>CM010611.1:23626859-24226859 GCA_003430845.1 Xanthoceras sorbifolium
TGACCCAGACTCCACGTTTTCACTTTACAGTTTTTGACTTGCTTGTTTTTACTGCTGTTCATCTCAACTGCTGTTCATCGCCTGTTCGTCTTCTGCATTTGTGTTCTCTGCTGCTGTTTGTCTTCTTCGTTTGTCTTCTTCGTTTCGTTTGTGTTTGCAGGTTCAGCGAGTCGCGTTGTTCTTCGAGCACAGCAAGGAAATCGTCTTCTTCTGTTCTTGTTCAAAGTAAGGAAAAATTTCTTCTTCTGATTATTTGTTTACAAATTTGTGTTTTGGGTATCGGGCCACGTCTGGCGATGATTTTATTTCATCGGGTCACTGTGTCTAAGTGGTCCGATGAAACAAAACATCGGCCAGCTGAGACCCGATGAAAAACTCATCGGGTCTCAGCTGGCCGATGGTTTTGTTTCGTAGGACATAGTGGCCCGATGAATGTAAACCATCGGCCAGCGAAGACCCGAAAAACTCATCGGGTCTCAGCTGGCCGATGGTTTACTTTCGTCGGGCCACTGAGGTACTGGCCCGATGAAACAAAACCGTCGGGTCGCGGTGGCCTGATGACATTTAATCATCCGGCCACGGCTGGACGACGATTTTGTCCCATCAGGCCTATCAGACAAAATCATCGTCCAGCCGTGGCCCGATGATTAAATGTCATCGGGCCACCGCTACCCGAGTTTTGTTTCATCGGGCCACTGTGGCCCGACGAAAGTAAAACATCGGGTCGCGGTGGCCCGATGACATTTAGTCATCGGGCCACGGCTGGCCGACGGTTTTGTTTCATCAGGCCGATCAGACAAAACCATCGTCCAGCGGTGCCCCGATGATTAAATGTCATCGGGCCACCGCGACCCGATGTTTTACTTTCGTCGGGCCACAGTGGCCCGATGAAATAAAACCGTCGGGTAGCGGTGGCCCGATGACATTTAATTATCGGGCCACGGCTGGACGATAGTTTTGTCTGATCGGCCTGATGAAACAAAACCGTCGGCCAGCCGTGGCCCGATGACTAAATGTCATCGGGCCACCGCGACCCGATGTTTTACTTTCGTCGGGCCACAGTGGCCCGATGAAACAAAACCGTCGGGTCGAGGTGGCCCGATGACATTTAATCATCGGGCCACGGCTGGGCGACGGTTTTCTTTCATCAGGCCGATCAGACTAAACCATCGGCCAGCCTGCAAGCATCACCATGAAACAAAACCAGATGAAATCAAAGCATCGGGCCACTGTGACCCGATGAATTTAAATCATCGGGCCGACATGATTTGATGAAATAAATTTATATTTGTATTGTTTTAGTATGTTGATGATTCGAATTTTTTTTTTATGCCAGGCTAATATTCAATGGCAAGTGAGAAGTTGGTTGAGACGATGAAAATTAAGGAAAATTTTTTTTTCCATGCCAAGATGACAACATATTCTAAATGGGTTGCACTCGGGCTGCTGAATGAGTAAACTCACAGAACGTCAACAACAACAAAATAGAGCAACGTGCTTTGGCCATTTCTTAGATGTTAATGAAATGTGCTTCACGGGTCAGTTTTGTCATCACATCTTGTTGCGGGAGATGCCATGTGGACAATGCTGAAAACGAAATGTGATTTTTGATTGGCGGGAATAGAATACGGTTCAGTGCAACCGAGTTTTGCCTCGTCAGCGGTCTACGTTTTAGGGATACAGTCTTCCCTACTGTACAGGAAGATGAGATGTGTTAGAATTTGGCAGAATTATTTTAAGGGAGCCAAAAAGGTGACTGGAACAAATTGCAACTTTGTTCGAACGTATGGAGGAAGAACATGATGCTGATGATGACATGATTAAAGTAGCTTTGTTGCTGATCTTAGAGATGACATTGCTTGGAAAGGACCTGAGGACGAAGGTCGAATATTGGGCAATGAGTTGGTTAATAACTTAGAAGAATTCAATCGGTTTCCCATGGGGTTCATTTGTCTATTCCAGGACATTCAACTCTTTCTCGACCTGTTGCAAAGGTCGAGATAAGAAGTTTATGGAGAAGGCTAAAACGGATCCGAGCCATACAGCAGAGAAGATCAACCTGTATTGGATTTGTCTATGCTTTTCAGGTAATTTAAGTGTTTAACTTTTTTTACCCTTAACCTCTTTAAAACTCTTATTGAAACATGGTTTTGTTTTATTTGGTAGGTGTGGGCAATTGAAGCGATTCCGCTGTACTCAATCAAGAAGTATGCTACTAGGTGTCTCGTACAGCCCCTCGTATTCTGAACTGGGAAGTGAAAACCAGTCCTGGATATGAGGCTTTGAGAAATGAGATTTTCAGTAGGCGAAAGGTATGAACTACATTGAAAGACTTCTGTTAGGTATGTAAATTGTTATTATAACACTACGTGGGCTGTTTTTTTTTTTTTTTGGTTAGATTTCAACGTTTCAAACTTTGAAACCAACGGAGGAAGAACTGAAGTTGTCCTATTTATGGGGTTGGATACGGGTGCCATCTCAAATGATCCGTCTACCCCATATATAGAGATGAGTGATCAGGAAGATGAAGAAGTACCCGTCATGACACTCATAGTGATGATGTTGCTGAAGAAGGAGCAACCACAACCGAAATATAAGCAGCTGAACTACAATGAAGAGCGGCCTATTGGACGGAGGCCATCGGTTTGGTTGCCAATATTGTCCCTTAATTGTATTGTTCATTAAATATTATGTAAATGTTAATTTACTTTTCTTGGACATTATGCTAGGACTCAGAAGATTTGAATAGAAAATTGGATGGCCTTCCGCACAGAAGTAGCCTGTCTGAAGGACTTCTATGACCGCACTGAATGATAAAGTTGACAAAGGGTTTGCAACCCTACAAACAGAACTTGATGAGATGCGGAAAGGAGTTGAGAAATTGATTGAAGTTGTCTGCACGACAGGAGGGAGTGATGAAAAATTTGCAGCTGGAACTGAGGTGCCACAGGTAATTTATTTTTATTTAATCACGTCGACATTGTCATTTCCTTTTCCACATTGTATTAACCGTATACTGTTCTATTAACTACATCAGAGTGACGACATCTTTGATACAACCTACAATGTGGACGAGGAAAAAATCTCAGAAATGATGAAGCAAAGGAGGAGGGTCTTGAACCCGATCAATGCATGCAGCTTACTATTTACCGTCCTCCCTCTCCCTTGGCGCATATCGCGAGTTCCACGGGTAGTCAGAGTGTCGAAGCTCTTGAAAAAAAAAGCATTCGGCGTAAGATATGGTATGAGGAAAAAAAAGCGTTCTGCATTCGTATGTAGCCCGTACATTGACCTGACTAGGCCAAAGAAGCAAAAGACACGGTCCTCCCATCCAATTAAGTTCGAGCCGTTAAAACCGGTTCATAAGGAAGTAAAGTCGGAGTACGAGGCTTTAAAAAAAAATAGTAAAGCTAGGTAAGCATACATAATTTAAGTGCATAACCTATTTTCAGACTTCTTTTTTTGGTGTGATGTTTTAATCTATATTCCTCTGAATATTATACCGTATATGCAGGTGCTACGTTGGGGCACCACTGGATGCGACCCCCGAATTTTTCAAGACGTTTGAGAGTGCGACCGACTGGTTGGACAGCTTGGTTAGTAAATAACAGAAATTTTTTTGTTACTTTCATGCTAATGTCATTAACTTGCATTGTTCCTTATAATGAGTTCTCAATGGCAATTTTTTTTCCATGAACTAACCACAAAACAGTACCTTGAGGCTTATTTGGCAGTACTACGGAGGCGCCAGCTTTCGCATCCGACCATTTTTTCCCAAAATTACAACTTGATTGACCCAACATTCTTTGTAAGTTGTAATTGAAATATAAATTATTTAATAAACTTTCCATGACTTAATTATAAAGAACATACTGATTTTTTAAATTTTTGCAGACAACCCTTCAACACATGTGGAAAAAACTTCCGAAGAACAAGAATGGAACCATACCAGAGGAGGCATACGATCCCCTTACCTTTCCTTGGGAGGATTTTTACCTTGGCTATGTTCGCGGAGAACGACCCGAAGGGTCTCGTCCATGGTGGGAGATCGATAATGTAAGTGTAATCATGCATCTAGTTTACAGTACAATATCTTTATAAGTTAAATGCTAATTATGTGTTCAATGTAGTTGTTGATGCCTGTGAATGTGGATGGTTATCATTGGGTGTTGGCGGCTGTCAATCTTGTTGAAAGAAAAGTACGGATCTATGATTCTTTATGTAAGGAAACTGATCCGTCTTTTCGGGAGCAATATGTCGCCCTGCTAGCACTTCTTCTGCCGTCCCTTATGTATCAAGGAGGCTATTTTGAACACAAGGGGAGACAAGTACAGGTCACTCCATTTACATGCAAAAGACTAGGTCGCGATACTGTTCCACAACAACGGGGAGCGTAAGTGAAATTTAACTCAATATTTTTAAATTGATTGTTATTATAATTTATTCAATAATTGACAGTGCTATTATATTGAAATTATTGCAGTGGTCACTGTGGTGCATTTACCCTTGTGTTTGCTGAATACATTGTTGCACACAGACAGAAGTTTGATTTCAATGCAAAGCAAATCGAAGCCCTGAGGAAGAAAATGTCCATCGACATATTTGCAAACTCTGCAAGGCTAGAAGATTCAGATTCAGAATGAACTGTACATTTTTTAAAATTTTCATTTATGTGAATATTATTGGTTTTTGGGAATGATTGAATATTATTGGTTGTAGGCGTAAGATATGGTTATTGGAAATTATTGTACAATTTTTCTTTGATTTTTTAAACGTTAATTTTTACGCTTTGATAAAATGATTGGAAAAGTCGCATCGAGCGGAAGGATGCGCAAATGATTGAACATTGTGCTATGAAGTGTATACACGTTGAGGTTAATGCATTGATTTCGTAAATCAGTTTTTGGGTTGTTAGAAAAACAAAGGAAACTCTGGCAAAAATTTCATAAGTTATTTGATTACAAACTCTTCAAAAAACCAAAATAAAACTGTTAATTGCATACAACAAAACAGCTAACTAAAATTGTACAATAATAAAACTTTTCAAATGCATACATACAACAAAACATTGATTTCGAAATAGTACAATAATGTGTTCCAAATTGTACAATAATGTGAATTATATTGTTCATTTCCTGCAATTCTCCAAATCAAAATGCAATTAAATACAACAAAACAGAATATCATAAATAAATCAACATCATATCTTGCATATCCTCATCACCCGGATGGTTTCGCTACTTTAGGATTCTTGCATGTTTGGCTGTTGTGGCCGTGGCGCTAACAATTTCTACACCTTCTGCGTACAACCTTTTCTCCAATCGAAGGTATACGTTGTTTCTTTGGTCGACCTGGTGGTCGTTGGGCAACTGGTGGAAGAACAATTGTATTTGCAACGTCCGCTGGGACCAACCAGTCACCTTGATGGCCTACTGGATGAATCTCACCACTGTATGCTGAAAGCAGATAAGCAGTCGAGTAGTAGGGTGAGGTGAATGTTGTGTAATGCAATCCTCTATATTTTATGGCAGCTAAAGCATGTGCACATGGAATCTGATCAAGATCGAATTCCCTACAACTGCATGTACGGTTTTCTAAATCAACAATGCCATTCTGTTTTCCATCGTGCACCTCAAACTGGTACACTGCAATTGGGGACACCTTCATATGTTGCGCAGATTCATCACTAACCCCAATAAGTGCCTCAACCCTTTCTGTCAACTGCGTATCGTAAGAAGCAGCCACTGTACGCCGATTATGAAACCAGCGTTGCATCATATCTCGAATACGGTCAATCATAGCAACAATGGGTAACTCTCGAAAATCTTTCACTGCATTATTCATCGACTCAGCAATATTAGTAGTCATAATGTTGTACATTTTTCTCGGACAAAATGCTCGGGACCACCTCTCTTCTCCAGCATCAATGACATACTGATGACCTCCAACACTAATGCTGGACAACTGTAGCATGTAAAATGAGTGATCATTAACTCTGTAGGCCTTGGCTGCCTTCCGAAATGGTATGGAAAGATCTTTGTTCTTATAAATGGAAATCATATTTCGTTCTAAATGCATCAAACAAGCACCGTGGTATGCATTTGGAAAAACCGTTGCAATAGCTTTGACAATACTGTTTTTCCTATCAGATACAAAAACAAGATCTTCAACATCTCCAATGGTATCATGCAGACGAGATAGAAACCAACTCCATGAAGCATCATTCTCGGAATCCGCAACACCAAATGCCAAAGGAAATATTTGGTCGTTCCCGTCCTGACATACAGCGACAAACAAAATGCCCCCATATGAACCCTTCAGAAACGTGGCATCAATTGCAATAACCGGTCTAATGGCAGCATTAAAACCATCTATGCACGCTTTAATGGAGAAGAACAGATACATGAACCTATTTTCATCATCAGTCTTAATGTTCGTGATCGTCCCTGGGTTTGTTTCCTCTAACATGTGACAATAATAAGGTAACATACTGAAAGAAACTTCAAATGATCCGTGTACCTCCTCCATAGCAATATGTTTAACTCGATATCCTTTGTGGTAATTTACTGTAATGCCCAATTCATTTTGGATATCTCTTATGATTTGCTTTGGTCTGTAGATACGACCATCACGAAATTTCTCCTTGATATGTTCGCCAATAAACTGTGCACTAGCCTTTCTATTCCATGAAAACCTTTTCTCCATTGAGCAACTGTGTTTGTCGTCAAATTTGGTAATCCGAAAAAAATCAGTGTTTGTAACCTTGAATGCATGTAGCCGCCATTTGCATTCTCCAACAGCACAACGTACCTCAAAACGTGAAGTATCGGACTTCCACACTTTCAAATTGAAACGATTTGTAGTAGCGTACCTTCTTAGTTGGGAGTGCAACTCTTTCTTACTGTCAAAGACTTCCCCATTTGCAATCAGAATCGGCATAGCTCTCGAAGCTACTTCAACATCATTAATTGAACACATTACAGACGTGGCTCGAACCAACCCTTCATTACTGTTTCCAGCACCCTGAACATCTTCGGACTTCTCATTATCTCTGGCTTCGTTACTGAAATCATCAACAACTTGAAATTCTTCTTCAACCGTAGCATCATCTAAATTTGGTGTGTAACCTTCCCGAATGTAGTTACTTCCCTTTGATGAAGGAAATTGAAGATTGATGGGATGGTGTTGTTGATTATATGACTCTGGAAAACATTGCTGCTGCAATTGTCGGTCACTATGGCCAATCTCAGACACGGTTATACAAACTAAAGGGTCAACATTCTTTTGACGTAATAATATTACAACACCATCATCATCACTTATCTCAACAGGCATGCTTGGGCGGATGGTATGAGCAACCGTCTTTATAATGACTCGAAAGCACTTTCTGTCAATCCCAGTGACGGCATACACTTTATCTAATAGTTGAGCATAAGTTGCTTCTCTTGGAAATAACACCCATTTTGATCTCTGGCCATCATACCAATAAACCCCTTGTTCACATACCCAATGTCCATCCCAGTTGATTATCAACTGCACATCATCCATGCTCCTTCCTGCATTCAAATAAAAAATGTAAATAAAACATTGATTCAATTAAAGTATCAAAACTCCCAGCCTGGCATGAACAAAAATCATCGGGCCAAGGCCATCGGGCCGACATGATAAAACCATTGGGCCAAGGCCATCGGGCCGACATGATGAAACAATCGGGCCAAGGCCATCGGGCCGACATGATAAAACCATCGGGCCAAGGCCATCGGGCCGACATGATAAAACTATCGGGCCAAGGCCATCGGGCCGACATGATAAAACCATCGGGCCAAGGCCATCGGGCCGACATGATAAAACCATCGGGCCAAGGCACATGATAAAACCATCGGGCCAAGGCCATCGGGCCGACATGATAAAACCATCGGGCCAAGGCCATCGGGCCGACATGTGAAAATACATGATGAAAGAAAACCATCGGGCCGCCATATGAAAATACATTATGAAAGAAAACCATCGGGGCAAGGCCATCGGGCCGACATGATAAAACCATCGGGCCAAAGCCATCGGGCCCAGGCACATGATAAAACCATCGGGCCGCCATGTGAAAATACATGATGAAAAAAACCATCGGGCCAAGGCCATCGGGCCGCCATATGAAAATACATTATGAAAGAAAACCATCGGGCCAAGGCCATCGGGCCGCCATGTGAAAATACACGATGAAACAAAACCATTGGGCCAAGGCCATCGGGCCGACATGATAAAACCATCGGGCCGCCATGTGAAAATACATGATGAAACAAAACCATCGGGCCAATGCCATCGGGCCGCCATGTCAAAATACATGATAAAAACCATCGGGCCAAGGCCATCAGGCCGACATGATAAAACCATCGGGCCAAAAACAATGAAAAAACATGAAGAAAAACTATCGGGCCAAACGCATCGGGCCAAAACCATCTGGTTGGCATGATGAAAAAAAAAATTTTATAAAAATTTGTTCTTCATTTTTTTGATGGAGGATTAACAAATGTGAAATGCCTACAACTGATTCAAAACTCATAAAGGTCTGCATTCACTAAAAAAAAAAGTTTAACACTAACCTTGGAATTTTTGATGGAGAAGAAGACTTTGTGAGATAAATCGATGGTTTATTTGTAAGAGATAACTTGAGAATTTCTTGGCTTAGGTTGGGTAAGAGATTTATGGAGAAGAGAAGAGAGGAAAAATAAGAAAATGTGAAGAAGAGAAGAGAAGAAGCGACGACGAGAGAACCGGCTGAGGTGAAGAAGTTGTCTAGATGAAGAAGAAGAAGAAGACAGTGCAGTGGTCAAATGTAAAAGTAAGGGCAATTTTGTCCAAAAAATGGCTTTGGGTAGATGTTGCAAAAATTAGTGGAGCTTGGGTAGTGTTGTAACTGTTAGTGGAGCTTGGGCAATTTTGCTAAATTCCCTTTCTTATTTTCACCAGCTCTATATTTCCCAGCTCCCTAAATTGGTTATGTTACTTTGGCGTATTTGGTTTCGCCATAACAAATGGGTGCACTCTAAGCTTTTACTATCAACAAAGGTGGTAGTAGACTGGTCTGCTTCTTTTTTTCAAGAGTTCGAAGAAGCTTCAATGGAATCTATTCTATCTCGAATTGTTTGTGACTCGAAATAGAGACCTCCTTCTTCTGGTTGCTTCAAGATTAATACAGATGCATCCTGTAATTCTAAAAATGGTCATGTTGGGATTAGAGTAATGATTCGTAATGCTCAAGGTTTGGTTAAGGCTGTTTGTTCTCAGATACCAAACAAATGCTTCCAGTGGACATTTTGAAGCTATGGTTATCAACTGTGGTCTTCAATTGGCTCTTGATTATGGTATCTCTCCTGTGACAATGGAATATGATACAGCCTCAGTTATTAGTATCCTTAATTTGAGCTCTATTATGCTTTTAGATATTGGATTATGGATTCAGAACATTAAGGATGCTTTAGCTTGCTTTCCATCTCCTTTGGTTTCCTTTGCAAATAGAGAGTCTTAACTCTGTTGTTCATGCTTTTGCCAATTTTAGCTCTGACTTTAGATGAGAAGTCTATCTGGATGAAGGAAGTTTCTCCTTCCATCAAATGTTTGGTTGTGGCTGATATCCATGATGATTTGTAATGCTGTGTTTCTTGCTATAATATGCACTCTGTTTCAAAAAAAAAAAAACATAAATATTTTTTTTCTTCCTTTCTTTTTTAATAAATATTTTTTTACCCTTTTTAATTAAATAAAAATCCTACAGGAGCTACGTGCCCGTGTGAAGTCTAACCTTAAGAAGGAACTTCTTAAGTAATTTAATTTAATTTATAAAAATATTTTATACAATTTTTGATATTTTATAGTTTAGATTATATGATTTTATTAAATATATTTTATTTACTAATTTTTATTAAATATAATCAGGGGATAAAATTTTAATTTATTGATTTAATGAAGGATTAAATAGACTTTTTACGGATTTTGTGACACTCGACCATCAGAAATTTGGTCAGATGGACCAATTTGAGTCATTTCCGATAATTCAATGACCAAACAAATCAAAAAAAGAAAAGATAAGCTAATATATATATATATATATATATATTTAAAAATGTTAGGGACCCAATAGGGTTGGCCACGGTTCTGTAACCATCGGTTTCGGTTCCCCCGGTTTCTAGAACCGACGGTTCCAAGTCGGTTCCAGTTCCGGTTTCGAAACCGGCCAATTTTTTTTTAAAATTTAAAAATTATTTAGAAATTAAAATAATGTAAAAAAAATTAAAATTAGGTAACCCTAAGCTACGATAAAATTTAAATAAAATTACAATAATATTATAAAAGTAAAATAAAATTTAAAGAAATAAATAAAAAATTTGGGCTTGCACTTAATTTTACCTCAATTAAGCTGCATATATATCATATAGGAGGAATTAAAGCCCACGTAATTCACTTACCTTTTATTTATCTGAGATCAATCATCACTCGTACCTTCGGTGGCCATTGTATCATCGTTGTTGTCGAATAAGTCATTGTCGTCGGATGGTCCGTCCATTTCCTGTTGCTTGTATTACGCCTTGGTCTAGTCGTCAACACAGACCTGGATTTGAATTAAGTCTGGACTCAGCAACGATTATCTCTTGTCTAGAACGTTGCCATCGGCGCTAAATTCTTGTTCCATTGCTATGGTCGAGATTGGGGTTCCAAAAATTTGTTTGATAATGATGGCCAAAATTGAAAAATTTCTCTCGTGATTCCTCCACCAGTGTTGAAGGTTGAAGTCATCGCTCACAAACTCGAATGCAGTGTTTAAGTAAACATCAACCTCTGTAATAAAGGTTGATGAAGACATATTCTGTATTTTCTTTATTTGTTTAGATAACATACTTGACCTTAACTTTGTTAACGTGAAGGGAACATCAAATGGAGAATCTCTTTCTAGTTGCTGAACATTAATTTTTAGTGAGATACCGTATATGGAACGGTATTCATCATACAATTCATAAAATAAACTCCTAACATTATTAAACAAATTAACAATTTCAATATCATTTATACCTAAACATTGATAATAAACAATATAATATTTAAATAAATTATCTAATTTACACGTAGAATCAAAACATAAAGCAATTACATAAATCATAGGAATACCCCTATAATAATCTAACCATTTTAATCTCATTACTCTAACACATTTAGCTAACATTTGATCTTGTGCACACTCAGAAAGTGTACCAAAAATATTTAGGGCTTCTATAAAAAAATAAATGCGTGGTAGGATAATATGTACTAGATAAAATTATTAGTAGCATCATTGAAAACTTTTAATAATTCACAAATACGTGTACAAACATCTCAATGCCGACTATATAAATTAATACTACTGCAATTATACTGCATAAAACGAACTAATAAATCCCTATACTCATAACTTTCACACAACAATTTATACGTGGAGTTCCAACGAATTGGAACATCACAAAAAAATCTAATTGGATGCTTCCCATGAGATTTGCAAAACCTAGCTTGTTGTTTCATAGTACTAGGATGTTTCCACAAATAATAGAGAGCATCCCTAATTGGTTTAACAAAGTTTTGAAGTATTTACAAACCAGTTTGTATACATAAATTTAAAACATGGTAAACACATCTTTAATAAAAAAATCTGTCACCAAAATAGGGGTTACACAATTCATATAATTATGGAATGATGGTAGTATTGTTTGCAACATTATCAAAACCAATTGTAAAAATTTTGTTTTCAATCGAATATTCTTAAAAAATAATTTTCATCATTTTATATATATTATCAGCAGTATGAGATTTATCAAAAACTCTAAATGCAAGAATTCTTTTTTTGCAAATCCCATATTTCATTAATATAATGGCATGTGACACTTAAGTATGAATGTTATTACCAATGATCACTTCAAATACCGGCACAAACAGATAGACGACCTACATAAGTTTTAAAATATCTAACTAAAACTTTTTTTTTTTTTATAAATTTCACACATGGTACATTTAAGAGTGTTCCTAAGTACCCTACATGCAGCGGGATTTGATGCATTATGAAAATATTTAAAAAAAAATGGTTTTTTCACAAAAACTGAAAGGTAAATGGTCTACAGCTACCATCTTAGCTAATTCTTTCCTATTACATTGATCACTATATTTAACTAAATGATGGTTAGGATATGTGTACCTGCCAATTTGTTATTCCGCGTGCTCGGGATGCTTCGACTATATGACTGTTGTTGATGTGTTTTTAGTATGTACCATATCCTCCAGATTTATTTCACTTAAACTCTTTGGAACAATAGTTGCAAGTCATCACCATTTTCCCCGATTATTTTTCACCTTCTTCATATGAACTTTGAAATGTTCAGATTTGTACCTTCCCAAATCGGGCATATTTTGGGATTAACTGGTTACATGATAAAGAGGGTTTCGGGGACTTTGAGGAGTGGAACCAGGTTTAGAAAAATTGGGAGGAGTTTCATTATAGAATATTTTCTCTTTAAATGCTGCTGCTGTAGAAAGTCATGATAATTTGCTTCATTGAACAAATTATTACGCGGCTCTTCTTGAACCAGTATAGAATCCTTTTCTCTGTTGGAAACTGATCTTCTGGAAGGATTAGAATTTGCCATTGAAATTTTATAATTTGAAAAAAAAAATATAGAATTAAAATCAATAATTGAATATGAAAACAATTGAGAATTTTAGAGAATTATTGAGAGAGAGATTGATAGAATTGATGTGTGAAAAATGAATGGGGGAAGGGGGTTTATATAGTTTTAGGGAAAAAGATCATTTTGTAATTTAGAGAGAAAGGGGGCTAGCTATAATTTTACATTCACCCCTCTACTAACCGTTAGGCTCACCAATGGTCTAAAATGAGACAATTGGGGCCCAACGGTTACTTTTTAAATGGAGGAACAGGTTCCGCCGGTTCCCCCCGGTTCTTGAACCGGAGGTTCCAATTCTTCTTTGTGCAGAACCGGAACCGGAATCTGATGGTCTCGGTTAGGTTCAAGATTCTGCACAAGGACCACTGCCGATTCGGTTCGAACTGGCCAATTCAAACCAAACTGGCGCTAATCCTAGAACCCAATTGAAGTTTTTTTCTTAATTTAATAAAAGGAAAAATAGAATTTGTAAATTTTGTGATGGTTGATCGTTAAAAATTGATTAGAGTGACCAATTTAATCTATGATATATATAATTTCTGGAACCAATAAAAGTAGAGAAGGAAAAGAAGAAGTAGACAAAAGAGGATATTAGGATTAAACTTGTCTGTCTTTATTCAATAAACTCAGACCGGTTTATATAGGTCCAAGTACAACAAATTACAGCTAAAAATCAGCAGGTAGTGGAGTTAATCTCTCACTACTTTTTAGGAAACAAACAACAGCAACAATTATAAAATCCTAACCATTAGTTGACCAAGTAATTAGCAACTACCTTGACCAAGTAAATATCTTAGTAGCTGTTAGGGGCATATGCACACACATGCATACAGGTTACTAGTCATGCACCCACCAGTCCTTCACCCTTAAGGAATCTTGTCCGCAAGGTTGAATTGAGAATACCTACGTGAGAATCGCCAATGGTTCTCCCAAGTGGTATCTTCGCGGGCTGACCCCGCCCATTGAACTAAGACATCGGTTTTTGGACGGTATTTCCCCTTCTGAATCACTTATCGAGCCAAGATAGCTTTAGGTTGTGGCATAAAAACAGAGTCTTCAGTAACGGGAGAAGGAATGTCATGTGTAGTGGTAATCGGACCCCAACACTTCTTTAACAGACTGACATGGAAAACTGGGTAGACTTGGGCCTCGGCTGGCAAGTCCAACTGATAAGCTACTAGCCCAATGCGTTCCAAGATTTTGTAATGAGCAAAAAATCGAGGCACCAATTTTTGAGAGGTGCGCAAAACCACTGTGGTTTACCTGTAGGGACGTAACTTCAAATATACATAATCCCCAACGTCAAAAGTAACCTCTATACGTTGTTGGTAAGCTTGAGTCTTCATCCGCGAGCGAGCAACAAGTAAAGTTTGCTTCAAAACTTGCAGTATTTCATCTCTTGTGCGCAAGAACTCGTCTACGGTCTGTACTTTTATAGTGCCTGAAACATATGAGAGCATTGTTAGAGGGGGTACGCCGTAGACAGCTTCAAATGGGGAGATTTTCGTTGATGAATGCGTGATAGTATTGTAACTAAGTTCGGCCTAAGGAAGCCACTCCATCCACTTGCTTGGGTGATCACAAGTAAAACATCTTGTGAAACATCGTAAATATTATTCCAAGGTTCGATTAACCACCTCAGTCTGTCCATTGGATTGTGGATGGTAACTTGAACTCATGCAAAGGTTGATGCCTTGTAGTTGGAAGAGAGTCTTCTAAAAGGAACTCAAAAAAATCTTGTTGCGATCACTTACGATTGAGGTAAGAATCCCATGTAAATTAACAACTGCTGAAATAAAAGCTTTGGCAACCACCAATGCTGTGTATGGATGGCGCAAGGGCACAGAGTATGCATATTTAGATAGTCGATTAACGATTACCATGATGACATTAAACCCTTAAGAATTTGGTAGCCCTTCCATAAAGTCTATGGAGATTTCAGATCACACACGTTGAGGAATGGGCAGGGGCTGCAGTAATCCAGCGGGTTTCATCGTCTCCTGTTTACAACATTGGCAAATACCATAACATTTAATAAACTCACGGATAACTGATCGCATGCCTGGCCAAGTAAAACTGGCATGGATCCTACTAAAAGTCTTGTGGTATTCAAAGTGGCCCCCAATAGCAGTTGAATGCCCCTTAGCTAATGTTGTAGGAATCAGTGTTGAAGTAGGACTAAGAAAGACTTTTTCTTTTTTTATCCAGATCCCATATCTCTGAAAATACTGGTCTGATTGTGTTAAAGTGGAATAAAAAGAGTCATGAGCCATCTCTTGCTGAAGTTGAGTCCACCAATCTAAGACAGGTAAGGAGACCGAAAATAACTGAAATTCAGCAATTCTGGATAGGGCGTCCGTTCCATTATTTTCTTTTCCGCGTTTATACCTAATTGTGTAGTCATAACCTAAAAGTTTAGGCAACCATCGTGCTTGTACAGGTGTTTTAATACGTTACTCAAGCAAGAACTTTAAACTGCGCTGGTCCGTTTGAATTATAAATGGTTTGCCCAAAAGGTATGGTCGCCACTTTCGCACTACCTTGATAATTACTAACATCTCCTTCTCGTAGGTGGAAAGAGCCAAAGCCGATCCTTTAAGAGCTTCGTTGTAAAATACGATCAATTGATTTTGTTGTGATAAAATGGCCCCTAATCCGACTCCACAAGCATCACACTCTATCATGAATGTATCTGAAAAATTAGGCAGCCGTAACATAGGAGGTAAGGCTAAGACATGCTTCAACTTATTGAACGCAGATTCAGCTTCTTGTGTCCAAGAAAATCCTTCTTTCATCAAGAGTTTTGTTAATGGTGCTGCAATTGTACCAAATCCCCTCACAAACTTGAGATAATAGCCCGCAAGACCAAGAAACCCGCGAACCCCTTTGACAGTTGTGGGAATCAGCCAGTTAATGACAACTTGAATTTTTACAGAGTCTACTGCCATTCCTTCTAATAAAATAAGATGCCCCAGATATTCAACCTGTAATACACCAAATTTGCATTTTGACAGCTTAACAAACAATTCGTTAGTAAATAAAATCATGAGAACTATACGAAGATGTTGTAGGTTTTCGGCCCATGTCTTGCTGTAGATCAGGATGTCGTCAAAAAATACTAGCACGAATTGTCGAAGGTAAGGCCTAAATAGATTATTCATCAGGTTCTGAAATGTAGCAGGGGCATTGGTTAAGCCGAACGGCATTACCATGAACTTATAGTGGCATTCGTGCGTTCTAAAGGCAGTTTTTGGTATATTGGCTTCTTTTACTCTGATTTGATGATATCCAACTCTCAAATCTAATTTTGAGAAGTATTAAACACCATATAATTCATCCAATAATTTATCTATCACAGGTATAGGATATTTATTTTTTACCGTGATGTCGTTGAGTGCCTTGTAGTCGATACAACATACCATGACCCATCAGATTTTTTAACCAATAAAACGGGTGAGAAGAAAGGGCTGCTGCTGTGGCGAATTAATCCGGAACTAAGAAATTCTTTCACCATTTTTTTAATCTCGTTTTTTTGGTAATATGGGTACTTATATGGTCTGCGCTCACTGGGGGCTGGTTAGGTTGAAGAGGAATGTCGTGGTCGTGATGGCGTTCAGGTGGCAGCTCGGTTGGAGTGGAGAAAACATGAGTAAATTCATCCAGGAGAGCTTGTAAATTAGTAGGGTGAGTAGTTGATTCATTAGAAAATTGAGAAGAAGAAATTATTTGCAAAAATAAAAATGTACCCAATAGGTGTAACAGTTCCTTCTCGGCCATGGGAGCTGGTTCAATGTGTCGAATTCCATGCAAGGTGTGGGTTTGGTTTCCATGAGAAAATGTCATGGTGAGTTATTGATAGTTGGTCTTGATGGGTCCTAAGGTCTCCAACCATTGTACTCCCAAAAAAATCTGACTCGCCACCGTATGAAGCACATAAAAATCGGCTTGAATTGAATATCCTTGAACCATGAGAGTGAGCCCCAAACAACGCCCTATGCAAGTGATTTTTTTCCTGTTACCCAACATTACTTGAAAAGTTTGATCCCGTACCACAGGTAACCCAAACTTGGAGACTACTAACTAATTGATGAAGTTGTGAGAACTTCCCCCATTTATCAAAATCACTACCGCTTTGTTTCTTAATTTGCCGATAACTCGAAAGGTCTGAGGATGATTAGTTCCTATTAAAGCATGGAAAGACATTTCAAGTATTGAATCAGCTAGTAAATTCTCACATGTATTTGCAGGTTCCAATACTTCCTCGTCAATCTCCACATCTTCTATCATGAAGAGTTGCAGCCTTTAACACCGATGTCCTGGTACGAACTTCTCATCGCAATAGAAACAAAGGCCTTTCTCGCTCCTCTCGCGGGCTTCTTGGCTTGTAATGAGGCATACTGGTCCACGAAGGCTAGCAGAGGAGGAAGGCACTACTCTCGTGTTTGGCACAATTGGAGGATTGCAGATATTAGAACTATTTCTCCGTTGGTGCAGGTTATGTTCCTCGATCAAATGAGCCACACTGATAACACTGGACAGTGTGCGCAGTTGTTTAACTCGCACGTCCAGCCTTATGTCGTCCTTCAATCTTGCGATAAAACATCCAATTAAGAAATTTTCTGGTAAGTCATCCACCCTATGTGAAAGCCTCTCAAAAGCTTGTTGGTATTCAGATATAATTGTTGTTTGTTTGAGGCGGGCAAGAGCTTTGGAGGGGTCATCATAGTCGGTGGGTCTAAATCGATGGAGAATGGCCCTCGTGAATTCATCCTAACTGACGGGTCCCTTAAACTTCACATTCCAACGATGCCATTGTAATGCGATTTCTTCTAAGTGGAAGGATGCGAGTTGAACTTGCTGGTGGGGTTCAATGTTCTTGAATTCAAAGTATTGTTCTACCTTAAATATCCACCTGGTTGGGTCATCTCCCCCAAATGTGGGAAAGGATAACTTCAGCTGAGTTTGGTTTGGTTCAAAGAGTTGTTGGTTGTAAGGTTGGTGGGATTGTAATGGAGGGTTTCGGTTGGTAGGTGGATGGATTTGTGATGTTTCATAGGGTTCAATGAGAGGGTTTCGGTTGGCAGGTAATTGGGTTTGTGATGTTTCGGTTGAAGGGATGGTGTCTTGGCTGGACTCATTTTGGCGAATCCTAATGGCCTGAAGATCAGTCATAATGGTTTGTATTGTGGTGTTTAGTTGTTCAAAGCTTGACTCATGTCGACTAAGGATCTCAGTGACCTCGTTGTGGAATTCCGCATTTGTTTTATCCCGGGTTGCCATGAATTGGTGCTCTGGTACCGATGATATGTATAATTTCTGGAACCAAGAAAAGTAGAAAAAGCAAAGTAGAGAAGGAAAAGAAGACGTAGACAAAAGAGAATATTAGGATTAAACTTGCCGGTTTTTATTCAATAAACTCAGACTAGTTTATATAGGTCCAAATACAATAAATTACAGCTAAAAAT
This sequence comes from Xanthoceras sorbifolium, assembly GCA_003430845.1. Lineage (NCBI taxonomy): Eukaryota > Viridiplantae > Streptophyta > Magnoliopsida > Sapindales > Sapindaceae > Xanthoceras > Xanthoceras sorbifolium. The sequence continues at coordinate 23,645,023 of CM010611.1, forward strand.
CAACAGGTAGTGGAGCTAATCTCCCACTACTTTTTAGGAAACACACAACATCAACAATCATAAAAATCCTAACAATTAGTTGATCAAGTAATTAACAACTATCTTGACCAAGTAAACATTTTAGTAGCTGCTAGGGGCACATGCACACAGGTCATTCGTCATGCATCTATCAATCCATTTCTAGTAGTTTAAGAACCCAATAGATTAAAAACGGAAAGATAAACTAAAAAAAAGTGATGTTTTGAGATAAATTAGGACCCAGTTGAATTGCTCCCTTATTTATTTATTTATTACGAAAATAAATAAAAAGACAGAAAAAGAGACACGAATTGAATGGCAGAGACAGGAGCAAAGAAGAGAAAAATGGGCGACAGAAGAGAAGCTAATGCCAAGAACGCAACAACAAAATGGCCTATCATCAAACCCAAACAAAATCTTCATATTTCTCGTCTCAAAGACACAGATCTCTTCACTGTAAGATTTCCATTTCCATTTGTGCCGCTCTGTTGAGTTATATATAGTTTGTTGTAAAAGTTATTCGTCTGTTGTTTCACTTCGTTCCTATTAAAAAAAGCTAGTGCATGTACACATGTGTCTTTTTTCTTGTTATTAATTTTGATAATTGCGACTATACCCACTTCAATTTTTTGAGTGGTTTGGTGGATCCTCTGTTGAAGTTTCATTTTTGAAGTGATTTTGCATATGGGATTCCTATTATTGCACTAGGATGTTGATTATGGAGGAGAAGTTTTGAAAATTGACCTAGGTATTCATAGGTCCATTATCTTTCATTTACGAAACCGGGTTTACTTTAGCTTGGAAGGGCAGGCTATTGGTGGTGGGGGTCTCTCGATTTAGAAATTTAGTTGTTTGGTGAGGTCTAAAAATTAGTGTGTGAAACGAGGACCGTGATTTCATTACTTTTTTACCCATTAGGCTCCAATTTGGGATTTTATTCGTCATTTAGTAATTCTCAGAATTAACCTTGAGCTAGAATTCTAGTTTAAACTCGAACATAAACTTGAACCTTTTTTGTTCAAGTTACGGCTGATTGAGTGGAATTTTGGTGGTTGACTGATTTACTAGTTAGTACTGGACTTGTTTGTATAGGCTCACTTTGAGCTCGGATGTGATCTCAGTTTGACAATCTGAGTTTACACAACCACATTTCGCAAGGCTCAATGTGGTTATATCTATGGTATTTTCCAATACAATTAGGGAACTATGAAGTAGAGAAGCAACTCTTAGGATTTTTGCGGCATAAGATATTTGCAACCAGAAGTATTCAAATAAGGAGTGCAGTTCAAATATTGGGAAGCATGGTGGCAAAGAAGGAAAGGATAGGAAATAATGGGACGCATTTGTGAAAATATAGGAGATTATCAAGGATGAGACAAAAATTAATGAAGTTTAGGCGTATGCAAATGAAATATTTGCTCCAACAAGAATCCCAATATATGGTTCCAATTGAGGTTGCAGAGAGAAAAAAAGTTAGATGCGAATTAAAGTATAGATGCCCAGTAGAAAGTAGAAGAATAAAAGTCAGAATATGGTTTGAGGTGAAGTGAATGGGGAGTTTGGATACGCAGCTGGCCTCAAATAATCTTTTGTTAATTAGTCTAAATTTATTCTTCTAATCTTACTGAAGTATGACTTCTTGTGTGGTGAATGACGTGGGGTGTTCCCTTTGAAATCAGTGTGTTTCTTCTTAGGCATGAAATGCTGTCCTGAATATGTGGCCTTTTAAAATTACATGGAACAATTTTTTCTTTTGAAGCACTTTCTATTGTGTTTTTGGTCGTAATATTTCTGTGCTTATGATGTTTAGGTGCAAAATTTCTTCACATCTGCTGAATCAAAGGCATTCATTAAAATTGCAGAATCAATAGGTTTTGTTCACCAAGGGAGTCTGGGTCCATTAAAAGGAGAAGCTTATAGAGATAATGATAGAATTTCTGTCAATGATCCTGTTCTTGCCGACACAATATGGAATGCTGGACTTAACAAATTATTTACTGATATTAAAATTCGGGGGAAGGCAGCTGTTGGCTTGAATCCAAATATCAGATTGTACAGGTCCATTGAATTTTTTTACTGTAAATTCAATCTCTTTTTCTTTCTACATCTTTGTTTTTCCTCTTTCTCTTCTAACATGTATATATATAAAGCTGATTGCATGTTCTAATCATTTCATACTGCAAACTCGTACAAAGAGGAAATACGTACCAAGCTTATTCATGAATGCTGAAGAATTCTGAAAATATATATATATTGATTGATCCCTTATAAATACACAGCCACGTATATATATATACACAAAGTACTTCTAATTCTAGTAGGACTAATTTTAAGTAATAACTACTCCTAATTTCTAAGGATTATAAATTAGGAAACAAATAACACTAGGAAACAAATAACTCTAGGAAACAAATAACTAATTATAATAATCTAAAATATTTACTTCCTAAAATAACACTCAACCAAATCTGGTAAGATTTAGTCAACCTTCTCCAACACTCCCCCTCAAGCTGGTCTAAAGATGTCCTCCATGGCCAGCTTGCATATCAACTTTTCAAACTGCTTCTTCAGTAGGCCCTTAGTGAAAATGTCAGCCACTTGTTCTGCGGTAGGTAGATATGGCATGCAAATCTGTCCACTATCTATTTTCTCTTTGATGAAATGCTTGTCTATTTCGACATGCTTAGTTCTGTCATGTAGAATCGGATTGTGCGCTATAGCAATAGTTGACTTATTATCACAATAGAGTTTTAGAGGTGAGGGAATGTGGATTTTTAGGTCTTCAAGCAATCCCTTAATCCACATTATCTCACAGATTCCAAGGGCTGCAGCTCTGAATTCGGCTTCTGCACTACTTCTTGCCACAACACTTTGTTTCTTGCTTCGCCATGTTACTAGATTACCACCAACAAATGTGCAATAGCCAGAAGTTGATCTTCTGTCAGTTATACTTCCTGCCCAATCTACATCTGTATAAACTTCAACATGCAAGTGTCCATTATTAGCAAACAAAAGTCCCTTTCCTGGAGTTCCCTTTAGGTATCTCAGGATCCTCAAAATTGCCTCATAATGTTCTGGTCCTGGTGAGTGCATAAACTGACTTACCAAGCTCACTGCAAATGAGATGTCGGGTCTGGTGTGAGCTAGGTAAATTAGTTTTCCCACTAGTTTCTGGTATTGTTCTTGGTCCACCATATTTTCTGGTTTGGCAGCCTCAAGTTTTAGATTCAGCTCAAGTGGTATCGCAGCAACTCTACATCCTGTCATACCCATTTCTCCTAATAAATCTAGCACATATTTTCTTTGGGAGACAAAGATCCCTCTCTTGGACCTAGCAAACTCCATTCCTAGGAAATACTTCACTTCTCCTAGATCTTTAATTTCAAATTCACTAGCCAAAGACTTCTTGAGCCTTTCAATTTCTTCACTTTCATCTCCAGTCAAAATGATGTCATCTACAAAGACAATTAAGATCGCCTTCGTTCCTTCACTAGAGTGTTTAGCAAATAATGTGTGATCCCCTTGACTTTGATTGTACCCAAGCTTTCTCATAACCTTTCCAAACCTTTCAAACTATGCTCTAGGAGATTTGTTAAGTCCATACAAGGACTTCACCAGTCTACATACTTTACCACTGCCCAATTCTTTTTCAAACCCAGGTGGAAGTTCCATGAACACTTCCTCATCAAGATTACCATTTAGGAAGGCATTTTTTTACATCTAGTTGGTATAAAGGCCAGCCAACATTCACTGCCACAGATAGGAGAATGCGAATAGAATTCACTTTCGCTACAAGTGCAAAAGTTTCTTGGTAATCAAGGCCATAGGTTTGAGTGAACCCTTTTGCAACAAGTCTGGCTTTATATCTCTCTATCGACCCATCAGCCCTACATTTAACAGTAAAGACCCATTTGCACCCAACTGTTTTCTTTCCAGCTGGTAGATTGGTGATTTTCCAGGTTTTATTTTTATTGAGGGCACTCATTTCCTCCATAACAGCCGATTTCCAATTAGGGTGTTCTAGGGCTTCTCGGATATCTCTAGGGATAACTAAATGTGAGATGTTTGAGGTGAATGCTCTATACTTATCGGACAATCTGTGATAGGACAGGTATTTGGCTATAGGGTGTTTGGTACAAGTTCGAACCCCTTTCCTAATGGCTATAGGAATATCAAGATCAATAGAAAATTCAGGATTAACAGACTCAAATATAGGAGAAAGAGTAGAAAATTCAGGATTAACAGACTCAGATATAGGAGAAAGAGTAGGAACTGAAGTGATACCTTGTTGAGTTACAACTTGTTCAGTACCAAGACTTGGAGAAGGCAATTGGCTAGGTGCTGGATGAGGTTGTTCTTTGTTACACTGAGGTTTCCTTCTTGTATAAACTTTCAGCTCTATTGTAGGATAATTATCCAGAGTAGGATCTTTATCCTGTAATATTTCTCCCCCTGAATTAGAATCAGTAACATTTGGCAATTGATTTGTTCCTAGCTTAATGTTTCTAGACTCTGTTTCTTTATGAAAAATAACCTCTTCATAATCATTTGAAACCATAGGGAAAACAGAATTTGGTAAAACAGAAGTACTAGGGTTCCAAGAATTTTTAAAAGAAAATTCATCATCTTCTTTTTCACTCTCCCCCGGAAGATGAGTTTTGTTAAAAAACGGTTTTTGTTCAACAAAAACAACATCCATACTTATAAAAACTTTCTTTGTAACAGGATTAAAACATTTATACTCTTTTTTATTAGGAGCATACCCAATGAAAACACATTTTTCAGCGCTAACATCAAGTTTAGATCGAAATATATTAGGTATATGAACAAAGACTGTACATCTAAAAACCTTAAGGGGTAAATCTGAACTCAATCTATTATCTGGGAAAAATTTCTTAAGAGAATTTAAAGGAGTGTCATGATTTAAGACACGAGATGGAACCCTATTGATCAAATATGCTGCTGTTAAGACAGCTTCTCCCCATAAATACTTTGGAACATTCATGGAGAGCATAAGAGCCCTACTAACCTCTAAAGGTTGGCGGTTTTTTCTCTCTGCAATCCCATTTTGTTGGGGTGTATCCTGACAAGTGGATTGATGTTGAATTCCCTTTTCAGTTAAAAAATTCCCAAGATACTGATTAAAGTATTATTTTCTATTATTAGTTCGTAAAATACTAATTTTAGTTTGAAATTGAGTTTCAATTAGTTTATAGAAATCTTGAAACAATTTTTCAACATCTGATTTTGTTTTCATTAAGTAGATTCAACATAGTCTAGTATGGTTATCTATAAAGGTTACAAACCATTGATATTTTCGAGGGTTCCCAAACATCACTGTGTATTAAATAAAATGGTTTTGAAGTCCTATAAGGTTTTGAAAAATACGGTTTTTGTTGGCTCTTAGAAAAATAACATATATCACATTGAAAATTTTTGAAGGAGATTTTATTAAATAAACTAGGAAACAGGTGCCTTAAATATGCAAAGCTAGGATGTCCTAATCTAAAATACCAAATCATAATTTGTTCTCTTACAGGGAGAGAGCTCACATTACACTGCAATCCCAGAGCGAGCTTATCTTCAAGAGAACCATCCTCAAAGTAATAAAGGCCATCCTTTATCTTAGCACTGCCAATCATCTTCCCCGTAGTCCTGTCAAGAGAAAATAATGGAACAGTTAGAATCTTGGGATAATTTACTAACTGATAAGAGGTTACAGGAAAGGTTAAGAACATGTAAAACAGAATTTAAAACAATATTATTAGAAATTTGAATAGAACCTTTTCCTGCAATGAAAGATAAACTTCCATCTGCAATTCGAACTTTCTGGTCTCCAGGACAAGGAGAATATGTTTTAAATAAAGATGAGGCACTGGTCATGTGGTCCGATGCACCTGAATCAATGATCCAAGGTGCAGAGGTAAATTGACCTATAAAACCGGTAGAAGCATTACCTGTTTGAGCAAGATACCCACTGGGGTTAGAGCTGGTATTGGGGCTGTTTTTTATTAATTTTAGAAGCTGATTCAGTTGCTCCTTGCTGAGTTGCATCTGCTCGGTAGAATGAGCAGTAGAGGGGCCTGTATTCGGCCTATCTCGGGGCTTCTAGTTTGCTGGTTTGCCATGGAGTTTCCAGCATGTCTCTCGGGTATGGCGTGGTTGATTGCAGTGATCACACCAGGCCCTAGGCTTGTCCTCAAATTTGGGGACATTTGCCTTGAACTCAGCAGCCGCAGCAGCCTCCTGTATGATAAGAGCAGACGTTTCTGCAACAGTTTGCTGTGCTGTTTCAGACATGGTTGCTTTAGGGTGGAAGGAACCGAGACGGATAGAGAGGTAAAGGAGTCCGAAAATACGTTCGGGACTCTTAGGATTTTTATCAGAAAATAAAAAACCTAGTTTTCATAGTGGAAATCTAGGCTCTGATAGAAATAGAAGAATAAGTCTTCAAATTCTGGTATAAACGACCAGAACTAATGATAATTGCTTGCTGATTTTATCAAATAATCAACAGAAAAATAAAAAAATAATTTACCGTCCTAGTGAGGGCGGCTCTGATACCATGAAGAATTCTGAAATATATATATATTAATTGATCCCTTGTAAATACACAGCCACGTATATATATACACAAAGTACTCCTAATTCTAGTAGGACTAATTTTAAGTGATAACTACTCCTAATTTCCAAGGATTATAAATTAGGAAATAAATAACTCTAGGAAACAAATAACTAATTACAATAATCTAGAATATTTACTTCCTAAAGTAACGCTCAACCAAATTGGTAAGATTTAGTCAACCTTCTCCAACAAATGCAAACCATTTTTGTTACAAATGGATTAAGTATGATTATGAATGATTTCTAGAGGAATCTACGGATCTGATTTACTGAGAGGCATTTTTAGAAATTATACCCTTCCATTATGATTTGCTTATATAATATCTGAATCCTCCAACCTTGATTCCGTTTTCTATATTTCAGGTACAAGGTTGGTCAGCGCTTTGGACAGCATATTGATGAAAGCGTTAGCCTTGGAGATGGAAAGCGCACTCATTATACTTTGTTAATATATTTGAGTGGTGGATGTAAAGGCAAGACTAATAGTGATTCGGATAACCCCAATGATTCTTCCTCAGAGCCTCTAGTTGGAGGAGAAACTGTCTTCTATGGTTCAAGGAATAAGCTTGTAGCTGAGGTGAATTTCATCATTCTATTTTTCTTTTATATGCAAGCGCAATCTCTATGATCTTTCCTTTCTCTCTTGGATTAGCTTTATAGTTGTATTTAGTGGAATGTAATCATCAATATAATTCAATTTGAACTCTGTAGGTGGCTCCTGCTGAAGGAATGGCTCTCTTACACATTCATGGGGACAAATGTATGTTGCATGAAGCTCGGAATGTTACTAAAGGTGTCAAGTATGTGTTCCGCTCAGATGTGGTTTTTGCTTGAAGACTAGCAGTTACTTTAAAGTCAAGCAGGCTTGGTGAGTTTTTGACCAAAAGTCAATTTTTATTGTCAGCTTTTTTCAAATCTTTTGTTTAGCATCTTCTGTAGTCTAGCTTATTTAAAACTTGAATTGGTCTTGCTTAGACAATTTTGCTGTTTGAGTGACCAATACCATAACCACTGATACGATGTAGCTGACAGCTAATAGAAAGCCATTCTCACTTCACAGTTATCTGACCTTCATTCAAACTATCATGTTGTATTGAGTACATTCTCATTCTTGTTCATGTAATTAGGATAAATGGTTCCTTTTTAAGAGATCTCTTGGCAGTCATTTTATTTATTTATCTATTTGGGTGGCCGTAGTAATTCTTTGGGATCAATATGGGATTTTGATGTTATAAAATGATTCTATTAAAGGGGAAAATAGGGCTGAACCTAAGTGCAGTAGCAATCCAGTGTTCGAGAGGCGTTTTGCTGCCAAGAACGCCCTTCAGATTTGAACTAGTTAGGTTGATTTTGTGAAGTCAGGATTTTACCATTATTCAATGAATCATGTTAAAAACAACTTGACGCGTAATGAATTTGCCCTTGATGACTCACGTCACCCCAATGGTTTTTTTTTTTTTCAACAGTATTCGTCAGCTTGAATCTAATAATACGAGGAAACCATGCGTAGGAAAAGAAGAAAAATATGGAATGCATCATGATGCGTAACAACTAAATTTACCGTTGGTGGCAGTGGCAACTTTAGTCTTTAGGGCTCCCCACACAAAAGAAAAATTAATTTTAAATCCTAGTAAGTATTGTATTTTATTATCTTTTTCGTTGAAATATAATTTTCTATCTTCGTGCTTATTTGGTGATCCACATGACTGAGGATGTTTTTTCCATTTCCAATAATACACGATGCATAGGAAAGTAAGAAAATTGTCTCATGATGTGTAATATTTGCTAGAAACGCCAATGACGGTGCGACACTTGGCATATTTTCCAAAGTCAAAGTTAGAGCCTGATGCCACCAAAAGAGGTTCGGTAGAGTTTGAGCTACGCCTCGGTAGTGAACAGTGAAAATATCAAATTAAATATTACTTCCAGTTAGAAATGCCATCTGTCGTGTATCTGGGGAGACTATTTAAAAATTTTGAGTCAACGGCTAAATCCACCAAATGAGTGATTGTTTCATGGTTACTTGGAGACATCGTTGGTACTCTTTCTCACGTTGTATTTTTTGTAGGCGAATGAGGTCCAGAAGACATCCCCTGAGGGCTGGGGGGTAGGACTACCGAAGCATCAACAATTATATTTACCACAAATGACCAACATGATTTTGGACATTTTTATTTTCTATTTCCTACCGTACAATCCAATAACACGAGGAAATCATATATCCAAAAAGAATAGAAAATTTTGAATGTATCATTATGCGTAACAACTATATTTACCCTTGACCCACGTCACTCGAACGTTTTTTGTTTTTTAATTTTTCCATTTCTAATATTACTGTCATCTTGAATCTAGTAATATGAGGAAATATGCACCAAAAAAGTAGAAATTTTATAATGCGGTAATTATTAATTTAGTGCCTAATTTTTAAATAATTATTAAATGAAAGTAATGTATCATTATGGTTTCTTTAACTAATTTTTTAACAGTCAAACTAAATAAAATTAGTAAAAAGGCTGATTTACCATTACATCTATTTAAATAAGTCAAAATTATAATTTTAATATTAATTTTTTAAAAAGATTATTAATAATTCGAAAGGTAATGTAGTCATTTTATATTAATTTTTAAAAAATAAAATTATAAAAAATATTTGATTTTTCAATTTTCAATTTTTTTTTAAATATTCCAATATGATCTTCACCGTCCATCAATCTAACTAAATTTTTTTAATATAATTTATTTTAAATTTTTAACTGGGAGTATATATGTCTTTTCACTAAAATTTACTGTTGACCCATTGATAGGTTTAAAGATAAAAATACCCTTAGAACCGTTAAATTTGACTAACTCACAGAAGGACCAGAATGATATATTTTCAGAAAGTTAGAGCTCAAGGATACCAATAAATGAAACTGCGTTAAAAATTTGATAATTCCCCAAAAATTAGTGACTAAAATTGATAATTACCGTTATTAAAAATGGAGAAATTCTAGAATGCACCATGGCATATGTTCAAATGACCACCGTGAATATAAAAAAGGAAAAATTCTAGAATACAACCATATATTAAAAAGGGAGAAATTCTAGAATGCATCATGATGTATGTGCAAACAACCACTGCGGTTATAAAAAAAGAAAAATTATAGAATGCAACCATATACTATAAACGGAGAAATCTTAAAATGCACTATAACGTCTGTGTAAACGTCCGCTTTGGCTATAAAAGAGCTCTCTTGGCTCTCCAATTCAATAAAAAATGAAAACACCAAACCTTCCATTGCTCTATTAGGCGATGAGTTGAGCCACTTCCTTTTTTGACGGTAGTACGCCGTCCATCGCCCCCTCCTCGCTCTAAGCCTGGTTACAACTAAAACAACGTTAAAGCCACCCAAACCAGCAAAGTTATCAATCGCACCAAACTCGTTTAGATAAAAAAAAAAAAAAAAAAATGGATCTTCAATTGATACGAGTTCTTGTCGAGCTCTTAAAAGGCTTTATGACTAGTCAAATACTAAATCCTCTTTTCGTACGCTTTCACTTCTATCACTTCTTTTATATACAAACCCTACCTTACAAACACCATGTCTTGTACAAGAAACTATCATCTTTTCTCACACTTGCAGTGTTAGCAAGCACTGTATGTGTCTCTTCACTTCATGTTTAGCCCAAATGGGTGTATTCTTTCATGCTTTTTTTTTTTTTAACACAGAATCTATATTTTGCTCAACCATCTAAAGTTATGTATGTGTCATTTCCTTTGTCCATATTTATTCTTCATTAAAAATTCGACCTTTAATCAAGCCACCCAAACATGTGAGTAGATCCTGGTAGAATTAGACATTAGGTTATATTATTGAAATTTACAAGATTCAAAGAGTTATTATTATTATTATTATTGAGAGATTTGAAGGTCATGATGAGATGTAATTGCAAAGACTTTCAAAGTACTGGTGGCTTCCAAATAAAGTTTCTACACCTTTGTGAACTGAGTCACATATTTAGTCATAGGTGGAATGGACATTATTTTATTTCAATGGTCTAATGAGATCTCCATAATTTTTACTATTTAGATATCTATTATCACAATATAGAAGAAATCTCTCCATACTTATTGATAAATATGTAAGGTGCGGACTACAAACCGCTATTTTAAATGTAAAAGAGGAGGCGTACACTACTCAATTAAAAGTGACCATGTACTACATATTTTAGTATTAGATGATTGTCTTTAATAAAATAAATGAAAATGAATATAGATGCTTGTAATATCTTCCACTTCAAATAACATTTGTTGTTGTTATTATTATTGTTTTTTTTTTTTTAATCGATGAGACTCATAATTTATTTCACAAGAAAACCATATATATTATACAATATCAACAGTCCAGTCCACACAAAACGTTACATGGTTGATGAGCAAAGCATGCATATATATTATCAAGAGCTAATTACACCCATAACCCCTGAAGTTTGGCTAACTACAAGTAGAATCAACTTTATCGTTTATTATCAATAACCTCCCCTGCCGTTAGTTGACTTCCGTTAAATCTAACAGTTGACCAACCTTAAACGTTAAAATGACCAAAATATCCCTAAAATAATATTTTATTTTTATTAAAATTTTAAAAAAAGGTTAGATCTCTACCGTCCATCTGAGGTGAGATGGACAGTAGAGATTGTTTCTTCTTAAAAAAAAAGTTATTATAAATTTTTTAATTTAAAAAAAAAATTAAAAAAATTAAAAGTTTGAATGTGGAGATCCAATCTCCAGATTGGATCTCCACAGTCCATCCAATCTGATGGACGGTGGAGATCCAATATGGAGATTGGATCTCCACAAAAAAAAAAAAAAAAAACAAAACAAAAGAAACTTGCTGGAGATCCAGCCATGGCTTGATCTCCAGCGCGACGAACCCAGAAGGGTTCGTCAACGATTGACGAACCCTTCTGGGTTCGCCAACGATCTGGGTTCGCCGTCGGCGAACCTAGATCTAGCTATTAAAAAAAAAAAATTCAAAGAACCCAGATCTGGGTTCCTCGAACGAACCCAGAAGGGTTCGAAATCGATTCGAACCCTTATGGGTTCGTTCGATTCTTCGAAGAACCCAAAATGCTTCCCAAAATTTTTTTTTTTTTTTTTTGGAGATCCATTCAAAGAATCCAGAAGGGTTCGAATCGATTTTAAACCCTTCTGGGTTCGTTCGAAGAACCCAAATCTGGGTTCTTCGAACATGCTTCCCAAAAAATTTTTTTTTTTTTTTTTTTTTTTTAAGATTCAATCTGAAAAATGGATCTCCATTAATTATAATTAATATTTTTTAATTAATTTTATTATTACTATTATTTTAATTTTTAAATAATTTTATTATTTTATTATTGTTTTTTAATTTTTAATTTTATTATTTAATAAAATAAAATTAAAAAAGTGTGAAAAGACCAAAATACCCCTGACCCTGTTAAGTTTGACTAAAGTCAACTAACGGTAGGGGAGGTTATTGTCAATAAATGATAAAATTGATTCTACCTGTAGTTGGCCAAACCTCAGGGGTTGTGGGTGCAATTAGCTCTATTATAAATTAGTATTATTATATTTATTGCAAATTATAAAGCAGCCCAACAGTACAAGAAACTCTACTTGGATTGGTTGGTCTTTCTAATTGGACCCATATAAGGCCCATGTCTTTCAAAGCAAGCAACAGCCAAGATGGGCTCAATGGGCACGCCCATACTTTGATTAACAATGACATATTTATTACCTAACAACATAATTTCTCTAAATTTTAGTTAGGGTTTTGTATTTGCACTATCACCTACAATCGAAATAAAATAGAATTCGTAAACGAAGATCTATCATCAAATTACAGTCTGGTTAAATACTATTAACAACACATATTCCTCCCTTTTTTTTAGTTTGGATTTTAGATTTGGAGAAATAAATTTTCTGTGTGCTGCTTGTTGATTTTCCTTTAATGTTAATTATTATTATTTTTGAAACAAATGTTAATTATTTCATATTAATAAAATATATAACAAGTCCTCTCCTCTCAAGTAATTTTGTAAAAACCACTGCATAATGTGGTTCAATGGTAAGTGCGCTTATTTAATCTGGTAACATCTCAGATTTGAGTCGCTACCATCGCAGGTGGTATATTAAAAAAAAAGAGTAATTTTGTAAAATAATAGAGTTGCTGTTATCATCTTCACAATGTTCTGAACAATCTATACATATAGGGCTCGTTTAACAGACGAGACTGACTTGGACTGGACTAAATCCTGGGATTAGACTGGACTGAACTGACTTAACTTAGACTGGGACTAAGTCCTGACCTATGTTTGGTACTGCATTGGACTAAGAGCTGAACTATTAAAATAGTCCAGACTCGTGTTTGATGCTGTTTCGGACTAATTTTCGAACTATTTATTTATTTATTTTTTGAAGAAACTATTTTTTTAATTTTATAAAATTGTAAATATAAAACATTATTGATAGATTTTTTTTTGTTTAATTATGTAACTTTCTCCTTAACTTTCAAATATCACTTTGTTCATATTATTCAAATAGTATATAAACGAACCAAGTAATAATATAACATGCTGATAATTCCAAAGCCTCCAAGAATATAAACAACAAGTTCAACAATTTTTAACCTCGTTCTCTTTCCTATAAGTAAACCAAATAAGACTGCATAAGAGAAACAATTACAAGACAATTCAGGAATAAAGCACATGATACAAGTTTGGTGATCATTTACTTTATCTTTTTCAAAATACACATTAAAACTATATATAAATAATATCATCTGTTTTGACACGTTAAAAAAGTAGTAGAAGAACTTCCAGATTAACACAAAGGAAGCTTAACCATAACAAGTGGTTGTTTACAAAAAGTGAGATGCAAAAGACACACAGGTATAGTGGAAATTACTCTACATATTTCCACTTAAGAGAGAGTCGATATAAACCTGTTTCATCTCACCATCAGATGACATGAACAAGGAAATATTTTGTGGCTTCTCCAAAATAAATTTCAATGCCCTAATTTGTTCAAAAGGTAAAAGTCTCATATCCTTCAGTTCTTTGGCAATGTCGAATCTATCCTCATTCTCTTTGCGGAAAGATTATGCAACTATTTCCATCTTTTTTGCACTAACTTCACCTAGTTCCTTCAGAACAGATACAAGAGCACCATCATCACTAGAGCTCCTTTTCCTTTTACCTTGAGTTGACTTAGAGTAGTTGCTCTCCTTGTTGATTGAAATCGGATAAGCATCCTCATTAACATCATTACCTTCATCATTGCCAATTTCTTCCATCATCTCACTTGGGACCTCAGCTCCTATCCCATTAGCACGGTCTTTACCAAAAATATTAGCAAGTCTGTCAAATATAAGGTATGGTTTGTTCCTCCATTCAGCTGCACTACTATGGTGCTGTCAAAAAAATATTGACTACATGAGTATATAAAATAAATCACATATCTTAGAATACTATCATAAAAAACAACAACACCACAATTACATAACATTTGCATAAACATAATTGATAGAGGTTTACCTTCACATTGCTCTCCCAAGCTTCATTACTATCTACTTCAATATATTTCTTGACATCATTCTAAGCAAATCCGCTAGTGTTCATCATATCATAAATGATGCTGTAATTCTTTCTCCACTTCTTTAACTTTGATTCTAGGTGTGGATTTGCCTTTAAATTAGATCCAAGACAAGCCTTCTCCATTTGAGCCAAGCTACCAGCCTTGAAGTTCCCAGTGTCACAACGCTTACCGTTAGCCACAAACTCTTCGAGAACTGTCAGAAATGATTCCTACTCAAATATGGTCCAAGCTCGCCTTTGCTTGCTTTTACCTTGCATAACATTTTCACTAGTGGCAATACTCTCCATTTCTTTAGCAAAATAAGAGACAATTCAAATCGAAAAAAATGAGAATCAAACGTAACACCCCCTGACCCGACCCGCATGGATCGAACCAAGGAGCTCTACCGGTTTTCAAAACTTTTCTTAACTCACTTTATAATTGAAAAGCCATTGAAAACCAAATAAATTATAATTTATAATCCTTTCTATAGTGAGCCCATCCAAAACTATTTTGAAAAATTTTGCCAGAATTTCCTCTGTTTTTCTGATTTTTCAAAAATCCTGTTTTAACAAAAACTCAAATAATATAATATTTAATACTTCAAAATTTCTTTCTCAATCAAATGCGCACTCTACCATACAGTGCGACTTTTCAAACATTTTAAAATAAAACAATTCATAATTAATATTTACAACCTTTAAAACGTAAATCATTAAGCAAATATTTACAAAACATATTTTATAACAAATTTGCAAACTCCTGTATATGCATGCATAACTAAATAATATATATAACCAAAATACATATATATAGCTACCCCAAAAAGTATGGTGACTCTGAGTCTTCAATCTGCAGCTGCCTCCTCTCTAATCTTTTTCTCCCTCTGTATCCCTATTACCTACGCATGATGAAATCAACGCGCTAAGCATATAGCTTAGTGGGTGTACACTAAATAAATAATTTCAAAATTCATAAAATAGCATTTCAAGTAAAATGTCACATTAAAATTCAAACAGGTTATTGATAAGCAACTTATTAAAACAACTCAATTAAATTAATAAATCATAAGAATTCAACTTTTCAATTACTTTATAAACACTTTGTTCCATTATTTCAGTTCTGGCCCTCTGGTATACTCAACATAATTTTCTGGACTGGAATAAGGGCTGAAATAACTCCCTACCCTAAGACCGGCACTGGGGGCCTGAACCATCCTTAGGGAGGTACATAATATCAACGTCGGTGTGACGTCCACCTCCGGGATTCGCCAAAATTGGTCTATGCCAGGTTTGCCTCGCGAAGTCCAACAGTCACTAAGAATAACGGTGCAGTACTGCTGAAATAACCCTGCTGGTATACCAACTTCCTATATCCGTTTACTATGTCCAAGTATCCTTTGGCCGTTTCCATTCATATTCACAAATCATAAAATTAATATCAAAATATTCCATTTCTTTCGAAATCGACAATCGTAACTCTCAAATCTGAATTAAGCTCAACAATATAATTTCCAAACGATATTTGTAATTCAAACAATATTCTCAAACAATTTATTCTAATATAATCGTTATAAATCGAAAAGTGGACTAACTTAAAACATTCAAATAAAGAACTATATAAATATATATCCATCAAAATATTCAAGAATCTCATATTCGAATCAAAACACAAAATAAAATCATAGAGTTTTTTGAAAAGGAGTGTACACCAACCTGGATACCGTTTCTACAACAGTGTCTTTTCTGGATTTCTCTTTTTCCTCCCTTTTTCTTTCTCCTTCTCTTTCTTCCTCCTCTTTTCCTTCTCTTTCTCCTTTCTTCTTCCCTTCTTCTTCTTTTTTTCTCTTTCTTCTTTCTTTATCTCTCTTCTTCTTTCTCTTCTTCTTCTTTCTTTCTCTTTCTCTTTCTTTTTCTTTCTCTTCTCCCGGCCTCTCTCTATTTTCTATTTTCTCTTGCTTCTTCGTGAAGCTTCTACCGCTTTATATTTTTTTTTTATAAAATTTCGGTCATCGCGGCCGCTCCTCGTGACCTGTGGTCGCGCCACCTGATCGCGTTGCTCATTGGAATGTTTTCACTGCTTCTATCGCGATCAACCATCACGGTGTCTAGTCGCGATGTTGGTCGCGTTGCTCACTGCCCAAAATCAACATTTTCACCGTGAGCTGCTCATCGCGATCCTTAGTCGCGGTGCTCAATGCCAACATTTTCCTTTTTCTTCATACACTCCTTCTGGACCGCTCCGCCTGGTCCACTTATGTACCTAAAAATTAATCCAAATAAACCCATTACATTATTTCCACACAATTAACAACAATTATGGGCACTTTTCATAATTAATGAAAATTACGGATGTTACACAAACACATAATCAGAGTGGTAGCAAATTAAAGTATCACATCAATTATTGAAAATGCAAACTACTTCAAACATACAAAGAAAGTCATATGAAATCAAGGCTCCAAAGTGCTGAAAACGAATAACCAAATTACAAAGATACAAACAAATAATTAAGTTCTAGTGTCATTCATAATTCCTCTCTACTCATTATATATTTGCACTGCCAATTCATCCCTCCATGTAGTCCATTGGTTAGATACTTCGACTATAACATCCCAGATTTCGGATAATTAATTTTGAATATATAAAAAAAATAAATTTTATGATTGGAAGGGGTGTAAGGTGGACCAGATGGAACGGTCCAGAAATGATGCATTAAGATTGAAAACCGAGGCAGTGAGTATCGCGACCAGTCACCGCGACCACAGATCGCGATGAAAATATCAAATTCTGGCAGTGAGCAACGCGACCACCAGCGCGACCATGGTACCGCGAGGTGTGCTCGCGATGAAGGCGGTGGAAACGCTCCAGTGAGTACCGCGACCTGGTGGCGCGACCACAGGTCGCGACGACCGAAAAATATAAAAAAAAAATTGGCTTCTCGCAGAAGCCACAAAAACAGAGAAAAAGAGAGAGGCAGAGACCGAAAAAGAAAGAAGAAGAAAGAAAGAAAAGAAAGAAGAAAGAAGAAGAAAGAAGAAGAAGAGGAAGAAGAAGAAGAAGAGAAGAGGAAGGAAAGAGAAAAGGAAAGTGTAGGAGAAAGAGAAAGGGAAAGGAAAAGAAACCTGGAACCGCGATAGTCGAAAGAAAAACGGTATCCAGGTTGGTGTACCTTCGTTTTCGAAACCTTTACAAAAAGTATTAAGTATTTTTAGTTGAATCTGCAATTAATTTGAAGATTTTTCAATTTTTATGTGTTTATATTATTTTATGGAAATGATTTTATTGTTGATTGTATCTTGATTATTACGATTCCGCTGAAATTACTTGTTTTCGACTCTTGCATAAATATTGTTGATTTTCCCATGAAAAATCTATGTTATTGAAATCGAATGTCTCCGTTGATTTGTAAATATAGTAAATATTTGAAAACTAGTTTATTGAGACAGCCCTAGGATACTTAGACATAGAAATGGATATAGGAGGTTGGTATACCAGCTGGGTTCAGTGAGCAGTACTGCACCGATATTGATATGTTATTGATGACTATATGTACCTCCTCATGGATTCGTCCAGGGGCAGGGAGACACGTACCTCCTCACGGATTCGTCCTGGGGTAGGGAAACACGTACCTTCCTAAGGATTCTTTCCTGGGATAGGGAGTTATGTACCTTTCTAGGTTCCGACCACTCGGTCCTAGAGTAGGGAGATACGTACCACTCTTAGGATTCGTCCTAGGGTGGGAGCTATGTTCGACAGACAGTCACTGTGGTCGAATGACCCATATTTCAGTCCTAGTTATGTTGAGTATTCTAGCGGGCCAGAATTGAAGTGAAGTGAGTGACTTTATTAATCGATTTTACATGTTGATCTTATTCTTGAAGTTAAAGTGATTATAACTGTTTTATGGTTTGATTTTGAAATTAAAATGATTATGTCTGTAAATGATTAGAATTGAAATATATATATTGTGATATGTTTCTTATTAAAAGTTATTTATGATTTTCATATTTGAGTTTAGTGTACACCCACTAAGCTATATGCTTAGCGCGTTAGTTTTGTTTCTAACGCGTAGGTACCAGGGATACAGAAGAGGCAAAAGACTGAAGAGGAGTTTCCTGCAGACAGAGGAGTAGAGTCATACTTCTGGGGTAGATATTTATGTTGATGTGTATTATGATTGATATGCATGTATATACAGAAATTTGTAACGTTTTGTATAATTCTGTGTTGTAATTAAATTGGTCTATGAATTCTATTTTCCATTTCTTAAGGCCTGTAATGAATTAATTATGCACTATTTGATTTTGATAATTGTTTGAAAGTCGCACTAAACGGCAGAGTGCGCACTTGATTGAAAATGAGATTTGAAGTGTTGTTGAGTTTGTATTTGATTTGAATTGTGGAAAAATAGGTTTTGGGAAATAAAAAAAACAAAGGGAACTCTGCCGAAATTTTTTTTAAAAGTGTATTTCGATGGGCTCACTAGAAAAATATTTTGGAATTACAAAATGATATGATTTTTAACTGGTTTGATATGAGAAATGAGAATTTAGAAAGTTTTGAAAACCCGGTAATGCTCCCTGGGTCGATCCAGTCGGGTCGGGTCATGGGGTGTTACATCGACGGTGCCAATGGTACCATCATCATTCACAGTTTTATTGTCTTCAACTTCATGAGCTTCTTGTTCTATTGGATCTGAAGACATCTCCCTCCTAATAAAGTTATGTAGAAGACAACAAGCCGTAATTAAAAGACATTGGGTCTTTATAGGATAGAATGACGGACTCCTTAATATCCTTCACCTAGCCTTCAACAACCCAAAACACCGCTCTATTATATTTCTTGCCTTTGCATGCTTCATATTTAAGTACTCTTGCGCATTTGTAGGTATATTTCATTCCCATTCAGACAGATGATACCTTATTGATCTATAAAGTACAAGCAAATCATCACCGTTTGTGTAACCACTGTAACACCCCTTGACCCGACCCGACTGGATCGACCCAGGGAGCGCTACCGGCTTTTCAAAACTTTACTTAATTCACTTTATAAATTACAAACCAGTGAAAATCATATAAATTGTATTTTAAAATGTGTTTCTAGTGAGCCCATCAAACTTTATTTTCAAAAATTTCGGCAGAGTTTCCTCTATTTTTCTGATTTCTCAAAACCTGTTTTCAACAAAACAAATCTAGCATATATAACAACTTCAACACTTCTAAATCAATTTTCAAACCAACGTGCACTCTGCCGTTTAGTGCGACTTTCCAAACAGTTTCAAATAAAACATATATAATTAATATTTTCAAATATTTGAAAAGAATATAAATCATAAAGCACTTATTTACAAAACATATATATACATGTCGAATTACAGATTTCTGTATATGCATGCTTAACTAAATACAATATACAATTAAAATTCAATTGTATCTACTTAAAAGAATTGTGACTCTAGACCTTCAATCTGCTGCTACTTCCTCTCTATTCTTTGTTTCCCCCTGTGTCTCTGATACCTACGCGTGATAAAATCAACGCGCTAAGCAATAATGCTTAGTGGGTGTACACTAAACTCAATTATCAAAATCAATAATCATTTCATAATAAAAATGTTACAATGCTATCGTATAGAAACATTTCAATCTTCAACTTTCTCACTGAAATCATATAAAAATAGTTTAATAAAAGCATCTAACTTGAATCAATAAAGCATACGAAATTCAGTTTTCAATTCTTTTATAATCATTTTATTCAATTTGTAACATTTTATTCATATGTTTTCACTCCATTCTGGCCGTACACTCATCATACATTTTTATAACTATAACATCAGTGTAACGTTCACCTCCAGGATTCGCCTAAACTGGATTATGCCAGGTTTGCCCCGCGAGATGTAACTGTCATGAATATCAGTACAATATCTATCTCCGGGATTCGCCTAAACTGGCCTATATCAGGTTTGCCCCGCGAGATGCATTCGTCATCAATATCAGTGCAATATCTATCTCCGGGATTCGCCTAAACTGGACTATACCAGGTTTACCCCACGAGATAGCAACAGAAATCAACTCGTTATATTCTTTTTTTCCAATTAATCAACAGTTTCACAAATCAAATTTTTTCCAATTAATCAACAGTTTCACAAATGAAAATAAAAATCAAGAATCAACATTTTCAAACAATATTCGTAATACATAATCCATACATTTCATATCAAAACTTTCCGTTTCTTTCGAAATCAACAATTATACTCGCAAACAATTTATTTTATAATAACCGTTGTAAATCAAAAATCGAATTAAATCAGAATATTCAGAATATTCAAATAAAAAATTATATAAACAGATATCCATCAAAATAGTCAAATAAACTTAGATTCAGATCAAAATCACAAAGGTTTCGAAAAGAAGTGTACACCAACCTGATTTCCGTTTTTCAAACAGTTTTTCTTCTGGATTTTCTTTATCCTTTCTCCTGTTGTTCTTCTTTCTCTTCTCTTCTTCTCTTCTTCTTCTTCTTCTTCTTCTTCCTCTTCTTCATCTTCCTCTCTTCTTCTTCTTTTTCTTTTCTTTCTTTTCTTTCTCTCTCGGTCTCCCTTTCTCTCTTGGTCTCTCTTTCTCTCTGGTTTTCTCCAGACTTCTCACGCCTCTTATTTTATTTTATTTTTTTTATAAAATTTCGGTCGTCGCGACCGTCATCGCGACCTGTGGTCGCGCTACCAGGTCCCGTTGCTTACTGGAGCAATTCCACTGCCTTCATCGCGATCACCCATCGCGGTACCATGGTCGCGTTGGTGGTTGCATTGCTCACTGCCAGAATTTGACATTTTTCACCGCGAGCTAGTCAGCGCGATCTGTGGTCGCGGTGACTGGTCGCGGTGCTGACTGCCAAAAATCACCATTTTTCATCGCGAGCGACTTAGCGCGATCTCTGGTCGCGGTGAGTGGTCGCGATACTCACTGCCAAGTTTTTACCCTTTTTTTTTCGTGCATTGTTTTTCGATCGTTCAAATTGGTCCATTTGGAAACCTAAAAATATACATACATTTAATTACATTTTCCACCCCTCAAATCATAAATTTCACATTCCCATTCTTCATCTTAATTAAACTACATTTTCATATTTTATGCGAAATTGGGGATGTTACAACCACCATCTACAAGGTAGTAGCAACCTAATAACCAAAAGTCGACATTTCTATCAATGTAGGTATGTACTATCATAAATTAAAGACAATACATAAGTATTTGACATTGACTAATGACCTTACCCGTTGGCACTTTTAACCCATTTGGTCTAGTGATGACATCACGAAAGATTCTAGAGTTGGATGCTGAACCCTCCCAACCAGGTAAGACGAATGTGAATTCAAGATCACGTGAGCAAACAGCTAACACATTTGTTGCAATTTCACATTTCCTAGTTCGATATCTTGGTTTATCCCCCATAGGCACACGGACCTTAATATAAGTTCCATCTAGTGCTCTTAAGAAATTCTAAAATAAAATTGTTAAAGTAAATTAATTTGTAAATTTAAAGATACAAAATAAAGTTGAAGCAAACAATGAACTAACATACCTTAAAATAGCCCTATCTAGGATCTATGGAGTCCTCACTCACAGGTTCGGGGACTTTTAGTAACATACCATGTAATCTTAAAACTGCTTGCAACACTAAATTAAAGTACCTATTAATAGTCTCTCCCGATCTTAGAAATCTATTTCCAGTAGTACGATTCTTAACATGATGAGCAAGTATGTGTAAGAATATACACACTTGCTCATCCACGGTCACCAAACTATCATTTTTCAATCCATGGGTTTGAAGCAACTCACATAATATATCAAATGCTCTTACGTCCATTCTAAGTTCGTTGACACACATTACATTATTTTCTAAAATATTTTTTAGAAAATGCATCCTAGTCTCACTTCTACTCAAATAATAAAAGTTTCCTTCGCGTCTTGCCAAAGTCTCCAGTTTCTCCTCTTTCTCAAAATGTGAATCACAATCGTGCAACCAATCATCATCTCTACATGCCACATCTCCAACAACAAAAACAACAAAATCTTTCTTCGATCCATATCTAATAATTCATAAAAGAATATAATCAATTACTATGTGTGTAACAGTGAAAATCTTTAACAAAAGTACTCTGTGTCTCTCATAAACAAAGTATCAAAACAGAATCCTCAAAATAAGTGTATTATAATTTGAATTTCTCAAAAGATGAACAAATAAACATGAAAATTCAACAAACATGTGAGGGATAATATATATATATATAACGTTAAACATCTAAAACAAATGACAACAAAAAGTATAACAAGAAGTAAAAACCTGTGTAATTGATACAGTATAAATGGATTCACTTTTGGAATTGCTACCTTTAATCTAATCTAATTATTGTATGATAAGTAATGCAATTTGTAACATGCCAGACAATTAAGTAGTTCAGCCTCTTTGATGTCTCCTTTTGAATTCACACAAAAGTCAGGTATAGCATACTCTACTCCAATATTGGTTTGACACAAATCACTTACTTTGAAAGAGAGAGATCATCTACAAACTTGAAAATTTTTATGTCTATTTTATATAAAATTTTAATAAAACAGAATTAGTTCAACTGTTATATTGTGTTCCAAGTAACTATTGGACATTTCGTGCTTTATACACTGAGCAGGGAAAGATCCAACCAGTAAGTCAGTAACCTTTACAAAAAATTGGAGCAAAACTTCAGAATTCAAATCCATAAGACTAATGATATCACATAGAAACACAAATATTCTTCTAAAATGGAAATTAGAAGCTCTAAAAATAAACCAATGAAGCAAAACCTAAATTAAGATGTTAACTCCGAACTTGAGAAATCACTAAATCCCTAGATGTAAAACACGACAAAAAAATTGTCTACAACTTCAAAAGCAAACTCTAACCAAATGCAATCAAGACCACACATATCATCCAACCCATTTATCAAAATCTTGACCTAGTTTTAATTTACACAACCCCAACATCTTGATTAAATGAAATCATCGGATCCTAATGTAATCAAATCACAATGAAACCCCGTCAACATAAATCCAGTTCTATAATATCTGGGATCATGTTTTCTGTGATTGCAAAAGTAAACCCATATTCATAATTCAAAAATTTATAAAAACAAAAAGAAAAAAAAGTAACTAAATATAGAGATTGAAAAAGAAAAGGAAAAAAAGGAAGAAAAAAAATACCCTTTTAGGGAGGCTATGGTCACCGACCGTTTTGGATGTCGAAGAAGAGAAGAAGATGAGTCGAGCGCCTTCATATGAGAGGAGATGGAGAGGACAGGGGGAGAATTGATAGGGAGATGACTATATTAGACCTAAGTTTTGGACGGGTTAAGATAGTGGGGATTTAGGCAATTTTTTTTGTGGGTCTGGGATAATTAGTCTCATTTTTTTTAGTCCAGAGAAGCACCAAATATGAGACTAAAATTTAGTCCAGTCCAATCTCATGTACCATACATGACCATAAATTCATGCATATTACTCTCTCTCTCTCTCTCCACACGTGACACGAGGTACTTTCTCGTGGATTTGGTGTGATCGTAGATTAAATATTGGTTTCAATATATAAATTGGGTTCAAATTTATGAAAATATTGAAAAAAATATAAAAAATATTATTAAACTCTTATATTTTTGACAATATATTTTAAATTGATATCAACTAAAATCTGAACATATACGTAAAATTTTAAATATTTACTCGATTAAATTAACATCATGTTCAATAGTAACTAAAATTTAAAACATTTATGGTAAGTGTTGAAAAAACAAGTACCAAATTCTACATAAGCAATGGTATTCAAGCTCTTATAAAAAATAATAAAGATGAAGAGCAAATTGAACAAAATACTAACAGTATCAAATTCTATTGTAAAATCACGCTTACTAACTTATAAGTTCATCTCTTCCCTAATATGTTCAAACTTTCTACGTAACCGCTATATTTACCCTAATCCGAACATTTTTTTTTTCCCATTTCCTATAGTACATATAAGCTTGAATCCAACAACACTGGGAACCCTTGCATAAAAAAAGAGAAAAAAAAAATTCTAGAACGTGTCATGATGCGTAATGGCTATATTTGCCCTTAATCATGTGCGAAGTCAAAAAATTATATTTTGAGGACCAAGATAATAAAATATAATAATTAGGGGTGACAGAGATAAAAACAAAAAGTTCAACATTAAATAAATAAATAAACATAATTTTAAAAGGAGTTCAAGACAAACTTTTAAATTAATAAATAAACCTTAAGACAAACTTTACCAATTCAGAGCAAATATAAAATCTTAATGGACCAATCCTTTCTCTCTCGTTTTTTTATCTCTAGGGAATAGCGAGTGTGGAGGGAGATGACCTTTAAGGTAGATTTCTTCCATTGGGAAATAGATTTTTTCTCAAATTTCCTCTAATCGTTTTCTATTGGTGTTTGATTTGGATTTTTTTTTTCTCCTTCTCTTTTCTTTTCGTTTGATTGGTGTTTTCTTCTCTCATGTGTTTTCTTCGCACATTTGATTTTTCGTTGGGTTAGTTGTTAAGTTGCTGGATTTGAGTGATTAAGGTTAGGTATTGGGTCTTCTTGCTGGATGTGTGGGGTTTGTGTGGCCATGCCTTTTTAGAGTGTTTTGGGTGTTTGTGGCTAAGTGTTGACAGCAGTGCTTGGTGGAGTTTGCTTCTGGAGGGGCTTTTCTGGGTCCGTTTGTTTAGAGTTGTTCTATTCTTGTGATTTTGTTAGGTTTGTGTTGGTTGTGGTAGTAATGAATACAGAGGATATTTCTCGTTTGTGTGAATCTCTCTCATTCCTGGGAAGGTGTGCTAGTCTGATTCTTACCACCAGCGGCTGGTCAAACACACCTAAGGGGTTAGGTTCACTCGTCTGGGCACGGCCCCTTTGGAGTTCTACCACCTGGTTCCTAATTTCCTGCAATTCTCGTTCTACTGCCCCTATTAATGGTTGTCTAAGAGTCCGAACTTCGCTATTTTGGGGTTCATTCCCAGGTGACGGGAGATTGGCAATTGGCTAATTTCCCGGTTGCTCTGCCATCAGCTGATTTTCCACGTTACTAGATCCACTTGCCTCCATAGACGTAGCCTATTGGTCAGCACGAAAGTGGTTGGGATCATTTCCTTCTGTTACTTGCGCAGGGTCAGCTTGGTTTTCACCATTTTTTATTCCTAGAGGGTCAGGGACTGAAGGTGTCTGAGTTAGTTCACCTCCAGCGGGTTGTCCTTGAAACCGAACATAGGGTGGTAAAGTTGGTTCTTCCTGATCAGCAGGTGCCTTTCCACGCTTCCGGCTACGAACTCGGCAACTTTATAGACATTGTTGAGCAGCCAAAGCTTTGTGGTCAACATTCATCATACGCCTCTCGTCCCTTAGTTGCTGATGTCCTTAGATTACCACCTGCATATCTCACTCGAGGTTCACCTCCCGGGTATCTTCACCGATAGGATCCTCGTTGTTGGGTCCTCTTGTCGCCCTTATTTTTGCCCATGTTATTCTAATCATTTCTCTGAGTGTTGGCTCTTTCGCTAAATCTCCGGCTCCAACGACCTCTGAACACAAACCACCTAAGATGGTCATTTCCTGCAAAAAAAAAGGTAAATAAGAACATAAGGGTGAAAGGCTCTTAGCCCCTTAGGTGGAAAACGACTTTTGTATTTGTCCCCATAGACGGCGTCAACTGTTGATGCAAGAAAATGGTTTTACAACAACACATAAGATCGTTTTGTAATATCATTAATATTGCTCACAAGCTAAAGTCTTGCAAAGATGATTACCTCCAAAGATATTAAACTAATTGTTAAGCCTTTTGTGTACCCGCAAGTATACGGGGTCGGCACAAGTAACATAGAATTGTGAGTTCTGATTATCGTTCCCACGAGGACAATTGATAACTGAATACTGACAATAACCACGCCTAATGCTATCTAGAATACTAATTCAAGATTTGGGATGATTAACTTGTAACCTAAATAACTTTAAAACTATAACTATTATGCAAATCTTATCAGAGGTAAGAGGAACTAGGGAATCCGATTTCACCAACTAATCCTTATGATGTATGATAACTATGTCTGGATGTTCAAGTAAACAATTGATGATCATGTTATATATTTATCCGAAGTCCTCTCTCAAGGTAAATCGAACCTATTCAATATATACTAACACCCTATCTCTCGATGACTGTTAACTATATGAGAATGCAATACACACATAAACATATTTAATCACATAACTCACACCAATATATCTCTATTCGGTTCCTAAGTTATGATGTTGATTTATCGAACACGTTGTGAACGTATCCTCTTGGTACTTAACCCACAACAACAAGATATTGGATATTGGTGATCAAGCAATACACAAGCAATAAAGCATTAAATCAACACTCAATTAAATAACTTAATCCACCCAAACATGTATTAATCTCAATCATAATTCATAGTCGGATCCATCATCATCCCTAGTATAGGGAATTAGTTCATAACAAAGAAATAAAAATACATATTAAGTGTTCTCAAGAGTAACATTAATAACAAAAGACTAAGGAAAAGATTGTGATAGAAAAACTCTAAACGGCTAGACTCTCGTCTGAACCCGATTTGATTGAATTTCTTCATGCACAATTCTGAATCTTCCAAGTGATCGAAGTCGTCCGATGAGTCGATCTGATGGCTAGTCTCCTAGGCTTTCTTCTCTCTTCCTCTTCCTCCTTCTCTCTTTCTCCCTTCTGTTTTTTTGTTCAGTCTCGATCCCCTCTCCTAAAATCCTCGTTTTTCTTTTATAATGACAGCTAGGGCTTCCACTTATTCGTTACTCGCGACTTGGCAACTCACGGGCCAAGTCGCAACTCAACTTGCGTGTGCCTCGGCCTTGGCTGGATTTTTGCCTTCGCGACTTGACCAACTCGCGAAGAAGTCGCGGGTCAAGTCGCGTGTGCCTCGGTCCCTCTACTGGATTTTTGCCCTCGCGAGCAAGTCGCGACCCCAACTCTTGAGTCTTCTCTGGAAGAGCTGAAATGCAGTCTTCGAACTATGGCAATGTAACACCCCCTGACCCGACCCGGCTGGATCGACCCAGGGAGTGCTACTCGGGTTTTCAAAACTTTCTCAATTCAATTTATAATTTCAAACCATTTAAAAATCATATCAATTTGTAATTCAAAAAGACTTTTCTAGTGAGCCCATCGAATAAATTCTTCAAACCATTGGAAAAACCACATACTTTATAATTTTAAAACCATTTTCGAGTGAGCCCATTAAAATAAACTTTTTATAAAAATTTCGGCAGAGTTCCGTTTGTTTTTCGGATTTCCCAAAACCTGTTTTTTCCACAACTCAAATCAAATACAAATTCAATAACACTTCAAATCTCATTTACAATCAATTGCGCACTTTGCCGTTTAGTGCGACTTTCCAACAACAGTTTATAAAATAAAACGATTCAGATGTCAATATTTTCAAACATTCTAAAAATGAAAAACAGAAATCATAAACCAATTTAATTACAAAACAGAATTTTACAAAACGTTTACAAATCTCTGTATATACATGCATATCAATCACAATACACGTCAACATAAATATCTACCCCTGCAATGCGACTCTACTCCTCTGTCTGCAGGAACCTCCTCTTCAGTCTTTTGCCTCTTCAGTATCCCTGGTACCTACGCGTTAGAAACAAAACTAATGCGCTAAGCATATAGCTTAGTGGGTGTACACTAAACTCAATTATGAAAAATCATAAATAACCTTTAATAAGAAACAAATCACAATATATATATATATATATATATATATATATATTTCAATTCTAATCATTTACAAATCAATTTAACTTCAAAATCAAACCATAAAGCAGTTATAATCACATTAACCTCAAGAATAAAATCAACATGTAAAATCAATGAATAAAGTTACTCAATTCACTTTTCAATTCACTTCAAATCTGGCCCGGTAGAATACTCAACATACTAGGACTGGAATATGGGTCGAACTCCCACCATAGGACGAATCCTAAGAGTGGTACGTATCTCCCTACTCTAGGACCGAGGGTACGGAACCTAGAGAGGTACATAACTCCCTATCCCAGGAACGAATCCTTAGAAAGGTACATGTCTCCCAACCTCAGGACGAATCCGTGAGGAGGTACGTGTCTCCCTGTCCCTGGACGAATCCATGAGGAGGTACATAATAATCATCAATAGCATATCAATATCGGTGCAGTACTGTTCACTAAACCCAGCTGGTATACCAACCTCCTATATCCATTTCTATGTCTAAGTATCCTAGGGCCGTTACGATAAACTATTTTCAATATTCACTATATTTACAATCAACGGAAACATTCGAGTTCAATAACATAAATTTTTCATGGGAAAATCAACACTATTTATACAATAATCGAAAACAAATAATTTCCACGAAATCGAAGTAATGAAAATACGATCAACGATAAAATCATTCAACGAAAATAAAATCAACACATGAGAATGAAAATCTTCGAATAAATCTCAGATTCAAACTAAAAATACTTAATGCTTTTTGTAAAGAGTTCGAAAACGGAGGTACACCAACCTGGATACCGTTTTTCATTCGACTATCGCGATTCTAGGTTTCTTTTCTTTTCTCTTTCTCTTTCTCCTACACTTCTTTTTTCTTCTTCCTCTTCTCTTCTTCTTCCTCTTCTTCTTCTTTCTTCTTCTTTCTTCTTTCTCTTCTTTCTTTCTTCTTCTTTCTCCTTTTTCTTCTTCTTCTTTCTTTCTTTCTCGGCCTCACCCTCTCTTTTCTCTTCCCTGTCTGTTTTGTGGCTTCTCGTGGAAGCTAAATTTTTTTTTATATTTTTCGGTCGTCGCGACCTGTAGTCGCGCCACCAGGTCGCGGTACTCGCTGGAGCGTTTCCACCGCCTTCATCACGAGCACACCTCGCGGTACTATGGTCGTGCTGGTGGTCGCGTTGCTCACTGCCAGAATTTGACATTTTCATCGCGAGCAGTTCATCGCGATCTGTGGTCGCGGTAACTGGTCGCGATGCTCACTGCCAAAAATCACATTTTTCACTGCGAGCAGGTCACCGCGACCTGTGGTCGCGGTGACCAGATCGCGATGCTCACTGCCTCGGTTTTCCTTTTTCTTGCATCATTTTTGGACCGTTCCATCTTGTCCACCTGAAAATCATAAAAATAAACATACTTTTAATTACATTTACACCCCCTCCAATCACAAAATTTATATTCACATATATAAAATTAATTATCCGAAATCCGGGATGTTACAGGCGAGCATCGAATCGACATTCAAGACTCGTTTTTGGCTAGGATCAACTGAAATCGCCAACGGAACCTATCAACCTGCACACTCAATAAACCCATTAAATATCTCCCATAATCGCTCTAAATTGGACAAAAGCACGGGTGAATGAAGTTCCATTTTCGACACGAAATGGTGCCAACAAACACCCCCAAACTTGGCTTTTGCTCGTCCTCGAGCTAAGATGGAAGACAAGAAAGCAAAACAACCAACACATGAAATTCAAAACAGGAAAAGAGAGCTCACAAATCTATACTAGATAACTAACCTAAACCACTTTCGTAGGTAACACGATGGCACTTAGTATGTGCCACAAGCCTTTAAACCCCTAGGTATCCCTAATGGACGAGTTGTAGTCTCGTGAGGGTTTACCAACAGCGATACCCACAAACATACAGCTTAAACTTCAAAGAATCAAAATCATGCTAAACATATACCCATGTCAAGAACAGTTATTCGCACCCGCAATAGAACTGATTTGAAAGCATCCACTCATTAAATTTTATACTACATGCCACGCACAAGTAACATTCTATGAGCCTTAAACGAAAGCAAACATTTAACCAACTACCAGGATGTAATTCGCCTCGACTCTAACCTCTCAAGTAATTTCACTCAAGTCGCTCAGATCCTAGGCAACACTCAAAAACATACGCGAATTGGAGTTTAAGCAAAAAAAAATATTCAAAATGAAATTCGCATATAACCCAAATAGCAGAATAACGCTCAGATTAAACAAAAGATCTCACGAACGGATTCAGACACTAAGAACCACAGAATTCACTTTGCATACATAACTATCGGATTGGAATCATCAAGCGATCAGTAGGTCTTTTAATCGGTTGTAATGGTGCCAAGGGTGAGGGTTATGGAAAGAACGGAATATTTTTGGCTTCAAACAAGAGCTTTAGAATCATTATTATAGAGATTTCTTGATTTACTCAATCTTCTTCAAGTCTTTTTACACCCATTAAGTTTCTCTATGAACCATTCTTTTGTTGTTTTCTACTGGTTCTTTCTTTCTTTTCTTCACAACAGTCTAAACAACTTTTTTTTTTTTTAATGGCACTCCCTTTTATTTTCCCCATCCATATTTTTTCAAAAAAAAAACAAGACTCATTTTCTATTAATGACGCATCTCTAGTCGATCCCAAGCTCAACGGGTAAGGCTTTTTATCAATCAGGCTTGGTTATGTTTTCATATGGGGGACTTTAGAAATGGTTTACGTGTTTGGTTTCAAAAGGGCTAATGGAGCATGCAACATGGAAGGGAAAAAGACCTTTTTACTGGTTAATACACACATAACCTACATCCTTTCATAAGAATCAACCATATCAACAGCAATGCACGCAAGTGATATTCATATAAATAAGTTCAGTCATGTCTAAAGCAAAACCTATAGAGATCAATCTACATATGATAAATAAATTAAGAAGAGTGTATCAGATTAGGATAAGAAAACCTGCGCTCGGACAAAACGTTAATGGCTCAAATCGCTTACCAGGTAGTCTCCACTATTAATCCTAGTTGGTTGGTGTACGCATCCTTTCCGAAAAAGAAACATAGAATGCAACAAGACACGGTGCAAAGCAGTCAAAAAAATCCTGAGTGGTACCTAACATTTCCATTTTTCTTGCAGAAACTAGCAACAGATTCATAACTAAAAGTATATGCCTTACAACAATAAGGTTCAATGATGTTCAAAGTTTTTTTTTTTTTTTTTTTTTTTTTTTACGAGCTCAAACCTATATCACAAAGCACACAAGCACAATAACTCAACAAAATAAAAATAAAAACACAAAACACATCAACCAACAAAACCACCCCCAAACTTAAGATCAACATTGTCCCCAATGTTGACTTTAACTTAGAAGTGGAACACCACATACTCAAGTAAAAAACAAAACAACACACGAGACAAACAAGACAGAATAAAATGATAAACAAGGCAAAAAAAAATGAAAACAAACCCAATGTCCTATCGGCCTGACGGCGGCGGTGGAGTTCTAGAGCGCCTGAGAGAAAACTGTTGAATGGCTGCGGTTTCGATTCTGTCGATTTTATTCCCCATGGTATTCATCCGGCGTCCCAAACCTATCATGTTTTCTTCCATGCCGTCTAACCGGGAGTTAATCATGGCCATAGGTCCAACCGCCCTTCGAAGGATGCTTGCATCGCTGCTATAGCTGTCAAGAGGCGATCGTCATGCGTAGGTGGGGCTGGTTGCTGCTCGTCATCCATAGGTGCGGCCCCTTATTGGCCTAAACCCTGCTCATGCTCTCTCTCCTCCTCAGCTCCCTGTGCGTCTGGAAGCACAATCCTCGCCTTGACCAATCGGTTGTAAGTATGGCGGCCAAGAGGGACCTGCGAAGTGAGCATCTGACCTCCCACAGCACTCACATCAATCCCTGCCATCTCACAGAAACGTGTGATCAAGTAGGGAAAAGGAAGGACTCCCTTGGTCTGAGTTGCTGAGTTGTGAATTTCACTAATAATAATTTGCCTTTTGTCCAATGGCAGCCCTTGCTGAATGTTGAATAAAGTCTTGACCACCAGCAAAGTGAGTGTAGCCCTATGTAATTTGGGAAGGAATGAATGGCTGCAGAAGATGTGCCACCATGCCATAACTGCCTTGAGTTCAGAGTGAAGCAACTTATGATCCTAAAACACCTATCAACGGGAGGCTTCATCTGCTCGCAATGATCCCGCCAAATCCCAATTATGTAGCTAGAAGAATTCATGGTCGACCCAACCGCCTACTGGTTCAGGAAAATTCTGCAAGTGAAAAAAAATTGTTCACTATCTCCAGAGTTAGTTTCACTGGAATCCCCTGTACCAGTACCGTTCCGTATGCGAAGAAATCTTCAGGGATCATGGAGGCATAAAACTCTTTAACTAACTTCTCGCTGGCATCATTGGGATGCTGCACATAACGTTCCCACTGCCTATCGGCGATCACAGCTGGTATCACTGTCCCGTCCATGGATGCAACATCAATACCTCGCTCCAAAATATAACACCCGTTTATGGAACATGCGCTTGCGTTCTTTGTAGTCGGGATTGACTCGGAGCGGTCGTTTGTGACTCCGCTGGCTAACAGCCCACAATGACTCACCCTGGAATGACATTGGGCAATCCTGAAACAAACAAAATAACAAAACACAAAAGAAAACAAAATCAAAACTACTCACATCAAAACGTACGTGGCATTATTATACCTATGTTTTCCAAATGCAAAGCGTATCAGGAAATTCTAGGTTTTCAGCCAATATACGTATCGAAAACACACTACGACACATAATCAACAAACATCGAAAACATCAACTCACTAATGAAGCACATCAACATGAAAACTAACACACAATCACCATCCAATAACACATCAACAACAAAAGAACCAAAAAAAGCAAACAACATATAACCCATGTATAGCATGAATTCACCATCCAAACACTTCAATAGTCATCATAGCCCACCAAACTTCCCCCAAACTACATTTTGGATTCAACCTCAATGCAATACACTTCCAAAAGGTCCAAAACCACCCTTAATTCATCTACCAATAAACTAGAGAGGTTTGGAGAGTAAGAGATACATACCGTGTGCTTGAGAAACCCAAGAGGAAGTAGAAGAAGGTGAACCGGCCTAGAGAAGAGTTGAGAGAATTTTTTCAAAGTGCAAGAATGTGGGATTTACCTTGTGCGGTGGCCAAGGGCAAGTTTCACTGTTTAAACACGGTCGCGACTTGGAAAGTCGCGAAGGCCAAATTCCCTGGGTTTGACAGAAAACGCACCGTTTCACTAACCATTTAGGGTTTTTCGCGACTTAGTCGCGAGTGAAGTCGTGAAGGCCAATACCCAGAATTTTCCTGAGACACACGCGAGTTTGGTCGCGAGTTTGGTCGCGAGTTGCTCGCAACTTCGCAAGTCGCGAGTCTCTGTTTTTCAGCCTTTATGCCTAGACTTTTCTCCACTTTTCATTGTTATACCTGTGTAAAACAAATAAACTTCAACAATACTCATCATAACGCTTAAACACAAAACTCAAACGAAAAACAAACCAAGTGCAAAAGAATTAAAACAAATTCAAAAGGAATGAAATTGGAAGAACTTGGGTTGCCTCTCAAGAAGCACTTGTTTATAGTCATAGCTCGACTGTATGCCCTATCACATAGGGTTGAGCAACGCCACCGAGGTTTTGGGTGGCAAGGCTCATCCCTCAATGTATAGCTTTAATTGTTGCCCATTAACTTTGAACTATTCTCCACTCAAGTTCTTGATATCCACAGCCCCATCCGGGTATACTTTCACGATCTTAAATGGCCCGGACCATCGTGACTTCAACTTTCCTGAAAAAAGCCGTAAGCAAGAATTAAAAAGAAGGACCTTCTGCCCCACCTCAAACTCTTTCCGCACAATATGCTTGTCATGCCATCTCTTGGTGTGCTCTTTGTAGATTCGGGCATTCTCATACGCATCTAGCCGGAACTCCTCTAACTCGTTCAGCTGCAGTAGGTGCTTATCCCCTGCTAAGTGCGTGTCAAAATTAAGGGCCTTGACTGCTCAATAAGCCTTGTGCTGGAGTTCCACTGGGAGATGACATGATTTCCCGTAAACCAACCTATAAGGTGACATCCCAATAGGGGTTTTGAAGGCTGTCCGATAGGCCCATAATGCATCATTTAGCCGGACCGACCAATCTTTTCTGGAACTATTCACCGTTTTCTCCAGGATCTGCTTAATTTTCCTATTTGATATTTCCTCCTGCCCACTTGTCTGATGGTGGTACGGTGTGTTGATGCGGTGAGTAACTCCATACTTCTTGAGTAGCGCTTCAAATTGCCGGTTACAGAAGTGTGAACCGCCATCACTAATGACTGCCCGCAGTGTTCCGAACCTGCAAAAAATATTTTTCTTGAAAAAATTCAGCACCACCTTCGAATCATTTGTCGGCGTGGCTATGGCTTCCACCCATTTAGAGACATAATCCACCGCTACCAGAATGTACTGGTTGTTGAAAGACATGGGGAATGGTCCCATGAAATCAACCCCTCATAAGTCAAACAGCTCAACCTCCAAAATGGGGTTTAGAGGCATTTAGTTCCGGCGGCTGATATTGCCTATTCTCTGACACTTATCACATAAGTCGACAAAGTGTCGGGCGTCCTGAAATATTGATGGCCAGTAGAAGCGCGACTGAAGAACTTTTGCGGCCGTCTTCGAAGCACTGAAGTGCCCTCCGCACTCCAAATTGTGGCAATGCAAGAGAATATTTTTGATTTCCGTTTTTGGCACACACTTCCTGATTATACCATCAGAACAATACTTGAACAAGTATGGTTCCTCCCATATGCAGTACTTCACGTCGGCGAAAAACTTCCTTCTCTGATGGTAGGTCAAATCTGAAGGAATGATCTCGCTTACCAAGTAGTTCACAAAATCAGCATACCATGGTGTCATTAAAGCCTGCAAAACAAAGAGTTGTTCATCAGGGAATGAATCATCAATGGGAATACTTACCTTATCTTCATTGCTGTAGCATTCTAGGCGACTTAGATGATCTGCCACGAGGTTTTCTATTCCCTTCTTATCCTTGATCTCCAGGTCAAATTCTTGAAGTAGTAAGTGTTAGGATGATATCACATAGAAACACAAATATTCTTCTAAAATGGAAATTAGAAGCTCTAAAAATAAACCAATGAAGCAAAACCTAAATTAAGATGTTAACTCCGAACTTGAGAAATCACTAAATCCCTAGATGTAAAACACGACAAAAAAATTGTCTACAACTTCAAAAGCAAACTCTAACCAAATGCAATCAAGACCACACATATCATCCAACCCATTTATCAAAATCTTGACCTAGTTTTAATTTACACAACCCCAACATCTTGATTAAATGAAATCATCGGATCCTAATGTAATCAAATCACAATGAAACCCCGTCAACATAAATCCAGTTCTATAATATCTGGGATCATGTTTTCTGTGATTGCAAAAGTAAACCCATATTCATAATTCAAAAATTTATAAAAACAAAAAGAAAAAAAAGTAACTAAATATAGAGATTGAAAAAGAAAAGGAAAAAAAGGAAGAAAAAAAATACCCTTTTAGGGAGGCTATGGTCACCGACCGTTTTGGATGTCGAAGAAGAGAAGAAGATGAGTCGAGCGCCTTCATATGAGAGGAGATGGAGAGGACAGGGGGAGAATTGATAGGGAGATGACTATATTAGACCTAAGTTTTGGACGGGTTAAGATAGTGGGGATTTAGGCAATTTTTTTTGTGGGTCTGGGATAATTAGTCTCATTTTTTTTAGTCCAGAGAAGCACCAAATATGAGACTAAAATTTAGTCCAGTCCAATCTCATGTACCATACATGACCATAAATTCATGCATATTACTCTCTCTCTCTCTCTCCACACGTGACACGAGGTACTTTCTCGTGGATTTGGTGTGATCGTAGATTAAATATTGGTTTCAATATATAAATTGGGTTCAAATTTATGAAAATATTGAAAAAAATATAAAAAATATTATTAAACTCTTATATTTTTGACAATATATTTTAAATTGATATCAACTAAAATCTGAACA
Organism: Xanthoceras sorbifolium; assembly: GCA_003430845.1. Lineage (NCBI taxonomy): Eukaryota > Viridiplantae > Streptophyta > Magnoliopsida > Sapindales > Sapindaceae > Xanthoceras > Xanthoceras sorbifolium. Next base: position 23,681,219 of record CM010611.1, read on the forward strand.
TATACGTAAAATTTTAAATATTTACTCGATTAAATTAACATCATGTTCAATAGTAACTAAAATTTAAAACATTTATGGTAAGTGTTGAAAAAACAAGTACCAAATTCTACATAAGCAATGGTATTCAAGCTCTTATAAAAAATAATAAAGATGAAGAGCAAATTGAACAAAATACTAACAGTATCAAATTCTATTGTAAAATCACGCTTACTAACTTATAAGTTCATCTCTTCCCTAATATGTTCAAACTTTCTACGTAACCGCTATATTTACCCTAATCCGAACATTTTTTTTTTCCCATTTCCTATAGTACATATAAGCTTGAATCCAACAACACTGGGAACCCTTGCATAAAAAAAGAGAAAAAAAAATTCTAGAACGTGTCATGATGCGTAATGGCTATATTTGCCCTTAATCATGTGCGAAGTCAAAAAATTATATTTTGAGGACCAAGATAATAAAATATAATAATTAGGGGTGACAGAGATAAAAACAAAAAGTTCAACATTAAATAAATAAATAAACATAATTTTAAAAGGAGTTCAAGACAAACTTTTAAATTAATAAATAAACCTTAAGACAAACTTTACCAATTCAGAGCAAATATAAAATCTTAATGGACCAATCCTTTCTCTCTCGTTTTTTTATCTCTAGGGAATAGCGAGTGTGGAGGGAGATGACCTTTAAGGTAGATTTCTTCCATTGGGAAATAGATTTTTTCTCAAATTTCCTCTAATCGTTTTCTATTGGTGTTTGATTTGGATTTTTTTTTTTCTCCTTCTCTTTTCTTTTCGTTTGATTGGTGTTTTCTTCTCTCATGTGTTTTCTTCGCACATTTGATTTTTCGTTGGGTTAGTTGTTAAGTTGCTGGATTTGAGTGATTAAGGTTAGGTATTGGGTCTTCTTGCTGGATGTGTGGGGTTTGTGTGGCCATGCCTTTTTAGAGTGTTTTGGGTGTTTGTGGCTAAGTGTTGACAGCAGTGCTTGGTGGAGTTTGCTTCTGGAGGGGCTTTTCTGGGTCCGTTTGTTTAGAGTTGTTCTATTCTTGTGATTTTGTTAGGTTTGTGTTGGTTGTGGTAGTAATGAATACAGAGGATATTTCTCGTTTGTGTGAATCTCTCTCATTCCTGGGAAGGTGTGCTAGTCTGATTCTTACCACCAGCGGCTGGTCAAACACACCTAAGGGGTTAGGTTCACTCGTCTGGGCACGGCCCCTTTGGAGTTCTACCACCTGGTTCCTAATTTCCTGCAATTCTCGTTCTACTGCCCCTATTAATGGTTGTCTAAGAGTCCGAACTTCGCTATTTTGGGGTTCATTCCCAGGTGACGGGAGATTGGCAATTGGCTAATTTCCCGGTTGCTCTGCCATCAGCTGATTTTCCACGTTACTAGATCCACTTGCCTCCATAGACGTAGCCTATTGGTCAGCACGAAAGTGGTTGGGATCATTTCCTTCTGTTACTTGCGCAGGGTCAGCTTGGTTTTCACCATTTTTTATTCCTAGAGGGTCAGGGACTGAAGGTGTCTGAGTTAGTTCACCTCCAGCGGGTTGTCCTTGAAACCGAACATAGGGTGGTAAAGTTGGTTCTTCCTGATCAGCAGGTGCCTTTCCACGCTTCCGGCTACGAACTCGGCAACTTTATAGACATTGTTGAGCAGCCAAAGCTTTGTGGTCAACATTCATCATACGCCTCTCGTCCCTTAGTTGCTGATGTCCTTAGATTACCACCTGCATATCTCACTCGAGGTTCACCTCCCGGGTATCTTCACCGATAGGATCCTCGTTGTTGGGTCCTCTTGTCGCCCTTATTTTTGCCCATGTTATTCTAATCATTTCTCTGAGTGTTGGCTCTTTCGCTAAATCTCCGGCTCCAACGACCTCTGAACACAAACCACCTAAGATGGTCATTTCCTGCAAAAAAAAAGGTAAATAAGAACATAAGGGTGAAAGGCTCTTAGCCCCTTAGGTGGAAAACGACTTTTGTATTTGTCCCCATAGACGGCGTCAACTGTTGATGCAAGAAAATGGTTTTACAACAACACATAAGATCGTTTTGTAATATCATTAATATTGCTCACAAGCTAAAGTCTTGCAAAGATGATTACCTCCAAAGATATTAAACTAATTGTTAAGCCTTTTGTGTACCCGCAAGTATACGGGGTCGGCACAAGTAACATAGAATTGTGAGTTCTGATTATCGTTCCCACGAGGACAATTGATAACTGAATACTGACAATAACCACGCCTAATGCTATCTAGAATACTAATTCAAGATTTGGGATGATTAACTTGTAACCTAAATAACTTTAAAACTATAACTATTATGCAAATCTTATCAGAGGTAAGAGGAACTAGGGAATCCGATTTCACCAACTAATCCTTATGATGTATGATAACTATGTCTGGATGTTCAAGTAAACAATTGATGATCATGTTATATATTTATCCGAAGTCCTCTCTCAAGGTAAATCGAACCTATTCAATATATACTAACACCCTATCTCTCGATGACTGTTAACTATATGAGAATGCAATACACACATAAACATATTTAATCACATAACTCACACCAATATATCTCTATTCGGTTCCTAAGTTATGATGTTGATTTATCGAACACGTTGTGAACGTATCCTCTTGGTACTTAACCCACAACAACAAGATATTGGATATTGGTGATCAAGCAATACACAAGCAATAAAGCATTAAATCAACACTCAATTAAATAACTTAATCCACCCAAACATGTATTAATCTCAATCATAATTCATAGTCGGATCCATCATCATCCCTAGTATAGGGAATTAGTTCATAACAAAGAAATAAAAATACATATTAAGTGTTCTCAAGAGTAACATTAATAACAAAAGACTAAGGAAAAGATTGTGATAGAAAAACTCTAAACGGCTAGACTCTCGTCTGAACCCGATTTGATTGAATTTCTTCATGCACAATTCTGAATCTTCCAAGTGATCGAAGTCGTCCGATGAGTCGATCTGATGGCTAGTCTCCTAGGCTTTCTTCTCTCTTCCTCTTCCTCCTTCTCTCTTTCTCCCTTCTGTTTTTTTGTTCAGTCTCGATCCCCCTCTCCTAAAATCCTCGTTTTTCTTTTATAATGACAGCTAGGGCTTCCACTTATTCGTTACTCGCGACTTGGCAACTCACGGGCCAAGTCGCAACTCAACTTGCGTGTGCCTCGGCCTTGGCTGGATTTTTGCCTTCGCGACTTGACCAACTCGCGAAGAAGTCGCGGGTCAAGTCGCGTGTGCCTCGGTCCCTCTACTGGATTTTTGCCCTCGCGAGCAAGTCGCGACCCCAACTCTTGAGTCTTCTCTGGAAGAGCTGAAATGCAGTCTTCGAACTATGGCAATGTAACACCCCCTGACCCGACCCGGCTGGATCGACCCAGGGAGTGCTACTCGGGTTTTCAAAACTTTCTCAATTCAATTTATAATTTCAAACCATTTAAAAATCATATCAATTTGTAATTCAAAAAGACTTTTCTAGTGAGCCCATCGAATAAATTCTTCAAACCATTGGAAAAACCACATACTTTATAATTTTAAAACCATTTTCGAGTGAGCCCATTAAAATAAACTTTTTATAAAAATTTCGGCAGAGTTCCGTTTGTTTTTCGGATTTCCCAAAACCTGTTTTTTCCACAACTCAAATCAAATACAAATTCAATAACACTTCAAATCTCATTTACAATCAATTGCGCACTTTGCCGTTTAGTGCGACTTTCCAACAACAGTTTATAAAATAAAACGATTCAGATGTCAATATTTTCAAACATTCTAAAAATGAAAAACAGAAATCATAAACCAATTTAATTACAAAACAGAATTTTACAAAACGTTTACAAATCTCTGTATATACATGCATATCAATCACAATACACGTCAACATAAATATCTACCCCTGCAATGCGACTCTACTCCTCTGTCTGCAGGAACCTCCTCTTCAGTCTTTTGCCTCTTCAGTATCCCTGGTACCTACGCGTTAGAAACAAAACTAATGCGCTAAGCATATAGCTTAGTGGGTGTACACTAAACTCAATTATGAAAAATCATAAATAACCTTTAATAAGAAACAAATCACAATATATATATATATATATATATATATATATATATTTCAATTCTAATCATTTACAAATCAATTTAACTTCAAAATCAAACCATAAAGCAGTTATAATCACATTAACCTCAAGAATAAAATCAACATGTAAAATCAATGAATAAAGTTACTCAATTCACTTTTCAATTCACTTCAAATCTGGCCCGGTAGAATACTCAACATACTAGGACTGGAATATGGGTCGAACTCCCACCATAGGACGAATCCTAAGAGTGGTACGTATCTCCCTACTCTAGGACCGAGGGTACGGAACCTAGAGAGGTACATAACTCCCTATCCCAGGAACGAATCCTTAGAAAGGTACATGTCTCCCAACCTCAGGACGAATCCGTGAGGAGGTACGTGTCTCCCTGTCCCTGGACGAATCCATGAGGAGGTACATAATAATCATCAATAGCATATCAATATCGGTGCAGTACTGTTCACTAAACCCAGCTGGTATACCAACCTCCTATATCCATTTCTATGTCTAAGTATCCTAGGGCCGTTACGATAAACTATTTTCAATATTCACTATATTTACAATCAACGGAAACATTCGAGTTCAATAACATAAATTTTTCATGGGAAAATCAACACTATTTATACAATAATCGAAAACAAATAATTTCCACGAAATCGAAGTAATGAAAATACGATCAACGATAAAATCATTCAACGAAAATAAAATCAACACATGAGAATGAAAATCTTCGAATAAATCTCAGATTCAAACTAAAAATACTTAATGCTTTTTGTAAAGAGTTCGAAAACGGAGGTACACCAACCTGGATACCGTTTTTCATTCGACTATCGCGATTCTAGGTTTCTTTTCTTTTCTCTTTCTCTTTCTCCTACACTTCTTTTTTCTTCTTCCTCTTCTCTTCTTCTTCCTCTTCTTCTTCTTTCTTCTTCTTTCTTCTTTCTCTTCTTTCTTTCTTCTTCTTTCTCCTTTTTCTTCTTCTTCTTTCTTTCTTTCTCGGCCTCACCCTCTCTTTTCTCTTCCCTGTCTGTTTTGTGGCTTCTCGTGGAAGCTAAATTTTTTTTTATATTTTTCGGTCGTCGCGACCTGTAGTCGCGCCACCAGGTCGCGGTACTCGCTGGAGCGTTTCCACCGCCTTCATCACGAGCACACCTCGCTGGTACTATGGTCGTGCTGGTGGTCGCGTTGCTCACTGCCAGAATTGACATTTTCATCGCGAGCAGTTCATCGCGATCTGTGGTCGCGGTAACTGGTCGCGATGCTCACTGCCAAAAATCACATTTTTCACTGCGAGCAGGTCACCGCGACCTGTGGTCGCGGTGACCAGATCGCGATGCTCACTGCCTCGGTTTTCCTTTTTCTTGCATCATTTTTGGACCGTTCCATCTTGTCCACCTGAAAATCATAAAAATAAACATACTTTTAATTACATTTACACCCCCTCCAATCACAAAATTTATATTCACATATATAAAATTAATTATCCGAAATCCGGGATGTTACAGGCGAGCATCGAATCGACATTCAAGACTCGTTTTTGGCTAGGATCAACTGAAATCGCCAACGGAACCTATCAACCTGCACACTCAATAAACCCATTAAATATCTCCCATAATCGCTCTAAATTGGACAAAAGCACGGGTGAATGAAGTTCCATTTTCGACACGAAATGGTGCCAACAAACACCCCCAAACTTGGCTTTTGCTCGTCCTCGAGCTAAGATGGAAGACAAGAAAGCAAAACAACCAACACATGAAATTCAAACAGGAAAAGAGAGCTCACAAATCTATACTAGATAACTAACCTAAACCACTTTCGTAGGTAACACGATGGCACTTAGTATGTGCCACAAGCCTTTAAACCCCTAGGTATCCCTAATGGACGAGTTGTAGTCTCGTGAGGGTTTACCAACAGCGATACCCACAAACATACAGCTTAAACTTCAAAGAATCAAAATCATGCTAAACATATACCCATGTCAAGAACAGTTATTCGCACCCGCAATAGAACTGATTTGAAAGCATCCACTCATTAAATTTTATACTACATGCCACGCACAAGTAACATTCTATGAGCCTTAAACGAAAGCAAACATTTAACCAACTACCAGGATGTAATTCGCCTCGACTCTAACCTCTCAAGTAATTTCACTCAAGTCGCTCAGATCCTAGGCAACACTCAAAAACATACGCGAATTGGAGTTTAAGCAAAAAAAATATTCAAAATGAAATTCGCATATAACCCAAATAGCAGAATAACGCTCAGATTAAACAAAAGATCTCACGAACGGATTCAGACACTAAGAACCACAGAATTCACTTTGCATACATAACTATCGGATTGGAATCATCAAGCGATCAGTAGGTCTTTTAATCGGTTGTAATGGTGCCAAGGGTGAGGGTTATGGAAAGAACGGAATATTTTTGGCTTCAAACAAGAGCTTTAGAATCATTATTATAGAGATTTCTTGATTTACTCAATCTTCTTCAAGTCTTTTTACACCCATTAAGTTTCTCTATGAACCATTCTTTTGTTGTTTTCTACTGGTTCTTTCTTTCTTTTCTTCACAACAGTCTAAACAACTTTTTTTTTTTTTAATGGCACTCCCTTTTATTTTCCCCATCCATATTTTTTCAAAAAAAAACAAGACTCATTTTCTATTAATGACGCATCTCTAGTCGATCCCAAGCTCAACGGGTAAGGCTTTTTATCAATCAGGCTTGGTTATGTTTTCATATGGGGGACTTTAGAAATGGTTTACGTGTTTGGTTTCAAAAGGGCTAATGGAGCATGCAACATGGAAGGGAAAAAGACCTTTTTACTGGTTAATACACACATAACCTACATCCTTTCATAAGAATCAACCATATCAACAGCAATGCACGCAAGTGATATTCATATAAATAAGTTCAGTCATGTCTAAAGCAAAACCTATAGAGATCAATCTACATATGATAAATAAATTAAGAAGAGTGTATCAGATTAGGATAAGAAAACCTGCGCTCGGACAAAACGTTAATGGCTCAAATCGCTTACCAGGTAGTCTCCACTATTAATCCTAGTTGGTTGGTGTACGCATCCTTTCCGAAAAAGAAACATAGAATGCAACAAGACACGGTGCAAAGCAGTCAAAAAAATCCTGAGTGGTACCTAACATTTCCATTTTTCTTGCAGAAACTAGCAACAGATTCATAACTAAAAGTATATGCCTTACAACAATAAGGTTCAATGATGTTCAAAGTTTTTTTTTTTTTTTTTTTTTTTTTTTACGAGCTCAAACCTATATCACAAAGCACACAAGCACAATAACTCAACAAAATAAAAATAAAAACACAAAACACATCAACCAACAAAACCACCCCCAAACTTAAGATCAACATTGTCCCCAATGTTGACTTTAACTTAGAAGTGGAACACCACATACTCAAGTAAAAACAAAACAACACACGAGACAAACAAGACAGAATAAAATGATAAACAAGGCAAAAAAAAATGAAAACAAACCCAATGTCCTATCGGCCTGACGGCGGCGGTGGAGTTCTAGAGCGCCTGAGAGAAAACTGGTTGAATGGCTGCGGTTTCGATTCTGTCGATTTTATTCCCCATGGTATTCATCCGGCGTCCCAAACCTATCATGTTTTCTTCCATGCCGTCTAACCGGGAGTTAATCATGGCCATAGGTCCAACCGCCCTTCGAAGGATGCTTGCATCGCTGCTATAGCTGTCAAGAGGCGATCGTCATGCGTAGGTGGGGCTGGTTGCTGCTCGTCATCCATAGGTGCGGCCCCTTATTGGCCTAAACCCTGCTCATGCTCTCTCTCCTCCTCAGCTCCCTGTGCGTCTGGAAGCACAATCCTCGCCTTGACCAATCGGTTGTAAGTATGGCGGCCAAGAGGGACCTGCGAAGTGGAGCATCTGACCTCCCACAGCACTCACATCAATCCCTGCCATCTCACAGAAACGTGTGATCAAGTAGGGAAAAGGAAGGACTCCCTTGGTCTGAGTTGCTGAGTTGTGAATTTCACTAATAATAATTTGCCTTTTGTCCAATGGCAGCCCTTGCTGAATGTTGAATAAAGTCTTGACCACCAGCAAAGTGAGTGTAGCCCTATGTAATTTGGGAAGGAATGAATGGCTGCAGAAGATGTGCCACCATGCCATAACTGCCTTGAGTTCAGAGTGAAGCAACTTATGATCCTAAAACACCTATCAACGGGAGGCTTCATCTGCTCGCAATGATCCCGCCAAATCCCAATTATGTAGCTAGAAGAATTCATGGTCGACCCAACCGCCTACTGGTTCAGGAAAATTCTGCAAGTGAAAAAAAATTGTTCACTATCTCCAGAGTTAGTTTCACTGGAATCCCCTGTACCAGTACCGTTCCGTATGCGAAGAAATCTTCAGGGATCATGGAGGCATAAAACTCTTTAACTAACTTCTCGCTGGCATCATTGGGATGCTGCACATAACGTTCCCACTGCCTATCGGCGATCACAGCTGGTATCACTGTCCCGTCCATGGATGCAACATCAATACCTCGCTCCAAAATATAACACCCGTTTATGGAACATGCGCTTGCGTTCTTTGTAGTCGGGATTGACTCGGAGCGGTCGTTTGTGACTCCGCTGGCTAACAGCCCACAATGACTCACCCTGGAATGACATTGGGCAATCCTGAAACAAACAAAATAACAAAACACAAAAGAAAACAAAATCAAAACTACTCACATCAAAACGTACGTGGCATTATTATACCTATGTTTTCCAAATGCAAAGCGTATCAGGAAATTCTAGGTTTTCAGCCAATATACGTATCGAAAACACACTACGACACATAATCAACAAACATCGAAAACATCAACTCACTAATGAAGCACATCAACATGAAAACTAACACACAATCACCATCCAATAACACATCAACAACAAAAGAACCAAAAAAAGCAAACAACATATAACCCATGTATAGCATGAATTCACCATCCAAACACTTCAATAGTCATCATAGCCCACCAAACTTCCCCCAAACTACATTTTGGATTCAACCTCAATGCAATACACTTCCAAAAGGTCCAAAACCACCCTTAATTCATCTACCAATAAACTAGAGAGGTTTGGAGAGTAAGAGATACATACCGTGTGCTTGAGAAACCCAAGAGGAAGTAGAAGAAGGTGAACCGGCCTAGAGAAGAGTTGAGAGAATTTTTTCAAAGTGCAAGAATGTGGGATTTACCTTGTGCGGTGGCCAAGGGCAAGTTTCACTGTTTAAACACGGTCGCGACTTGGAAAGTCGCGAAGGCCAAATTCCCTGGGTTTGACAGAAAACGCACCGTTTCACTAACCATTTAGGGTTTTTCGCGACTTAGTCGCGAGTGAAGTCGTGAAGGCCAATACCCAGAATTTCCTGAGACACACGCGAGTTTGGTCGCGAGTTTGGTCGCGAGTTGCTCGCAACTTCGCAAGTCGCGAGTCTCTGTTTTTCAGCCTTTATGCCTAGACTTTTCTCCACTTTTCATTGTTATACCTGTGTAAAACAAATAAACTTCAACAATACTCATCATAACGCTTAAACACAAAACTCAAACGAAAAACAAACCAAGTGCAAAAGAATTAAAACAAATTCAAAAGGAATGAAATTGGAAGAACTTGGGTTGCCTCTCAAGAAGCACTTGTTTATAGTCATAGCTCGACTGTATGCCCTATCACATAGGGTTGAGCAACGCCACCGAGGTTTTGGGTGGCAAGGCTCATCCCTCAATGTATAGCTTTAATTGTTGCCCATTAACTTTGAACTATTCTCCACTCAAGTTCTTGATATCCACAGCCCCATCCGGGTATACTTTCACGATCTTAAATGGCCCGGACCATCGTGACTTCAACTTTCCTGAAAAAAGCCGTAAGCAAGAATTAAAAAGAAGGACCTTCTGCCCCACCTCAAACTCTTTCCGCACAATATGCTTGTCATGCCATCTCTTGGTGTGCTCTTTGTAGATTCGGGCATTCTCATACGCATCTAGCCGGAACTCCTCTAACTCGTTCAGCTGCAGTAGGTGCTTATCCCCTGCTAAGTGCGTGTCAAAATTAAGGGCCTTGACTGCTCAATAAGCCTTGTGCTGGAGTTCCACTGGGAGATGACATGATTTCCCGTAAACCAACCTATAAGGTGACATCCCAATAGGGGTTTTGAAGGCTGTCCGATAGGCCCATAATGCATCATTTAGCCGGACCGACCAATCTTTTCTGGAACTATTCACCGTTTTCTCCAGGATCTGCTTAATTTTCCTATTTGATATTTCCTCCTGCCCACTTGTCTGATGGTGGTACGGTGTGTTGATGCGGTGAGTAACTCCATACTTCTTGAGTAGCGCTTCAAATTGCCGGTTACAGAAGTGTGAACCGCCATCACTAATGACTGCCCGCAGTGTTCCGAACCTGCAAAAAATATTTTTCTTGAAAAAATTCAGCACCACCTTCGAATCATTTGTCGGCGTGGCTATGGCTTCCACCCATTTAGAGACATAATCCACCGCTACCAGAATGTACTGGTTGTTGAAAGACATGGGGAATGGTCCCATGAAATCAACCCCTCATAAGTCAAACAGCTCAACCTCCAAAATGGGGTTTAGAGGCATTTAGTTCCGGCGGCTGATATTGCCTATTCTCTGACACTTATCACATAAGTCGACAAAGTGTCGGGCGTCCTGAAATATTGATGGCCAGTAGAAGCGCGACTGAAGAACTTTTGCGGCCGTCTTCGAAGCACTGAAGTGCCCTCCGCACTCCAAATTGTGGCAATGCAAGAGAATATTTTTGATTTCCGTTTTTGGCACACACTTCCTGATTATACCATCAGAACAATACTTGAACAAGTATGGTTCCTCCCATATGCAGTACTTCACGTCGGCGAAAAACTTCCTTCTCTGATGGTAGGTCAAATCTGAAGGAATGATCTCGCTTACCAAGTAGTTCACAAAATCAGCATACCATGGTGTCATTAAAGCCTGCAAAACAAAGAGTTGTTCATCAGGGAATGAATCATCAATGGGAATACTTACCTTATCTTCATTGCTGTAGCATTCTAGGCGACTTAGATGATCTGCCACGAGGTTTTCTATTCCCTTCTTATCCTTGATCTCCAGGTCAAATTCTTGAAGTAGTAAGTGTTAGGATGATATCACATAGAAACACAAATATTCTTCTAAAATGGAAATTAGAAGCTCTAAAAATAAACCAATGAAGCAAAACCTAAATTAAGATGTTAACTCCGAACTTGAGAAATCACTAAATCCCTAGATGTAAAACACGACAAAAAAATTGTCTACAACTTCAAAAGCAAACTCTAACCAAATGCAATCAAGACCACACATATCATCCAACCCATTTATCAAAATCTTGACCTAGTTTTAATTTACACAACCCCAACATCTTGATTAAATGAAATCATCGGATCCTAATGTAATCAAATCACAATGAAACCCCGTCAACATAAATCCAGTTCTATAATATCTGGGATCATGTTTTCTGTGATTGCAAAAGTAAACCCATATTCATAATTCAAAAATTTATAAAAACAAAAAGAAAAAAAAGTAACTAAATATAGAGATTGAAAAAGAAAAGGAAAAAAAGGAAGAAAAAAAATACCCTTTTAGGGAGGCTATGGTCACCGACCGTTTTGGATGTCGAAGAAGAGAAGAAGATGAGTCGAGCGCCTTCATATGAGAGGAGATGGAGAGGACAGGGGGAGAATTGATAGGGAGATGACTATATTAGACCTAAGTTTTGGACGGGTTAAGATAGTGGGGATTTAGGCAATTTTTTTTGTGGGTCTGGGATAATTAGTCTCATTTTTTTTAGTCCAGAGAAGCACCAAATATGAGACTAAAATTTAGTCCAGTCCAATCTCATGTACCATACATGACCATAAATTCATGCATATTACTCTCTCTCTCTCTCTCCACACGTGACACGAGGTACTTTCTCGTGGATTTGGTGTGATCGTAGATTAAATATTGGTTTCAATATATAAATTGGGTTCAAATTTATGAAAATATTGAAAAAAATATAAAAAATATTATTAAACTCTTATATTTTTGACAATATATTTTAAATTGATATCAACTAAAATCTGAACATATACGTAAAATTTTAAATATTTACTCGATTAAATTAACATCATGTTCAATAGTAACTAAAATTTAAAACATTTATGGTAAGTGTTGAAAAAACAAGTACCAAATTCTACATAAGCAATGGTATTCAAGCTCTTATAAAAAATAATAAAGATGAAGAGCAAATTGAACAAAATACTAACAGTATCAAATTCTATTGTAAAATCACGCTTACTAACTTATAAGTTCATCTCTTCCCTAATATGTTCAAACTTTCTACGTAACCGCTATATTTACCCTAATCCGAACATTTTTTTTTTCCCATTTCCTATAGTACATATAAGCTTGAATCCAACAACACTGGGAACCCTTGCATAAAAAAAGAGAAAAAAAAAATTCTAGAACGTGTCATGATGCGTAATGGCTATATTTGCCCTTAATCATGTGCGAAGTCAAAAAATTATATTTTGAGGACCAAGATAATAAAATATAATAATTAGGGGTGACAGAGATAAAAACAAAAAGTTCAACATTAAATAAATAAATAAACATAATTTTAAAAGGAGTTCAAGACAAACTTTTAAATTAATAAATAAACCTTAAGACAAACTTTACCAATTCAGAGCAAATATAAAATCTTAATGGACCAATCCTTTCTCTCTCGTTTTTTTATCTCTAGGGAATAGCGAGTGTGGAGGGAGATGACCTTTAAGGTAGATTTCTTCCATTGGGAAATAGATTTTTTCTCAAATTTCCTCTAATCGTTTTCTATTGGTGTTTGATTTGGATTTTTTTTTTCTCCTTCTCTTTTCTTTTCGTTTGATTGGTGTTTTCTTCTCTCATGTGTTTTCTTCGCACATTTGATTTTTCGTTGGGTTAGTTGTTAAGTTGCTGGATTTGAGTGATTAAGGTTAGGTATTGGGTCTTCTTGCTGGATGTGTGGGGTTTGTGTGGCCATGCCTTTTTAGAGTGTTTTGGGTGTTTGTGGCTAAGTGTTGACAGCAGTGCTTGGTGGAGTTTGCTTCTGGAGGGGCTTTTCTGGGTCCGTTTGTTTAGAGTTGTTCTATTCTTGTGATTTTGTTAGGTTTGTGTTGGTTGTGGTAGTAATGAATACAGAGGATATTTCTCGTTTGTGTGAATCTCTCTCATTCCTGGGAAGGTGTGCTAGTCTGATTCTTACCACCAGCGGCTGGTCAAACACACCTAAGGGGTTAGGTTCACTCGTCTGGGCACGGCCCCTTTGGAGTTCTACCACCTGGTTCCTAATTTCCTGCAATTCTCGTTCTACTGCCCCTATTAATGGTTGTCTAAGAGTCCGAACTTCGCTATTTTGGGGTTCATTCCCAGGTGACGGGAGATTGGCAATTGGCTAATTTCCCGGTTGCTCTGCCATCAGCTGATTTTCCACGTTACTAGATCCACTTGCCTCCATAGACGTAGCCTATTGGTCAGCACGAAAGTGGTTGGGATCATTTCCTTCTGTTACTTGCGCAGGGTCAGCTTGGTTTTCACCATTTTTTATTCCTAGAGGGTCAGGGACTGAAGGTGTCTGAGTTAGTTCACCTCCAGCGGGTTGTCCTTGAAACCGAACATAGGGTGGTAAAGTTGGTTCTTCCTGATCAGCAGGTGCCTTTCCACGCTTCCGGCTACGAACTCGGCAACTTTATAGACATTGTTGAGCAGCCAAAGCTTTGTGGTCAACATTCATCATACGCCTCTCGTCCCTTAGTTGCTGATGTCCTTAGATTACCACCTGCATATCTCACTCGAGGTTCACCTCCCGGGTATCTTCACCGATAGGATCCTCGTTGTTGGGTCCTCTTGTCGCCCTTATTTTTGCCCATGTTATTCTAATCATTTCTCTGAGTGTTGGCTCTTTCGCTAAATCTCCGGCTCCAACGACCTCTGAACACAAACCACCTAAGATGGTCATTTCCTGCAAAAAAAAAGGTAAATAAGAACATAAGGGTGAAAGGCTCTTAGCCCCTTAGGTGGAAAACGACTTTTGTATTTGTCCCCATAGACGGCGTCAACTGTTGATGCAAGAAAATGGTTTTACAACAACACATAAGATCGTTTTGTAATATCATTAATATTGCTCACAAGCTAAAGTCTTGCAAAGATGATTACCTCCAAAGATATTAAACTAATTGTTAAGCCTTTTGTGTACCCGCAAGTATACGGGGTCGGCACAAGTAACATAGAATTGTGAGTTCTGATTATCGTTCCCACGAGGACAATTGATAACTGAATACTGACAATAACCACGCCTAATGCTATCTAGAATACTAATTCAAGATTTGGGATGATTAACTTGTAACCTAAATAACTTTAAAACTATAACTATTATGCAAATCTTATCAGAGGTAAGAGGAACTAGGGAATCCGATTTCACCAACTAATCCTTATGATGTATGATAACTATGTCTGGATGTTCAAGTAAACAATTGATGATCATGTTATATATTTATCCGAAGTCCTCTCTCAAGGTAAATCGAACCTATTCAATATATACTAACACCCTATCTCTCGATGACTGTTAACTATATGAGAATGCAATACACACATAAACATATTTAATCACATAACTCACACCAATATATCTCTATTCGGTTCCTAAGTTATGATGTTGATTTATCGAACACGTTGTGAACGTATCCTCTTGGTACTTAACCCACAACAACAAGATATTGGATATTGGTGATCAAGCAATACACAAGCAATAAAGCATTAAATCAACACTCAATTAAATAACTTAATCCACCCAAACATGTATTAATCTCAATCATAATTCATAGTCGGATCCATCATCATCCCTAGTATAGGGAATTAGTTCATAACAAAGAAATAAAAATACATATTAAGTGTTCTCAAGAGTAACATTAATAACAAAAGACTAAGGAAAAGATTGTGATAGAAAAACTCTAAACGGCTAGACTCTCGTCTGAACCCGATTTGATTGAATTTCTTCATGCACAATTCTGAATCTTCCAAGTGATCGAAGTCGTCCGATGAGTCGATCTGATGGCTAGTCTCCTAGGCTTTCTTCTCTCTTCCTCTTCCTCCTTCTCTCTTTCTCCCTTCTGTTTTTTTGTTCAGTCTCGATCCCCTCTCCTAAAATCCTCGTTTTTCTTTTATAATGACAGCTAGGGCTTCCACTTATTCGTTACTCGCGACTTGGCAACTCACGGGCCAAGTCGCAACTCAACTTGCGTGTGCCTCGGCCTTGGCTGGATTTTTGCCTTCGCGACTTGACCAACTCGCGAAGAAGTCGCGGGTCAAGTCGCGTGTGCCTCGGTCCCTCTACTGGATTTTTGCCCTCGCGAGCAAGTCGCGACCCCAACTCTTGAGTCTTCTCTGGAAGAGCTGAAATGCAGTCTTCGAACTATGGCAATGTAACACCCCCTGACCCGACCCGGCTGGATCGACCCAGGGAGTGCTACTCGGGTTTTCAAAACTTTCTCAATTCAATTTATAATTTCAAACCATTTAAAAATCATATCAATTTGTAATTCAAAAAGACTTTTCTAGTGAGCCCATCGAATAAATTCTTCAAACCATTGGAAAAACCACATACTTTATAATTTTAAAACCATTTTCGAGTGAGCCCATTAAAATAAACTTTTTATAAAAATTTCGGCAGAGTTCCGTTTGTTTTTCGGATTTCCCAAAACCTGTTTTTTCCACAACTCAAATCAAATACAAATTCAATAACACTTCAAATCTCATTTACAATCAATTGCGCACTTTGCCGTTTAGTGCGACTTTCCAACAACAGTTTATAAAATAAAACGATTCAGATGTCAATATTTTCAAACATTCTAAAAATGAAAAACAGAAATCATAAACCAATTTAATTACAAAACAGAATTTTACAAAACGTTTACAAATCTCTGTATATACATGCATATCAATCACAATACACGTCAACATAAATATCTACCCCTGCAATGCGACTCTACTCCTCTGTCTGCAGGAACCTCCTCTTCAGTCTTTTGCCTCTTCAGTATCCCTGGTACCTACGCGTTAGAAACAAAACTAATGCGCTAAGCATATAGCTTAGTGGGTGTACACTAAACTCAATTATGAAAAATCATAAATAACCTTTAATAAGAAACAAATCACAATATATATATATATATATATATATATATATATATTTCAATTCTAATCATTTACAAATCAATTTAACTTCAAAATCAAACCATAAAGCAGTTATAATCACATTAACCTCAAGAATAAAATCAACATGTAAAATCAATGAATAAAGTTACTCAATTCACTTTTCAATTCACTTCAAATCTGGCCCGGTAGAATACTCAACATACTAGGACTGGAATATGGGTCGAACTCCCACCATAGGACGAATCCTAAGAGTGGTACGTATCTCCCTACTCTAGGACCGAGGGTACGGAACCTAGAGAGGTACATAACTCCCTATCCCAGGAACGAATCCTTAGAAAGGTACATGTCTCCCAACCTCAGGACGAATCCGTGAGGAGGTACGTGTCTCCCTGTCCCTGGACGAATCCATGAGGAGGTACATAATAATCATCAATAGCATATCAATATCGGTGCAGTACTGTTCACTAAACCCAGCTGGTATACCAACCTCCTATATCCATTTCTATGTCTAAGTATCCTAGGGCCGTTACGATAAACTATTTTCAATATTCACTATATTTACAATCAACGGAAACATTCGAGTTCAATAACATAAATTTTTCATGGGAAAATCAACACTATTTATACAATAATCGAAAACAAATAATTTCCACGAAATCGAAGTAATGAAAATACGATCAACGATAAAATCATTCAACGAAAATAAAATCAACACATGAGAATGAAAATCTTCGAATAAATCTCAGATTCAAACTAAAAATACTTAATGCTTTTTGTAAAGAGTTCGAAAACGGAGGTACACCAACCTGGATACCGTTTTTCATTCGACTATCGCGATTCTAGGTTTCTTTTCTTTTCTCTTTCTCTTTCTCCTACACTTCTTTTTTCTTCTTCCTCTTCTCTTCTTCTTCCTCTTCTTCTTCTTTCTTCTTCTTTCTTCTTTCTCTTCTTTCTTTCTTCTTCTTTCTCCTTTTTCTTCTTCTTCTTTCTTTCTTTCTCGGCCTCACCCTCTCTTTTCTCTTCCCTGTCTGTTTTGTGGCTTCTCGTGGAAGCTAAATTTTTTTTTATATTTTTCGGTCGTCGCGACCTGTAGTCGCGCCACCAGGTCGCGGTACTCGCTGGAGCGTTTCCACCGCCTTCATCACGAGCACACCTCGCGGTACTATGGTCGTGCTGGTGGTCGCGTTGCTCACTGCCAGAATTTGACATTTTCATCGCGAGCAGTTCATCGCGATCTGTGGTCGCGGTAACTGGTCGCGATGCTCACTGCCAAAAATCACATTTTTCACTGCGAGCAGGTCACCGCGACCTGTGGTCGCGGTGACCAGATCGCGATGCTCACTGCCTCGGTTTTCCTTTTTCTTGCATCATTTTTGGACCGTTCCATCTTGTCCACCTGAAAATCATAAAAATAAACATACTTTTAATTACATTTACACCCCCTCCAATCACAAAATTTATATTCACATATATAAAATTAATTATCCGAAATCCGGGATGTTACAGGCGAGCATCGAATCGACATTCAAGACTCGTTTTTGGCTAGGATCAACTGAAATCGCCAACGGAACCTATCAACCTGCACACTCAATAAACCCATTAAATATCTCCCATAATCGCTCTAAATTGGACAAAAGCACGGGTGAATGAAGTTCCATTTTCGACACGAAATGGTGCCAACAAACACCCCCAAACTTGGCTTTTGCTCGTCCTCGAGCTAAGATGGAAGACAAGAAAGCAAAACAACCAACACATGAAATTCAAAACAGGAAAAGAGAGCTCACAAATCTATACTAGATAACTAACCTAAACCACTTTCGTAGGTAACACGATGGCACTTAGTATGTGCCACAAGCCTTTAAACCCCTAGGTATCCCTAATGGACGAGTTGTAGTCTCGTGAGGGTTTACCAACAGCGATACCCACAAACATACAGCTTAAACTTCAAAGAATCAAAATCATGCTAAACATATACCCATGTCAAGAACAGTTATTCGCACCCGCAATAGAACTGATTTGAAAGCATCCACTCATTAAATTTTATACTACATGCCACGCACAAGTAACATTCTATGAGCCTTAAACGAAAGCAAACATTTAACCAACTACCAGGATGTAATTCGCCTCGACTCTAACCTCTCAAGTAATTTCACTCAAGTCGCTCAGATCCTAGGCAACACTCAAAAACATACGCGAATTGGAGTTTAAGCAAAAAAAAATATTCAAAATGAAATTCGCATATAACCCAAATAGCAGAATAACGCTCAGATTAAACAAAAGATCTCACGAACGGATTCAGACACTAAGAACCACAGAATTCACTTTGCATACATAACTATCGGATTGGAATCATCAAGCGATCAGTAGGTCTTTTAATCGGTTGTAATGGTGCCAAGGGTGAGGGTTATGGAAAGAACGGAATATTTTTGGCTTCAAACAAGAGCTTTAGAATCATTATTATAGAGATTTCTTGATTTACTCAATCTTCTTCAAGTCTTTTTACACCCATTAAGTTTCTCTATGAACCATTCTTTTGTTGTTTTCTACTGGTTCTTTCTTTCTTTTCTTCACAACAGTCTAAACAACTTTTTTTTTTTTTAATGGCACTCCCTTTTATTTTCCCCATCCATATTTTTTCAAAAAAAAAACAAGACTCATTTTCTATTAATGACGCATCTCTAGTCGATCCCAAGCTCAACGGGTAAGGCTTTTTATCAATCAGGCTTGGTTATGTTTTCATATGGGGGACTTTAGAAATGGTTTACGTGTTTGGTTTCAAAAGGGCTAATGGAGCATGCAACATGGAAGGGAAAAAGACCTTTTTACTGGTTAATACACACATAACCTACATCCTTTCATAAGAATCAACCATATCAACAGCAATGCACGCAAGTGATATTCATATAAATAAGTTCAGTCATGTCTAAAGCAAAACCTATAGAGATCAATCTACATATGATAAATAAATTAAGAAGAGTGTATCAGATTAGGATAAGAAAACCTGCGCTCGGACAAAACGTTAATGGCTCAAATCGCTTACCAGGTAGTCTCCACTATTAATCCTAGTTGGTTGGTGTACGCATCCTTTCCGAAAAAGAAACATAGAATGCAACAAGACACGGTGCAAAGCAGTCAAAAAAATCCTGAGTGGTACCTAACATTTCCATTTTTCTTGCAGAAACTAGCAACAGATTCATAACTAAAAGTATATGCCTTACAACAATAAGGTTCAATGATGTTCAAAGTTTTTTTTTTTTTTTTTTTTTTTTTTTTACGAGCTCAAACCTATATCACAAAGCACACAAGCACAATAACTCAACAAAATAAAAATAAAAACACAAAACACATCAACCAACAAAACCACCCCCAAACTTAAGATCAACATTGTCCCCAATGTTGACTTTAACTTAGAAGTGGAACACCACATACTCAAGTAAAAACAAAACAACACACGAGACAAACAAGACAGAATAAAATGATAAACAAGGCAAAAAAAAATGAAAACAAACCCAATGTCCTATCGGCCTGACGGCGGCGGTGGAGTTCTAGAGCGCCTGAGAGAAAACTGTTGAATGGCTGCGGTTTCGATTCTGTCGATTTTATTCCCCATGGTATTCATCCGGCGTCCCAAACCTATCATGTTTTCTTCCATGCCGTCTAACCGGGAGTTAATCATGGCCATAGGTCCAACCGCCCTTCGAAGGATGCTTGCATCGCTGCTATAGCTGTCAAGAGGCGATCGTCATGCGTAGGTGGGGCTGGTTGCTGCTCGTCATCCATAGGTGCGGCCCCTTATTGGCCTAAACCCTGCTCATGCTCTCTCTCCTCCTCAGCTCCCTGTGCGTCTGGAAGCACAATCCTCGCCTTGACCAATCGGTTGTAAGTATGGCGGCCAAGAGGGACCTGCGAAGTGAGCATCTGACCTCCCACAGCACTCACATCAATCCCTGCCATCTCACAGAAACGTGTGATCAAGTAGGGAAAAGGAAGGACTCCCTTGGTCTGAGTTGCTGAGTTGTGAATTTCACTAATAATAATTTGCCTTTTGTCCAATGGCAGCCCTTGCTGAATGTTGAATAAAGTCTTGACCACCAGCAAAGTGAGTGTAGCCCTATGTAATTTGGGAAGGAATGAATGGCTGCAGAAGATGTGCCACCATGCCATAACTGCCTTGAGTTCAGAGTGAAGCAACTTATGATCCTAAAACACCTATCAACGGGAGGCTTCATCTGCTCGCAATGATCCCGCCAAATCCCAATTATGTAGCTAGAAGAATTCATGGTCGACCCAACCGCCTACTGGTTCAGGAAAATTCTGCAAGTGAAAAAAAATTGTTCACTATCTCCAGAGTTAGTTTCACTGGAATCCCCTGTACCAGTACCGTTCCGTATGCGAAGAAATCTTCAGGGATCATGGAGGCATAAAACTCTTTAACTAACTTCTCGCTGGCATCATTGGGATGCTGCACATAACGTTCCCACTGCCTATCGGCGATCACAGCTGGTATCACTGTCCCGTCCATGGATGCAACATCAATACCTCGCTCCAAAATATAACACCCGTTTATGGAACATGCGCTTGCGTTCTTTGTAGTCGGGATTGACTCGGAGCGGTCGTTTGTGACTCCGCTGGCTAACAGCCCACAATGACTCACCCTGGAATGACATTGGGCAATCCTGAAACAAACAAAATAACAAAACACAAAAGAAAACAAAATCAAAACTACTCACATCAAAACGTACGTGGCATTATTATACCTATGTTTTCCAAATGCAAAGCGTATCAGGAAATTCTAGGTTTTCAGCCAATATACGTATCGAAAACACACTACGACACATAATCAACAAACATCGAAAACATCAACTCACTAATGAAGCACATCAACATGAAAACTAACACACAATCACCATCCAATAACACATCAACAACAAAAGAACCAAAAAAAGCAAACAACATATAACCCATGTATAGCATGAATTCACCATCCAAACACTTCAATAGTCATCATAGCCCACCAAACTTCCCCCAAACTACATTTTGGATTCAACCTCAATGCAATACACTTCCAAAAGGTCCAAAACCACCCTTAATTCATCTACCAATAAACTAGAGAGGTTTGGAGAGTAAGAGATACATACCGTGTGCTTGAGAAACCCAAGAGGAAGTAGAAGAAGGTGAACCGGCCTAGAGAAGAGTTGAGAGAATTTTTTCAAAGTGCAAGAATGTGGGATTTACCTTGTGCGGTGGCCAAGGGCAAGTTTCACTGTTTAAACACGGTCGCGACTTGGAAAGTCGCGAAGGCCAAATTCCCTGGGTTTGACAGAAAACGCACCGTTTCACTAACCATTTAGGGTTTTTCGCGACTTAGTCGCGAGTGAAGTCGTGAAGGCCAATACCCAGAATTTTCCTGAGACACACGCGAGTTTGGTCGCGAGTTTGGTCGCGAGTTGCTCGCAACTTCGCAAGTCGCGAGTCTCTGTTTTTCAGCCTTTATGCCTAGACTTTTCTCCACTTTTCATTGTTATACCTGTGTAAAACAAATAAACTTCAACAATACTCATCATAACGCTTAAACACAAAACTCAAACGAAAAACAAACCAAGTGCAAAAGAATTAAAACAAATTCAAAAGGAATGAAATTGGAAGAACTTGGGTTGCCTCTCAAGAAGCACTTGTTTATAGTCATAGCTCGACTGTATGCCCTATCACATAGGGTTGAGCAACGCCACCGAGGTTTTGGGTGGCAAGGCTCATCCCTCAATGTATAGCTTTAATTGTTGCCCATTAACTTTGAACTATTCTCCACTCAAGTTCTTGATATCCACAGCCCCATCCGGGTATACTTTCACGATCTTAAATGGCCCGGACCATCGTGACTTCAACTTTCCTGAAAAAAGCCGTAAGCAAGAATTAAAAAGAAGGACCTTCTGCCCCACCTCAAACTCTTTCCGCACAATATGCTTGTCATGCCATCTCTTGGTGTGCTCTTTGTAGATTCGGGCATTCTCATACGCATCTAGCCGGAACTCCTCTAACTCGTTCAGCTGCAGTAGGTGCTTATCCCCTGCTAAGTGCGTGTCAAAATTAAGGGCCTTGACTGCTCAATAAGCCTTGTGCTGGAGTTCCACTGGGAGATGACATGATTTCCCGTAAACCAACCTATAAGGTGACATCCCAATAGGGGTTTTGAAGGCTGTCCGATAGGCCCATAATGCATCATTTAGCCGGACCGACCAATCTTTTCTGGAACTATTCACCGTTTTCTCCAGGATCTGCTTAATTTTCCTATTTGATATTTCCTCCTGCCCACTTGTCTGATGGTGGTACGGTGTGTTGATGCGGTGAGTAACTCCATACTTCTTGAGTAGCGCTTCAAATTGCCGGTTACAGAAGTGTGAACCGCCATCACTAATGACTGCCCGCAGTGTTCCGAACCTGCAAAAAATATTTTTCTTGAAAAAATTCAGCACCACCTTCGAATCATTTGTCGGCGTGGCTATGGCTTCCACCCATTTAGAGACATAATCCACCGCTACCAGAATGTACTGGTTGTTGAAAGACATGGGGAATGGTCCCATGAAATCAACCCCTCATAAGTCAAACAGCTCAACCTCCAAAATGGGGTTTAGAGGCATTTAGTTCCGGCGGCTGATATTGCCTATTCTCTGACACTTATCACATAAGTCGACAAAGTGTCGGGCGTCCTGAAATATTGATGGCCAGTAGAAGCGCGACTGAAGAACTTTTGCGGCCGTCTTCGAAGCACTGAAGTGCCCTCCGCACTCCAAATTGTGGCAATGCAAGAGAATATTTTTGATTTCCGTTTTTGGCACACACTTCCTGATTATACCATCAGAACAATACTTGAACAAGTATGGTTCCTCCCATATGCAGTACTTCACGTCGGCGAAAAACTTCCTTCTCTGATGGTAGGTCAAATCTGAAGGAATGATCTCGCTTACCAAGTAGTTCACAAAATCAGCATACCATGGTGTCATTAAAGCCTGCAAAACAAAGAGTTGTTCATCAGGGAATGAATCATCAATGGGAATACTTACCTTATCTTCATTGCTGTAGCATTCTAGGCGACTTAGATGATCTGCCACGAGGTTTTCTATTCCCTTCTTATCCTTGATCTCCAGGTCAAATTCTTGAAGTAGTAAGTGTTAGGGTTTTTGCCCTAAAGATTTAATTTGTAAATGGTTTTTTATAAATAAATAAAAGAAGAGTTCAATTCATTCTTATCGTGTCATTTATATTATATTAATTTGTGCATTATAACATCCTAGATTGCCGGATGTAATCTCATACTGTGTATATGATTGTCATATACAGATGGATACAGTAAGAGATGTGCAATCTAAAGAGTCCAAAGATAGCAAATAAAGCTGGGTACTTTATTTGTAATTAATCTATAGTTGCGGTCTATTCTGTATTGTACGATGATTCTATCCTGAATCATTCATATAGAGATATGGGAATGGAGGCACCTTGTATGATGTGATCATAGAGGACTGGGCCATGATCTATATAAATCTCTCACCAAGATCCGTTTACCGATGAGATTCATATACATCAACTTATGATGGCTATATGTGGGTGATCTCAATCCTGATTGTCTTATCGACTCCTTCAAGTTAGATCGTGATCTTTGATATACCATAGGTGAGGTCGGATGATTATTCCCGATCAATATTCTCCGTATGTTGGGATTGTGATTTGGCTTGTGGTTGGGAAGGTTTGCACACAATAGTGGAATCCACTCCTTCTTCTGAGAAGTAGAGAGTAATTCCCTTAAGAGTTGATTCGGGGCTTGAACAATATGAGCACTCTCCTGATTCCGTGAGGAAACAGGATTTATTGTTTATTAGATAATCAACGGTGCTTAAAGGATATATATAATTAGAGGGGTATAACGGACATTATGACCCAACTCTAATTATGAACTACTATGGAGGGTCACACCATATGTAATAGCTATATCGATGGACACCGAGTGATATCGGTATGTGTAAAAACGTCCGCAGTTGAGAGAATGCAGCTTCAGATTTTTAGTGAAATAATACCGGAGTTGATAATCAAGGAATATTAATTAAAGAGTTCAATTAATGATTCTGAGGATTATCGAAGCTCAAAATACTGTGGGTCAATTAAGTCCCCTTGCTAGCCCAATCCATTTAGGTAACAAGGGTCACGTATAATTAATTGGATGGTCCAATTAATAGTGTTGCGAAAGTGACACGTGTCGAGAGTGAATTGAATGATGTGATTATTCAATTAATTAAATAATGGCAGTTATAACAATTAAATAATAAGATTATGTAATTATGTAATTAGTCATAAGATGAGTGTGATAGTTGATATTTTATTTTGAATAGTGAGATAATAGGATTATCTCATTTATTAAATAAAATAAAATAAATTTGAATTTAAAAAGTTTAAATTCAAAAGTCTGATAATAGTTTATTTTTATTTTTATTTTGAATAAAGAGATAATAGGATTATCTTATTTATTAAATAAAATAAAATAAAATTGAATTTAAAGAGTTTAAATTCAAAAGTTACTGATAAATTAATAAAAAGAGTTTTTATTAATTTAGTAACTTAAATAGATATATTAAAAAGAGTTTTTAATTTAAGAGATAACTGAACAAAAAAGTTTTACGTTCAAAGTTTTTTTACGTAAGATATACACAAAAAGAAAAGTGACCGGAGAGATACAGTATCTCTCTAACTCATCTTCATTCTACCTCTTCACTGTTCCTGACAACATGACGCGCTCACATGCAAGTTACCGGTGCCAGGATATAGCAAGGAAGACGTAGTGGTACAGACTCGAAGCTGCAAAAACAAAATAAATAAAAAAATACGAATGAGCCTCCAACGGTGATATGTTCCTTAATTTTTTTTTTCTTTCATTGATTACGATTTTCTGTATGTAAAATAAATATATATTTGATATATTTTTTTTTCATTGTTCCGAAAATATAGTTCTAAAGTTTTATTAGTCACAGATCGCTTTTGCTATCTGTATAAAAAAATTTTATACCCTAATTCCGCTACGTGACTAGTAGAACGAAAAAATGGTTATTTTCGGAACATAAAATTGTTTTCGATGCTCCTGATGTATGATTGTGTAGGCACAATTTTTTTTATTTATTTGACTATATATTGTTTAAATTAAATTGTTTAATTTTAAACATGGTTGATCGTAAATTTTTATAGTGTTGTGGATTTAGATGTTACTGGATTGTAAATTATTTTATTTTATTTTTTCAGTTTTCAGTTTTGTTTTTATATATAAAATGTAATCGAAGACGAAGATATTGAAAATCGAAGAACGGATTGTGATGAGAAACTGCATCAAACATTGTTAATATGTCACAGGGCACGTAAAAAAAAATGGCATCATCGCATCAAAAGATGGAAACTCAATTGTAGAACTCGAGGCACAATTGCTACACCCTAGTGTTTGTACGCAGATCATTTGAAGTTTTTTTTATTGAAAGCTGGATACGTGACATGTGCACAAATGCATAGTTGATTGATGTCATGTGCACTGTGTGCGCACATGTGCACACTGTGTCCACATATTGGTACAATTTTAAACCAATCAATTTGTATGAGCGGTGATATCATGTGCACAAATCCTAGAGTTTGGCAAATCGGTTATTGTTCTAAATTCATGAGATGAATTGGAGAACCCTGAAGAGACTAGAAGACTATGAAGTTACAAGAAGACCAAGGAATGCCTTGGGGTTATTTTTGTAATTTAGTTTTTTAATTTTTTTTTTTTGTTAAATAATCCACAACACTCGGTCAACTCTCGTATGCTTTATTATGTGATAATTTAGCATTATCGTGCATATATATGTCATTTAGATTTAAGTGTGCCTACACAAATATATGTTGATATTGTCATACATACATCATAGCTTTTATATATTATTTGTTTTAATGTGATTAAAATAGTAAATAATATATTTATAATTTGCTATGAAAAATAATTAGTTTTTAATAGTTAAAAACTGAATAATTCTTTTAATATTAAACTTGTTATTAAAGTGTTTAATAAATTTAGATTAATATGTTCATTTATTAAATTAGGTTTAATATGATTAATCACCTAATAAATAAATGAACCAAATAATATGTTAAAGTTTTTAAATAGTTAATACTTGGTAAACACCAAATTAATAATCTAACTTTAGTAAAACGTTTACCTAAGTTTAGATTATTCACTTATAGATTTTTAAGTGTTAAAAATCATAATTATTTAGAATATGATTCTAATAATAAATTAGTTAATGCCCTATATAACTTGATTAAAATTAGCCGTTTGATCCTGTAGAGTTTAGGTGCATTAACGAATAGAAAACCCTAAGTTTTAAAATAGTGAGTGGGAGGGGATATATGATATATATATTCCGCAGTCTCCATTGTTAGTTCAACACCGTGAGATCCGAGTGGGGCCTCGTGATGGCTTTGCTTTCGTCCTCCCTAAGGAGGGTTTCCACGAAGGTCAATACCAAGGTTGACTTCCTAACGAATAGGATTTCTGGGGGTATTTCGGGTTTGACTGACCCTAAGGCGGCACTATCGAGTTAAGCCTATGAGATCTGAAATGATGGGTTACACTCACAAGGTTTAGATTAAATGTGGTTAATCGAAAACCTTACTAAATAAACGATGGTTGAATAATATGGAATAAGAGTTATTCTAGAATATTATTTGATTGAGAATGTCTTGGTCCAACATGTAAGGACTTGACCGACCCTAAGGCGGCACTTCTTTGTGGTATGTTGGATTATCGTGGCGTAGTAACTGTTTTTATTTGGGTAGTTCTAGTTCGTTAAACATGTACATGCATTATGTTTAAATTTATGCCAAAGCATTAGCACTTGTTTTTAATAAATGACTGAATGAATGTTTATTTATTTTTCAGCAATAATGTCTTCTGCCTTATTACAAATACTTATACTCGACAAATTAACTGGTGATAACTATACAAAGTGGAAACTTAACATAAACGCGCTTTTGGTCACCAAAGACCTTAATTTTGTGCTTACTGAGGAATGTCCTCCACAGCCTGCTGCCAATGCCCCACAAAGAGTTCGTGAGGCATACCAGCGATGGGTCTTATCAAATGAGAAAGCCCATTCATATCTGTTAGCTTCTATGACAAAAGTGCTTGTTACAAAGCACGAAGCAATGACTACAGCATTCGAAATTATGCAGTCATTGCAAGATATGTTCGGGCAACCCTCTGAGTAAAAGCGTCACGAAGCTGTTCGTGCCGCTATGCTCGCTCGTATGAAGGAAGGCACATCAGTTCGAGAACATGTCCTGACCATGATGTCCTACTTCAACACGGCAGAAATCAATGGCGAGGCCATTGATGAACCTAGCAAAGTGGGCATTATACTGATAACTCTTCCGAAGAGTTTTGATCAGTTTAAGAACAACTATGGGATGAACAAGTTGCAGTTCAGTCTCACTCAGTTGCTCAATGAGCTCACAACCTTCAAGGCCTTGAATAAGGATAGTAAAGTGAAGACCGGTAAGGTAAATGTTGCTAAACCATCTTCCTCCTCTGAAAAAAAAAAAGAGGAAGAGGTCTGCTAGGAAGGTTAAAGGTAAGCCCAAGCCCAAGAAAGCCCAAGGCAAAAAGAAGGGCATCTCCACCGACCAAGACAATGGAAAATATTTCCTTTGTAACCAGGTCGGGCACTGGAAGATGAACTGTCCTCAGTACCTAGGGGAGGTAGCCAAGAAGAAAAAGCAAAAAGGTAAATATGATTTATAGTTCTTAAATCTTGTTTAGTGGAAGATGATTCTTCACCCTGAATAGTTGATTCGAGGGCCACTAACCATGTTTGTTCTTCTTTGCAGTGGACTGATTCTTAGACACAACTAGAGGAGGGAGCCTTGTCGATGCGTGTGGGGTTGGGGGATGTCGTGTCGACTCGAGCAGTGGGTTCAATAAAATTGAATTTTTGTAATAATACTAGATTTTTACTTTTGAACAATGTTTATTATATTCCTGAATTTACACGGAATTTAATTTCCGTTTCTAAATTTTTAGAATAATTATATTCTGTTTCTTTTAATAATAAATCTGTTATTATTTCAAATAATGGTCTGAATATTTTTTAAGGAATTAATGAAAACAATTTGTATGTGTTAAGGCCGTTAATACATACAACACTGCTCAACACCGAATTGTTTAAGGTTGAAAAACCTAAAACCAAACGACATAAGATTTCTCTAGATGATGACACATATCTCTGGCATCTAAGGCTTGGTCATATTCACCTTAACCGGATAGACAGACTAGTAAAAAGCGGACCTTTAAGCAAGTTAAAGGTTGGCACCTTATCTGTCTGTGAATCCTGTTTAGAAGGTAAGATGACTAAGAGACCTTTTATTGGAAAAGGCCTTAGAGCTAAAGAGCCACTGGAGCTTATACATACTGATGTCTGCGGACCGATGAATGTTAAAATCAGGGGTGGTTATGAGTATTATGTCACATTTATAGATGACTACTCTAGATATGGATATGTCTACCTGATGCAACGTAAGTCGGAAACTTTTGAAAAGTTCAAAGAATTCCGAGCTGAAGTTGAAAATCAGTTAGGTAAGACTATCAAGTCTCTACGATCGAATCGTGGGGGTGAGTACCTTGACCAAGCGTTTAAAGACTTTATGGTCGAGCATGGGATAGTATCCCAACTCACAGCTCCGGGTACAACTCAGCAAAATGGTGTAGCGGAGAGGAGAAATAGAACCCTAATGAAAATGGTGAGATCTATGATTAGTTTCTCGTCATTACCAAATTCCTTCTGGGACAGCGGCATACATTTTGAATGTGGTGCCATCCAAATCTGTTCCTAAGACTCCCCAAGAGTTGTGGAATGGTCGTAAAGTTAGTTTGCTACATTTTCGTATATGGGGGTATCCAGCACACGTGCTGAAGAACAGAAGTGGAAAGATAGACTCCAAATCTGCAGTCTGCCTGTTTGTAGGATACTCCAAAGAGACCAGAGGCGGATACATCTATAGTCCTAAAGATAACAAAGTGTTTGTATCGACAAATGCAAAGTTTCTTGAGGACAACTATATTAGTTACCATAAGCCTCGATCCAACATTGTGTTAAATGAACTTGAGCCTGATGAGACCAGCGCTCCATCAATAAGAGTTGTTGATCCACAAACATCTGAGAGTCAGATGATTCCTAATTGGGATACACTACCACTTAGACGTAGTGGGAGGGTTGTGATACAACCTGAATGCTATTTAGGTATAGGTGAGGGACAAGATGTTGTCTCTACTGATAGTGTGGATGACCCATTGTCATTTAAGAATGCAATGGAAGATCCTGATAAAGAGGAATGGCTCAAAGCCATAAATCTCGAGATGGAGTCTATGTACTCCAACTCAGTCTGGGATCTTGTAGACTTACCAGATGGGGTAAAACCCATTGGGTGTAAGTGGATCTACAAGAGAAAGAGAGGTATAGATGGGAAGGTAGAGACCTTCAAGGCAAGGCTAGTGGCTAAGGGTTATACCCAAAAAGAGGGGGTCGATTATGAAGAGACCTTCTCGTCAGTTGCCATGTTTGAGTCTATTCGGATTCTCTTATCCATTGCAGCCTATTTCGATTATGAAATTTGGCAAATGGATGTCAAGACTACATTTTTAAATGGCAATCTTGACAAAAACATCTATATGATGCAACCAGAGGGATTTGTGTCCCCAGATCAAGAGCAAAAAGTTTGCAAGCTGCAAAGGTCCATTTATGGACTTAAGCAAGCATCTAGATCTTGGAACATAAAGTTTAATGATATGATAAAAACCTATGGCTTCGAGCAAAATGTTGATGAGCCTTGTGTATACAAGCGCATCATTGACAAAAGATAGTTTTCTTAGTCCTATACTTAGATGATATCCTACTCATTGGGAATGATGTTGGAGTGTTGTTTGACGTCAAGGGCTGGCTGGCTAGCCAATTCCAAATGAAAGATTTGGGAGAGGCGAGTTATGTTCCAGGGAGTCAACTTATAAGGGATCGTAAGAACAAACTCATAGCACTGTCTCAGGCATTATATATCGATAAGATTCTTGTTCGATTTTCGATACAGAACTCCAAGAAAGGTAATTTATCTTCTAGGCATGGAGTTCACTTATCTAAGGAACAATGTCCTAAGACACCTCAAGACATTGAGGATATGAGATGTGTGCCCTATGCATCTGCAGTAGGAAGTCTCATGTATGCTATGTTATGCACGAGACCGGACATCTGCTATGCAGTGGGAGTAGTCAGTAGATACCAGTCCAACCCAGGATTAGATTATTGGGTTGCAGTCAAGACCATTCTCAAGTATCTTCGAAGAACGAGAAACTATATGCTCGTGTATTCCGGACAGGATTTGATCCCGTTAGGATACACTGATTCTGATTTTCAGTCAGACATGGATTCTAGGAAATCCACGTCTGGATCCGTTTTCACCCTTGGTGGTGGAGCCATTGTTTGGAGAAGTATTAAGCAATCTTGCATTGCTGACTCTACCATGGAAGCCGAATATGTAGCCGCTTGTGAAGCTGCTAAAGAGGCTGTTTGGCTCCGCAAGTTCTTGAGTGATCTGGAAGTTGTTCCAGATATGGATAGGCCCATCACACTTTATTGTAATACCAGTGGTGCTGTGGCTAATTCCAAAGAACTAAGAAGCCATAAAAGAGGGAAGCATATAGAGAGGAAGTATCATCTCATTAGAGAGATGGTGCAGAGAGGAGATGTAATCGTCACCAAGATAGCCTCACAAGATAATCATGCTGATCCATTTACGAAGACCTTACCGGCTAATGTATTCACGGGTCACCTAGAAGGTCTAGGGTTACATCATATGCCTCATATGCTTTAGTGCAAGTGGGAGATTGTTGGGGTTTTTGCCCTAAAGATGTAATTTGTAAATGGTTTTTTATAAATAAATAAAAGAAGAGTTCAATTCATTCTTATCGTGTCATTTATATTATATTAATTTGTGCATTATAACATCCTAGATTGCCGGATGTAATCTCATACTGTGTATATGATTGTCATATACAGATGGATACAGTAAGAGATGTGCAATCTAAAGAGTTCATAGATAGCAAATAAAGCTGGATACTTTATTTGTAGTTAATCTATAGCTGCGGTCCATTCTGTATTGTACGATGATTCTATCCTGAATCATTCATATGGAGATATGCGAATGGAGGCACCTTGTATGATCTATATGAATCTCTCACCAAGATCTGTTTACCGATTAGATTCATATACATCAACTTATGATGGCTATATGTGGGTGATCTCAATCCTGAATGTCTTATCGACTCCTTCAGGTTAGATCGTGATCTTTGATATACCATGGGTGAGGTCGGATGATTATTCCCAATCAATATTCTCCGTATGTTGGGATTGCGATTTGGCTTGTGGTTGAGAAAGTTTGCACACAATAGTAGAATCCACTCCTTCTTGTGAGAAGTAGAGAGTAATTCCCTTAAGAGTTGATTCGGGGCTTGAACAATATGAGCGCTCTTCTGATTCCGTGAGGAAACAGGATTTATTGTTCATTAGATAATCAACGGTGCTTAAAGGATATATATAATTAGAGGGGTATAACGGACATTATGACCTAGCTCTAATTATGAACTACTATGGAGAGTCACACCATATGTAATAGCTATATCGATGGACACCGAGTAATATCGATCTGTGTAAAAGCGTCCGCAGTTGAGAGAATGCAGTTTCGGATTTTTAGTGGAATAATACTGGAGTTGATAATCAAGGAATATTAATTAAAGAGTTCAATTAATGATTCTGAGGATTATCGGAGCTCAAAATACTGTGGGTCCATTAGGTCCCCTTGCTTTCCCGATCCATTTAAGTAACAAGGGTCACATATAATCAATTGGATTGCCCAATTAATAGTGTTGCGAAAGTGACACGTCTCGGGAGTTAATTGAATGATGTGATTATTCAATTAATTAAATAATGGCAGTTATAACAATTAAATAATAAGATTATTTAATTATATAATTAGTCATAAGAGGAGGGTGATAGTTGATATTTTATTTTGAATAGTGAAATAATTGGATTATCTCATTTATTAAATAAAATAAAATAAATTTAAATTTAAAAAGTTTAAATTCAAAAGTCTGATAATAATTTATTTTTATTTTTATTTTGTATAAAGAGATAATAGGATTATCTCATTTATTAAATAAAATAAAATAAAATTGAATTTAAAAAGTTTAAATTCAAAAGTTACTGATAAATTAATAAAAAATATTTTTATTAATTTGGTAACTTTTATATATATATATATATATATATATATATATATTAAAAAGAGTTTTTAATTTAACAGACAACTGAACAAAAGAGTTTTACGTTCAAAGTTTTTTTACATAAGATATACACAAAAAGAAAAGTGACCGGAGAGATACAGTATCTCTCTAACTCCTTTTCATTCTACCTCTTCACTGTTCCTGACAACGTGATGCGCCCACATGCAAGTTACTGGTGCCGGGATATAGCAAGGAAGACGTAGTGGTACAGACTCGGAGCTGAAAAAATAAATAAATAAATAAATACGAAGGAGCCTCCAACGGTGGTATGTTCCTTAATTTGTTTTTTTCTTTCATTGATTACGATTTTCTGTATGTAAAACAAATATATATTTGATATATTTTTTTTTCATTGTTCCGAAAATATAGTTCTAAAGTTTTACTGGTCACAGATCGCTTTTGCGATCTGTATAAAAAAATTTTTATACCCCAATTCCGCTGCGTGACTAGTAGAACGGAAAAACGGTTGCAACAGTAAGACCCATCGAATGAGTCTCGGTTTGGCATCTTTCTTTGACAAGATATTTGATCGCGGAATGATCAGTGCAAACAATCACTTTGGCCCCAACCAAATATGACCGAAATTTCTCGAAGGCAAACACTATGGCCAATAGCTCCTTCTCTGTGGTAGCGTCAAGGTACGGCTTGCATAGTAGATAACATGAAGGCGTTTTTCATTTCTCTGACCCAACACTGCCCCTACAGCATAGTCACTTGCATCACACATTAACTCAAATGGTAGGTCCCAATTAGGTGCTGTGATGATTGGTGCAGAGGTGAGTTCCTTCTTCAGCCGCTGGAATGCACTATGACTTTCCTCATTAAACTCAAATGCTACCTCTTTAGATAAAAGGTTGTATAAAGGCTTTATGATCTTGGAGAAATCTTTGATGAACCGGCGATAGAAACCGGCGTGGCCCAGAAAACTGCGAACTCCTCTCACAGATGTAAGTGGTGGTAACTTCTCAATAACTTCAATCTTTGCCCTATCTATCTCAATGCCAGCTGACGAAATTCTGTGACCCAAGACAATGCCCTTCTTCACTATAAAGTGACATTTCTCCCAATTAAGCACTAGATTCGTCTCTTCACACCTTTTAAACACTAAGGCCAAATTGGCCAAACACGCATCAAAAGATGACCCAAACACAGAAAAATCATCCATAAAGATCTCTATGAACCACTCAACCATATCATAAAAGATAGCCATCATACATCGCTGAAAAGTTGCTGGTGCATTACATAAACCAAACGGCATCCTCCTGTAGGCAAAAGTCTCATACGGACAAGTGAATGTTGTTTTCTCTTTATCTTCAAGTGCAATAGATAGCTGATTGTATCCTGAGTAACCATCTAGGAAACAATAATAAGCGTGCCCTGCCAGTCTTTCTAACATCTGATCAATGAATGGAAGCGGGAAGTGATCTTTTCTTGTTGCAGTGTTTAGCTTCCTATAATCGATGCAGACCTTCCAACCTGTAACTGTTCTAGTGGGAATTAATTCGTTGTTGTCATTCTTTACAACCGTGATTCCCCCTTTCTTCAGCACTACTTACACCGGACTCACCCATGAACTGTCAGAGATGGGGTATATGATTCCCGCATCTAACAATTTAAGTACCTCTGCTCGGACTACCTCTTTCATAATTGGGTTCAAACTGCGTTGATGTTCAATCGAAGGCTTGAAGTTATCTTACATCAAAATTTTGTGCATGCACATGGTAGAGCTGATTCCCTTTATGTCAGAGATGGTTCACCCCAATGCTGTTTTGTGCTGTCTCAGCACTCTCAAAAGCTTTTCTTCTTCTGCTTTATTTAGGGTAGCTGAAATAATAACTGGGAGGGAGTTAGATTCCCTCAAATAAGCATACCTCAAATGTTCTGGTAACTGCTTCAACTCGAGTTGAGGAGGCTTCTCGATTGACGGTGGTATCTTAGGCTTCCCCTGACCCAACTCTTCAAAATATCTCTTGCCTCCACCGGGCATAAGGGCTGCTGAATCAAGGCGGAATGCATACTCAGCTATGCTGTCATTTTCTGCTTCTTTTGTTGTTCCTTGAGTTAAACAAGCTTCCAGCGGTTCTTCAGGATTGCTTCCATGGAAAACCTCTTCAACTAAGGAATCAACTGCATCAATTCGAAGGCATGTGTCTGCGGTAGTTGCAAATTTTATGGCCTTAAACACATTGAATACCACTTCTTCACTACCTACTCTCAATGTCAGTTTCCCTTGCTGCACATCTATCAATGCACCTCCGGTGGCTAGGAATGGTCGCCCCAAGATAAGAGGAATATCTACATCTTCCTCCATTTCAAGCACAATGAAATCCACCAGGAAATAAAACTTGTCAACCTTGACTAGCATATCTTCAATTACTCCATATGGATATTTAACAGAACGATCTGCTAACTGGAGTGTCACACTTGTCGGTTTCACCTCGCCCAATCCTAGCTTCCTGAAAACAGAAAAAGGCATCAAATTAATGCTAGCACCTAAATCACATAATGCTTTAACAAATTCAGAACTTCCTATAGTGTAAGGAATAGTAAAACTCCCTGGATCTTTTAGTTTATGAGGTAACTTATTCTGAATAATGGCACTGCACTCTTCAGTCAAAGCGACAGTTTCATGATCTTCAAGTTGTCTTTTCTTTGACAGGATCTCTTTCAAGAACTTCACATACGTTGGCATCTGAGCTAAGGCCTCTGCAAAAGGAATATTTATGTGAAGTTTCTTAAATATTTCAAGAAATTTAGCAAAGTTTTTCTTATCTTTGTACTTCTACAGCCTTTGAGGGAAAGGTACAGGTGACACATAAGCCTTGACTTCTTGGACCGGCGGAAGTGATTCATCACTCTTATCTTCATGATGAACTGATGGAGCGGCTGGCGACTGAACTCCTGCTTCTGTTTTCTCAAACTTGCTTTGTGAGATATCTCTTCCTGCTGTGTTATCAACTTGTTTCCCACTCCTCAAAGTAATTGCTTTACACTGTTCTTTGGGATTAACTTCAGTGTTGCTGGGCAGGGTACCTTGAACTCTACTATGTATCTCTCTGGCTATCTGGCCAATCTGTACTTCGAATTTCTGGATGGCAGCCTAATTCTACTGTGATACATGATCAATCTTTGCATCCAGCTTCTTCATTGCAGCGTCTTGATTATCCATCTTGGAATCAATCTTAGTCATGAATTTGACCAACATATCTTCGAAATATGGTTTCCTCTCTTGCTGATTGGACATTTGATTCCCTTAAAAATTTTCCTGATTCTGAAAACCAGGCGGAGTAGACTTCGTATTGCTGTTCTGCTGCTGATTGCTCCATACAAAATTCGGGTGATTTCTCCAGCCAGGGTTGTAGGTGTTCGAGTAGGGATTGTTGTATAGCTTATTGAAGTTCTACACGTACTATACCTGCTCTGCACTACTACCCCTGCAAAAGAATTACCCATCATGCACTCTGTACTGATGTGCGGTCCTTCACACATGTCGCATCCTGAAGTAGCTGACTGGATAGAATTCACATCCCATTTGTTGATCTGACTTACTAAAGAAGCCACTTGAGCTTTAAGTGATGTGATCTCGTCAACTTCGAAAGCTGTCACTAGCCCTCCTACTTTTCTCGGAACTGCTCTCTCATTGGCCCACTGATAGCTGTTTGTGGCCATCTTCTCAATTACACCACGAGCAATCTCTGGTGGCCTGCTCATCAAAGCACCACTGGCAGCTGCATTTAACATGCTACGGTGTTGTGGTGTAAGACGATTATAGAATGTCTGCACAACAAGCCAATCAGGTAAACCGTGGTGTGGACACTTTCTCATCGACTCCTTGTATCTTTCCCATGCATCATACAACGATTCTGTCTCGAATTGCCCAAACTGAGTGATATCATTTCGCAGCTTCGCTGTTCTTCCTGGTGGAAAATACTTAGCAAGGAAAGCTTGAGCCAGTCCTTCCCAAGTTGTGAAAGTATTCGACGGCATTGAAGTCAACCATAACTTAGCTCTATCCTTTAATGAAAAAGGAAATATTCACAGCTGAATTGCGTCATCAGAGACCCCGTTCTGTTTAAAAGTGTCGCAGATCTCCAGAAATCGCTCTATATGGCTATTAGGATCATCGTTCGGCATTCCCCCAAACTGCACAGTGTACTGAATCATTTGAATGATTGCCGGCTTGATCTCAAAATTGTTGGCTGCTACTGGAGGTCGTCGAATGCTCGACTAATTTTCCACCATGGTAGGCATAGCATAGTCACGCAACGCCTTAGCATTCTCAGGAATTTCTTGTTGCTGCAGCTGATCCTCCATGGTTTCTTACTGTCTTGCCTGTCTTACCCTCTGAATTAGCGTCAGTTCGATCTCTGGGTCAAAGTCTTCAAGAGGCTCTGAGTTAGTGCGTATTATACGTTTCATAAACAGATAGAACTACCGGCTAAAACAAAGGATCAACAAGTAAGAAAACAATTGTGAACGGAATTAGAACAAAAATAAATAAAAAAAACTTCCAGACTAGTACTAAACTAGGTCGGTATCAATATCAATTATGACTAAACCGTCCCCAGCAACGACGCCAAAAACTTGTTAAGCCTTTTATGTACCCGCAAGTATACGGAGTCGGCACAAGTAATATAGAATAGTGAGTTCTGATTATCGTTCCCACGAGGACGATTGATAGTTGAATACTGACAATAACCACGCCTAATGCTATCTAGAATACTAATTCAAGATTTGAGATGATTAACTTGTAACCTAAATAACTTTAAAACTATAACTATGATGCAAATCTTATCAAAGGTAAGAGGAACTAGGGAATCCGATTTCACCAACTAATCCTTATGATGTAAGATAACTATGTCTGGATGTTCAAGTAAACAATTGATGATCATGTTATATATTTATCCAAAGTCCTCTCTCAAGGTAAATCGAACATATTCAACATATACTAACACCCTATCTCTCGATGACTGTTAACTATATGAGAATGCAATACACACAGAAACATATTTAATCACATAACTCACACCAATATATCTCTATTTGGTTCCTAAGTTATGGTGTTGATTTATCGAACACGTTGTGAATGTATCCTCTTGGTACTTAACCCACAACAACAAGATATTGGATATTGGTGATCAAGCAATACACAAGCAATAAAGCATTAAATCAACACTCAATTAAATAACTTAATCCACCCAAACATGTATTAATCTCAATCATAATTCATAGTCGGATCCATCATCATCCCTAGTATAGGGAATTAGTTCATAACGAAGAAATAAGAATACATATTAAATGTTCTCAAGAGTAACATTAATAACAGAAGACTAAGGAAAAGATTGTGAGCCCGATTTGATTGAATTTCTCCATGCACAATTTTGAATCCTCCGAGTGATCGAAGTCGTCCGATGAGTCGATCCGATAGCTAGTCTCCTAGGCCTTCTTATCTCTTCCTCTTTATCTTCCTCTTCCTCCTTCTCTCTCTCTCCCTTCTGTTTTTCTGTTCAGTCTCGATCCCCTCTCCCAAAATCCCCGTTTTTCTTTTATAATGATAGCTAGGGCTTCCACTTATTCGTTACTCGCGACTTGGCAACTCGCGGGCCAAGTCGCGACTCAACTCGCGTGTGCCTCGGCCTTGGCTGGATTTTTGCCTTCGCGACTTGACCAACTTGCGAGTAAATCGCGGGTCAAGTCGCATGTATCTCGGTCCCTGGCTGCTTTGATGGTCATCGCAACTTGACCAACTCGCGAGGAAGTCGCGGGTCAAGTAGCGTGTGTCTCGGTCCCTGGCTGCTTTGATGGTCATTGCGACTTGACCAACTCGCGAGAAAGTCACGGGTGAAGTCGCGTGTGCCTCGGTCCCTCTGCTGGATTTTTGCCCTCGCGAGTTGGCAAGGTCGCAAGCAAGTCGCGACCCCAACTCGTGAGTCTTTTCTGGAAAAGCTGAAATGCAGTCTTCGAACTATGGCGAGCATCGAATCGACATTCAAGACTCGTTTTTGGTTGAGATCAACTGAAATCGCCAACGGAACCTATCAACCTGCACACTCAATAAACCCATCAAATATCTCCCATAATTACTCTAAACTGGATAAAAGCACGGGTGAATGAAGTTCCATTTCCGACACGAAATGGTGCCAACACTAATCAGGTTATAGGGACCCTGGAATAATCAATAGAATTGATGCGAAAGGGGTTTACCTTTGAATATTGTGGTTTTACTGCTATGTGACAACCTTAGGATAAATGACGAAGGTCTTACAAAGATATTTACCTTCAGAGACAGCGAACACACTAGTGCATACAGACTTTAGCGGATCCGTTTGATACCTTTTCCTAAAAGAAAATAAATGAGCGGAGGTTAGGGGTCACCGGTGTTTCACTGGCGAAAACCCTCTGACACTCAAGTCAAAAGGGAGTTCTAAGGTAGAATATAGTAGAATGGAGGTGAGATGGGTTTAGAAAATGATTATAGAAGGCATAAATCCCAACATTTTTATAAGAATACCATCAGGGTCTTCTTCTGCATACTAAGGCTTTCTAGACCAAAAATTAGTTACTTCATATAAAACTTAATGAGCTTTATATATAGACTTCCAAACTCTGGTTCTTGGGATTCCACGTCACTTCCTTTGGTCAATGCACCTTTCTAGATAATCTAGTCTGATTTATTGATCTTCTTCATAAAATCTTATCCGATGGTGGGAGATTTCATCTGATGCACCCTCTAAAGGGTTATTTTGATTTGTTCCGTACAACCAGATTCGTACAACCCATGACCTAGGACGCAGGGTCATTGTCTACGCAAGTCTGTCATTAAAGGATGTATGGTAACTATCAGCTCATTTTTGCTGCCCAATG
Organism: Xanthoceras sorbifolium; assembly: GCA_003430845.1. NCBI lineage: Eukaryota > Viridiplantae > Streptophyta > Magnoliopsida > Sapindales > Sapindaceae > Xanthoceras > Xanthoceras sorbifolium. The sequence continues at coordinate 23,720,808 of CM010611.1, forward strand.
AGACATGGTGCAGTCTGTTCTGATCTAGGTCAGAACATGTCTTGTCACTATCAATGTCAGACATTTATAGTTGTCTTTTACTTTATGCCAGTGATGTATAAGCCGTTAAGCTGCGGCAAGGTGCTAGGCGGGGCCTTGCCGCCGCCATTTGGTCCAAAGTGGTCCATTAAGCGGTCGGGCAGCGTTGACAGAGGAAGAAGAAGAAGAAAAAGCACTATCGCGGCGAAGAAAGAAAAGAAGAAAAAAGAAGAAAAAGAAAAAATGGCTGCCGCGGCGAAAGAAAAAGAAGAAAGAAAGAAGAAGAAGGGAAAAAAATTAAACATAAACTCCAAACGGCGTCATTTGTTGTTTAGGTTTTTTTAAAATAAAAAAAAAAAAAAACTCACCCCCAAATGACACCGTTTGGGGGTTTAACTAAACGGTGTCGTTTTGGGGGTTGTTTTATTTTTTCCTCCTCTCTTCTTCTTCTGGCAATGCGTAATATTTTTTTCTTCTCTTCATTTTTTTCCTCCCAAACTAGCAGCTTGACTTCTTGCTCTTTACTTCTTCTCCGTTTCCGTCCGCCGTAGCCATCGTCGGTTTCGTTCCCGCTGCCGTGACCTCCTCCTCTCTTGCCAGTACCACTTTTCTTGGTATTTCATCATTATCTAATAGTTAGGGTTTTGGAGTTTATTTTTGTGAATTTTTATTTTTAAAATTTGAAGTAGAATTTCTTTAATTAATTAGTTTATTTGATGATATATGGAATGAATCATGATTATTTTATAATTTATTTATTTTTTATAAGCTTTGAATATATTATTGGAATATTGGTTAAATTTGAAATGAATTGTGGTTGTGCATTGTTGTTAAGACATAAGAAATGAGTTCCGGAGCTAACATGAACATTCGTTCCTCGATACCTCTAACTCGAACGAATCCATTCTGAAACGGAAATCAGATGATATTGGGTGGGATTATGGAAAGTTGGTTGATCCCTCCAATTATGATAGAGTTATGTATAATTATTGTGGAAAGATGTTTTCTAGGGGAGTACATATAACACCCCCTGACCCGACCCTTCTGGATCGACCCAGGAAGCGCTACCGGGTTTTCAAATACTTTCTTAATTCTGTTTATAAACGGAAAACCATATAAAATCATATACATTTGTAATTTAAAAATATGTTTTTAGTGAGCCCATCAAACTTCAGTTTTAAAAATTTCGGCAGAGTTTCCTCTGTTTTTTTGATTTCCCAAAACCTGTTTTCAATAAAACAAATATAATACAATATAATTCCAACACTTCTATATTCAATTTTTCAAATCAATGCGCACTCTGCTGTTTAGTGTGACTTCCAAATAGTTTCAACTAAAACATATATAATTAATATTTATAAACATTTGAAAAGAATGTAAATCATAAAGCACTTATTTACAAAACATATATATACATGTCGAATTACAGATTTCTGTATATGCATACTTAACTAAATACAATATACAATTAAAATTCAATTGTAACTATTCAAAAGAATTGTGACTCTGGACCTTCAATCTGCTGCTTCTTCCTCTTTATTCTTTGTTTCCCTCTATGTCTCTGATACCTACGCGTGATAAAATCAACGCGCTAAGCAATAATGCTTAGTGGGTGTACACTAAACTCAGTTATCAAAATCAATAATCATTTCATAATAAAAATGTTACAATGCTATCGTATAAAAACATTTCAATCTTCAACTTTCTCACTGAAATCATATAAAAACAGTTTAATAAAAGCATCTAAATTGAATCAATAAAGCATACGAAATTCAGTTTTCAATTATTTTATAATCATTTTATTCAATTTGTAACATTTTATTCATATAAACATTTTATTCACTTTCATTCTCCATTCTGGCCGTACACTCATCATACATTTCTATATTTGTAACATCGGTGTAATGTTCACCTCCGGGATTCGCCTAAACTGGATTATGCCAAGTTTGCCTCGCGAGATGTAACTGTCATGAATATCAGTACAATATCTATCTCCGGGATTCGCCTAAACTGGACTATACCAGGTTTGCCCCACGAGATGTAACAGTCATCAATATCAGTGCAATATCTATCTCCGTGATTCGCCTAAATTGGACCATGTCAGGTTTGCCCCGCGAGATGCAACAGTCATCAATATCAGTACAATGTTTATCTCCGGGATTCGCCTAAACTGGACCATGCCAGGTTTGCCCCGCGAGATGCAGCAGTCATCAATATCAGTACAATATCTATCTCCGGGATTCGCCTAAACTGGACTATACCAGGTTTGCCCCGCGAGATAGCAACAGCAATATCAGTGCAATATCTATCTCCGGGATTCGCCTAAATTGGACTATACCAGGTTTGCCCCGCGAGATGTAACAGTCATCAACTCGTTATATTCTTTTTTCCAATTAATCAACAGTTCCACAAATCAAATTTTTCCAATTAATCAACAGTTTCACAAATCAAAATAAAAATCAAGAATCAACATTTTCAAACAATATTCGTAATACATAATCCATACATTTCATATCAAAACTTTCCATTTCTTTCGAAATCAACAATTATACTCCCAAACAATTTATTTGAAAATAACCGTTGTAAATCTAAAATCGAATTAAATCAGAATATTCAGAATATTCAAATCAAGAATTCTATAAACAGATATTCATCACAATATTCAAATAAACTTATATTCAAATCAAAAATACAATGGTTTCGAAAAAAAGTGTACACCAACCTGGTTTCCGTTTTTTGAACAGTTTTTCTTCTGAATTTTCTTTTTCCTTTCTCTTTTCTTTTTCTCTTTTCCTTTTCTTTCTTCTTTTCTTTTTCTTCCTCTTCTCTTCTTCTCTCCCTCTTCTTCTTCTTCTTCTTCTTCTTTTCTTTCTTTTCTTTCTCTCTCGGTCTCCCTTTCTCTCTTGGTCTCTCTTTCTCTCTATTTTCTCGAGACTTCTCACGCCTCTTATTTTTTTCTTATCCTCATCGCGATCTCTGGTTGCGGTAACTGGTCGCGATACTCCCTGTCCACTTTTTTTTCCTTCACTTCATACAATCTTTTTGGACTGCTCCATCTGGTCCATCTGGAAACCATAAAAATAAACATACATTTAATTACGTTTTACACCCCTCAAATTATAAATTTTTATATCCACATATTCAAAACTAATTTTTCGAAAGTAGGGATGTTACAGTACATCGGTAGAAGCAACATATTGGCCATATACCGAGCAATGTTTTTAGGTGTCCGAGGTCAACTAAGGAGGATCAAGTCAAATGTAAACAAGCTATCGAAGATTCTAAAAGTAAGAAGAAAAATAAAAATAATGAAGATCGTGAGATTAGAATATGAGTTGATCTCACCGGGATTAGGGAGGAGGAATAAGAAGTTGAAGGGTTAGGGTCAAGGAAAAAACCACACTTTCTTGGCCCTATGGATAAGTTTGCATCGGAGATCAACCCTGAAGCGCGCTTGGATGAGTGCCAGTACGTCTCTTCAGCGACAACATATTACGTTCAAGGAGAGAACACATTCCTTGCAACGATATGTGGCTATATGGGTGTATGAAGCGGGCATTCCTTTCAATGCTAATCAGAATAATAGTTTCACTGCTATTCAGAACAACAGTTTCACTGCTATGGATGAGGCAATTGGTCAATTTGATCTGGGATTTAAACAACCAACTCAATACCAATTGAGTGGACCACTATTGAAGGAAGAGTTTGATAGCACCAAATAGGCCCTACAACAACAAGAAGAAGAATGGAAATTGGGTGGATGTTCGATTATGACTGATGCTTGGACTGATAGAAAAAGAAGGAGCATTATGAACTTGTGTGTAAATTTAGTACTACTTTTATTTTTTCCAAGGAAAGCTCAGAGAAGGCACACACCGGGGAATGCATTTTTTATTATGTGTTCAAATGTATTGAAGAAGTTGGGCCAGAGAATGTTGTTCAAGTGGTGACCGACAATGCCTCCAACAATATGGTCGCGGCAAAATTATTGAAGGATCGGATGCCATATATATTTTGGTTCTCATGTGCTACTCACACCATCAACTTGATGCTTGAAGGTATTGGAAAAATACCAAAGTTAAAACAAAAACCCTTGATAGTGCCAAAGCTTGTACGATCTTTATTTATGCACATCACAAAACCTTGTGGTTGATGAGGACTTTCACAAAAAAAAAAAAGGAAAAATAATTAGGCCGGGAGTCACTAGGTTTGCCTCGGCTTTCCTAACATTGCAAAGTTTGGTGGAGAAAAAGGAAAATTTAAGGGCAATGTTTACTAGCATGGAATGAAAAAATTGCAAATGGTTGAGGATCGTTAAAGGGAGGGCAGCCTACTCTACCGTGTTGAACATGAGTTTTTGAAATGAGGTCACCTTATGCTTGAAGGTATTTGCTCATTTGGTGAAGGTGGTTCGACTAGTCGATGGGGATGTAAAGTCATCCATGGGTTTTTTATATGGGGAGCTTAAGAAAGCAAAAGAAAAGATTATGGTGGCCTTAAGAAATAGTGAGAGTGCTTATCGGCTAATCCTTGACATCATTGATAGTAAAGCCAAGGATCGGCTCGATACACCATTACATAAGACGGCCTATCTCATAAATCCCTTCTGTTGCCATAAAGATCCTCAAATTGAAAAATATTGTGATCTAATGAATGCGTTATATACTTGTGTGGAGATGATGTATCCCGATGACATGGACAAGCAAACGCAGATCTTAATGACCGACTTAGTGAAGTATACCAACAAATAGGGTCTCTTTGGAAAAGTATTGGCTAAAAAAATATGAGATACCAACAGCACATATGATCCAGGTAATCACAATTGTTAACAAACAAGAATTTTTAGTTGGTGTATATTTAACATTTAAACTATTAATCTCTAATTCTTTTATTATGCAGTTCAATGGTGGAATGTGTTTGGAGCTGTAACCCATGCCTCCAGCCGACTTCCGGCAGACCGCTTAATCCCCACTTAAGCATTCTAGGTGCTAGGCGATGGGTTGCCGCCCGACTAGCGCCTACCACTTTTTGCAATCTTGCTTTATGCTGTCATGGGTTATAGCTCATGCTTGGTTGCTTCCAAGTCTTTCTTTTCCCTCACCTCAGGAGACGTTTTGGTAGCTTTGGAGATGGTTGATTGAGCCTAAGTTATTTCAGTACCAGGTGGGCGAAGGTGGTTTCCGAGTATGGAGAGAGATCTAGGGAACTTTACGGGGTCCCTTTTCAACCATCACCCTTCCAAATTCCTTTTTGCCACATGTCATTATCTCAAGGCCTTCATAAAAATTCATTTTTTAAATATTTTTATATTATTTGGGATTTACCAATTTGCCCCTAAACAAATAGTTTTGGCATGATTATAGTATGATAGTGTTATTAGTTGTTGTGGCTGTTTTTAGCTATACCTTCCAAGATTGCTCTCTAGCATAGAGTGATGAACTAATACCACGCTAACGTCTCCTTGAGGCTTTTCTCCCATATATACAACATGAACCTGACACTGTGCATCCGGTATTCTGCATTACACTAGTTGACAGTGATTAAAGTTTGTAATATTATTTGGAGCCTTATAGTTTATACTTTATACTAAGAGTAACCAATATATAGGAGGATATCATTGCATTATTACCTTCTTTTTTTTTTTTTTTAAGGGAATGGCATTTCGCGAAAAAAGCCACAGAAAACAACAAGAGGCATAGAAGAGAAGGCAGCTGTGGCTTGGCCATTTTGGGTCTAATGAGATGTTCTTGGAGTTGGGTGAATCTGGTTTCTCATGTGCGTGTGTGCGTATATATACAGTGAAGCCATGTTAGTGGCATTAAAACATACCATTTTTTTATGACAAAGCAGCAGTTTTTCTTTTTCTTGCATTTGGGTTTGTGAAAATCGCCTCTTGTGAAATAGAACAATTGAACAAGTAGCAAATGTACCTTGTGGGTTTGATGAATGCCTTCAAAAAAAATATATATTTTTTTTTTATTATTCTTAGTGGAGGACATCATTGTTGATGAACGGTGGAGATTCAATCTGGATCTTACTATTAATTTTTTTAATTAATAGTAAAAAAATTGATAATGTTAATTAACAGGGATATTTTGGTTATTTAATAAATTTGACAAAAGTTAACGTTTATTCTGACGGTCAAAGTTAACATGAGAGGAGGTTAATGTCAATTAATACAAACTTTGATTCCAAGTGTAATTAGCCAAACCTTAGGGATGTTGAGTGTAATTAACTCTTTGTTATATGAAATCCATATTTGAATGCAAATAAAATCATCGGTACAATAGAATTACTAATTTCTTTCTCAAAAAATTAAAAAATTTACGTACACACATTAAATATCTATTTACACAATATTGGAGAGAAATTCATCCACATGTATTAGTAAATATTCATGGTGCAACTTGGACCTCGGCTGTAAACGTTGAAGGAAAAGTGTACACTAGCTAGAGCAATTCCAAAGGCAGCATCAATCAAAAACTCGGATTCAAACCAAAGTTTGATTTTCCAGGTTCGACTACAAGCACGAGGCACGCCTGACCAAAACAAGTCTACGTCCCGTCACGTGAGCAGCACTATCATGGCTTGTTAAATGATACCAGAAACAATAAGCTCACTTTTGCACCAGTGCTCGAAGACCAAGTCGTTTCGACGAGGTTTCTCGCTTCACGCTGTGGTTTTGAAGACAGGCTTGCAATCTGATGTCTTTATTTGCAACCATGTTGTCAACATGTACGCAAAGTGTGGCAAGGTTGACCAAGCTCGCCAACTGTTCGATGAAATGTCTGAGAGAAACCTTGTGTCCTGGTCGGCTATGATTTCTGGGTATGACCAGGGTGGGGACCATACATTGGCACTTGAACTGTTTTCTCGGATACGGTTGGTGCCCAATGATTATGTATTTGGCAGTGCTATTAGTGCCTGTGCCGGTCTTCGGTCTGTGGTCAGAGGACAACAAATTCATGCTCAGTCATTAAAGTTTGGGTATGCATATATATCATTTGTTTCTAACTCGCTCATTTCAATGTACATGAAATGCGGTTGTTGCGATGATGCCCTGTCTGCCTATGAGGAGGTATCAGAGCCTAATTCTGTTTCTTTTAATGCTCTGATTGGTGGGTTTGTAGAGAATAAGCAGCCTGATAAAGGATTTGAATTGTTTAAACTTATGCACCGACAAGGTCATATGCCGGATTGTTTTACTTTTGCTGGATTGTTGGAGATTTGCAACAATTCAAATGATTTGAACATGGGAATGGTGCTGCATTGCTATACAATCAAGCTCAAACTTGACTCCACACTTTTTGTTGGCAATTTGATCATGATGATGTACTCGAAATTCAATTTGGTGGGAGACGCAGAGAAGGTGTTCAGATTGATAGAAGAGAAAGATGTCATATCATGGAACACCCTCATAGCTGCTTGTTCTCATTGCGCGGATCATGAAAATGGTTTGAGAGTTTTCAAAGAGATGTCAAATGATTACAGTGTGAGCCCTGATGATTTTACTTATGCTAGTGTTCTTGCTGCCTCTGCTGGGCTTGCTTCAATTCTTCACGGCAAGCAGATTCATGCTCAGTTAATCAGAGCCAGGCTTAATCAAGATGTGGGAGTTGGTAATGCCCTTGTCAACATGTATGCTAAATGTGGTTTCATTGGCTATTCAAACAAGGTATTCAATAAGATGCTTCATCACAATCTTGTCTCATGGAACACCATCATTGCTGGATATGGGAATCATGGGCTGGGAAGGATGGCCATTAAATCTTTCGAGCAGATGATAACAGTTGGAATGAAGCCAGATTCAGTCACATTTGTCGGACTCTTAATGGCTTGCAATCATGCAGGGCTGGTGGAAGAGGGCGAACTTTACTTCAATTCCATGGAAGAAACCTATGGAATTCCCTCTAACATAGAACATTTCTCTTGTCTTATCGATTTGATGGGACGGGCAGGGAAATTACAGGAGGCAGAAGAGTACATGAAAAGATTCCCTTATGGAATGGATCCCGTTGTTTTAGGGAGTTTGCTCTCCGCATGTAGATTGCATGGAGATGTGGTCATCGGGGAACGATTAGCTAAACAGTTATTAAAGCTCCAACCTGTGAGCACTTCTCCTTATGTTCTATTATCGAACTTGTATGCCTCGGATGCAATGTGGGTTGATGTTGCAGAGGCAAGGAAGATGTTGAAGGGAAGTGGTATGAAAAAGGAGCCTGGCTGTAGTATGGTTGCAGTGAAGGGAACTTTTGAAAAATTTACAGTAGGGGATTGTTCTCACTCAAGGATTGAAGACATAAAATACATGCTCAAAATTTTAGGTAGGGCAGCGGTTGATGTTTCTTCAACTGACATTTGGATGTATATTTAATATTTTAATTATTAAAAAAAAAAAAGGAGACCTCAGCTGGGGCTAATTAAATTTTTTTTGTTCTTGCATTAAAATGAATTATTCTATGTATAATGAAATGAATTGAAGTGGAAAAATCCAATAACATGATCAATTTGACAACAATATTATTCATAAAAATAAATAACAAAAGGGAGGGAAGTAAAAATCTTCTGCTTATTGATTACTTCTCTGTCAAGCTATCTCTCAATCTCTCTCTCATGGTTCTCAATTTTATTTTAAGCAAACTCAACGCAATAAATTTTCAGATTGCATGTTATATATCAGTTTACAACTCTGCACTTCACTCTCACTTCTCCATTTTCAATCACTCCTACACTCCCAAACTTCACCATAGAACTCGCAAACTCTCTAAAGAACAACCTCTCATCGTTCGCGAACGCTCCCACAATCCATCTAGTCCTGTAATCGCCAAACAGCGACTGATCCGATCCAAACACGCCCCTTCCAGCCACGAGTTGCTTGTAATAGTTATTATCAAAAGTTGACGATGTGGGATCCAAGAACTGTCCCGCATCGCGATCTCTGTTGGGTTTGGGGCACTTGTTCCTCAGGTCTTGGGCCAGCTCGATGTTCATGGAAGGGTCGATGTCATGGAGGGTGGAGAAGTTACGTAGCCTGGCTTCGAAGGAAGAGCAGTGTGAAAACCCTAGAGTGTGGCCTCCGGATAAAGCAACCATGTCTTTGACTGATAAACCTCTCTTAGCGAAGCTTTGGATGAGTTGTGTGACGTTGAAAGTTGGTGCTGGTAAGTTTATGGTCTCGGATGCTTTGGATACTCTTCCATCTTTTCTTCCTTTTAGTGCATTCCAATATGGTCCTCCTGACTGAAAGGTTTAATTTTTTGAGTTAAGAAGTTACTTAACAATAGGCATTATATGAGATTGGGTTTCATAACATTGTGATTTAATATAATTTTAAGAATACATAGAAATTATCAATGATATGAAATTTCCCAAAATATATAATGCAATTAACAAAAAATTTGTAGTAAATTAATAGTTGTAAGTGTTAATCATGCTTTTAATTACATGTATAGCTAATTATAGACACCTTTATACGGATTTTGTTGAAAGAGTTTTTAAGTATTTAGAATATATATAAATATGTGTGTCTTAAGAGGATACGGTAAAGTCAATTATCAGTATCGATAATTGATATAAAGATAAAAATTTATAACCCGAAAATTGTCTTTATGTCAATTATGGATTTCTTATCGATAATTTTTATAAAAAGTCTTTTAAGTTGTCTTATATTTATTATATATAGTAAGTAGGTAGGTTTACTTGGAAACATTTTCTAGAAAAGTAATCCCAAACACACCCAATTAAACATATGATGTCGACAAAATATGTAGGTTTGGGTGTTTGGTAGCCCTTATAAGCTTAAAATAAGAAATGACGTACCATGGCAACAACATCTCTAGCTGCAATGGCGATTATATCAGCACAAGAGACTGTGTGTGGACAAGCCTTTTCAAGCTTAGCTTTTGCATCATCAATTACGTAGAATGCAGCAAGTGAGATGTTTGGAGGGCCATCTTTCTCAGCTTGGTTTTCAGGAGTTGAGTCCAGCAGCACCGATGCATCACATCCCTGAAAAAAAATCATTTCCGTAACCATCAAAATTATACGTATACCTTATCGAACAACAAAAACGATCAAATTACTAACGGGTCATACTACTTTACTAGTTCAAAAAATGTAACGTTGTTGGAACAGCAATATAGCTAATTTTTTTGAAACGAATATGATAATTATGATAAGATATAATGAATATAATTAAGAACATGTACTACTCCATACGTACCCTAATGAAACAGTCATGAAAGAACATCCTGAGGATCCGAGCTGGGACTTTTGGGTCATAAACTGAAGCGTTACGAATAGTTTCTGAGACGATTTTCTCAGCTTGTGGACATGTTTGATCGTAATAATTGGCATCAAGCGCTGCTTTTGCTTGCTGGATTGTTATCAAGAGAAGGAAAGTGATAGGAAAAATAAGCTTCATTGGAGCAAATTAAATTAAAGTAGCCAAAATCAAAGAAATACCAGAAGTGAAGAGACTTGATGATATTGTTTCATGATTGTATGGCATTATATATAGTGATTGGTATATCAGTGTGTATGACGATGATCAACATATTATTATTTAACAATTGATTTAATGTGCAGTTTATATATATGCTTCCAAGTTACTCAATGTATATAGAGCTAACAGAATGTAGAAACTAGACAGGGATTTTTGTGTGCTTTGAGACCAAGTATTTCCACCGAAGCACTTGTCTTACAAGATCAACAATATATTTTTACAATTATAATTAAGTTTGGCTCATTGTACACTACCTAATTTTCTTTGCGTTTAATTAGTTTATACTTCAATGTCTAATGTTTTAAAAATTAATGAATCAGTTCTTTTTTTTTTTTTTTATAAGTTGACATTGAATAGATAAGAGGTCTACTAGGATTTATCGAGATTAATCACTATATATTACGGTTCGGAATGAATTGAGGCCTCAGAAGCGATAGTTAATTATACTGTGGTGGATGTAGTGGCTTGAGTCCGCTTATCTCTAACTTATGAACTTAGCCGACACGAAACTATCTATATATATATATATATGATAATGAATAAATGATGGCACCCCAATTTTACGCCGCAGGTTGAGACTCAATAGCCGGCCAGCAAATAGCTACTTTCATAACAAATAGACATTTACTTTTACATAACAATAAGAAAAGTCTAGAGTTTAATCATTGTATGTGGTGCTATATATTTACTCTCATAATGGAGACATTTACTCTCACACACACGATGTTAAATGTGGTTTGTGGAACTTGAACCTCCCATTGTTAATGTGGATTAGGAACATGCACGCCACCTGAGCTATGAGAGGATATACAATTAATGAATCATTTAGGAGTTAGGAGCTCTTTCTAGAAAGAGATTATGATTTTATTTTTTTAAAACACACAAGCTAAGTTCTCCAAGTTTTAATCAACACTAATTTTGTAGAAAATAATTGTCATATATCACACACATTAACATAATTACTTTGTCTGGGTTGAGATTCATAAAACTACCCATGTTTTAAAGATGATTTTATTTTTTAATACAAAAATGTATATATAATTGAATAAATTAGATCGACATTGAAGGATTGCTTATGAGCTAAGTCGAAAATGAGAGTCAAAAGTTGAAAAAAAGTCAAATTAATTAGAAAAGGTTAAAAAAAAAAAGTTTTGGCAACTGTTGGCTTGTACCTATCAAATTGGTTAATGATTAGTACCGTTGCTGAAACATTTGTAAATTACATATAACTATGAAGTACATGAATTATGTACTTTTTAAAAATTCCTGTGCCTGTTTGTGTTCTAAGAAACCCAAGGAAAGCAAAAGAAAGAGGGAAGAAAATCAACAACTTTAAATTTAATCAACTGCCCTCAAGAATTAGAGGTGTCTCATGGGTCTCGAGTCCGGCCCTCAAGCCCATTTGGAGCCCTGTGATAGGATGTGTCAGGCTGGACTCTCCAGGCCCGTGAATTTTGGAGGACCGAGTTTGAGGACGGAGTCGGGTTTTAAAGAGAAAAAATATTTAATGGGTTTTTGACCCAAATATGATTTAGGGTGAATTGCATAAAGATACCCTAATTTTATTCATAATTATATACACAATATTAATTTACCGTTTATTATATTTAAGTATCCTTGACCGTGTTGACCTCCATTAAATTAAAGGTGATTTTAACAGTTTAAGGATAAATTGTTCTTTTACCCATATTTTTTTCAAAAAAAATTATCTGATCAATCAAGATGTGCTACATCATCCATTAATTTTTTTAATAAAAAAAATTAAAAAGAAGGGATATAAATGGTAAAAAATAAAAAGTACTGAGTTTTTTTTTTTTTTTTCCTTCTCATTCTACCCTCTTCTATGCAAATCACTCTTTTTTTTTCCTAGTCAATCTCTCAACTCACTCTCTCTCTCTCTTATTTTTTTTCTATGAATCTTCACTCTTCTACATCTTACACTCCTCTCTCAATTCTTTTTTTTTTTTTTATCTCCCAACTATCTCTCTTATCTCCCTACTAATCTTATTCTTTTAAAAAAAAAATTGTAAAAGAAATCGAAAAAAATATGGACTTCTCTATCATCACTTAGATAGAGTAAGGAACAGATCCAAATTGTGGGAGATGGATTGATGGTGATGATGAACATGGAGATATTTTTTTTAGGGTGTGGATGGTTTGAATGAGGGAGGGTTGAATGAGGGAGATTGTGAGTGGTGATGATTTGGGTTAAATTTGTAAATTTTTTTTTGTTTGATCTGTACTTTTTATTTTATTTTTTTTATTATTATTATTTTAATTTTTAATGTTATTTTTTTAGGGGTAACTATGTTATTTCACATAAAAGACTTGGTCAAACTGTTAGTTTTAACTTAGTTAACTAACGGTGGAATACTTAAATATAATAAATAGTAAAATGATATTATAGGTGTAATTATAGACAAAGTTAGGGTACCTTAATGCAATTCACCCTATGATTTTAAGACCCAAGCTTGTTCCAGAAGTTTTAGAATTATTTTACCTTCAACATTCGAACAATAATCCTGAATGAGAAACATTCTTCCATGCATTAACCGGTTGTTTATTTTTTTTATCAAAAAATTTCATAAACTTGAATTTTTTTTAAGATTGAACAAAAACTGAAATCTAAAATCTGAATAACATATTTTTTTTTTTTCCTTCTATCGACTGAATAAAAGTGTTAAATTTTTTTTTTTAAGACAGAAACAACTTAAATAAGATAAAATTGGTAATATAATGATATAATTAGGGGTGGACACGATTCAATACGGTTTGGTTTTGGGTGAAACCGAACCGAAATGAACCTTATTCGGTTTTTAAAAATTGAATCCGAATTGAAGTTGTAAACCGAATTGAATTAACTCGATTCGATTTGGTTCGGTTTATATAGGCTATTGGACCTAATGGGCTTTTTTTCATGTATTTAAATTTAATAAGTTTTAAATACTAATTTGGACTACAGTTTTTAGTTATGGCCTTTGGGCTAGTGATTTTTATCCAAAAAGTCTAAATTCAAACATAATAAATAAAAGTAAAAACTAATAAGTATTATATTCTAAAACTATAGAATTATCTAAACCATAACAAAATAATAGTCCAAAATTAAGCACAATAGCAGAATTATTTAATACAAAAATAAAGAAGCATAATTGTTTTTCTTTTTATATATCGAATCAAATCGTGTTGGAAAACCAAAACAGATTTGAATCATTTTCAATTTGATTTTGGAAAACTAAAACCGAATTGAATCGAATTTAAGGTCAAAACCGAATCAAACTACAAATTTTGATTCGAATACTATTTTTGTGTCCACACCTAGATATAATAATGATAGTTATAAAAGAAAATATTTTAATAATAATTTAGTAATTATGTGTGAAATGACAAGTTATAATTTCTAACTCTTTATTTATTTATTTATTTATTAACATTTTTCAGTTGGTTCACCTTAAAAACAACATAAATAACTTAATAAGTTTAATTTAGACCTGTTAAGTATTAAGTGAAAAAAAATAAAAGACCCATAAATACAGAAGTCAGAAAATTATATTTGGAGGGATTAAATTAAATAATAAATATATACTCCATGTTCGACTCTGATTAAAATGTATATACAGCTTTACAAATCTAAATGGAACTATAGACATTTAAGATTAATTTCAATAGATGACAGGTGGTTACATTTACGAAATTTTGTATGTCGCTAAGGGTGCGTTTGGTATACGGGATTGGATTGGATTATTTTTATAGGATTGGACTGGATTGGATTGGATTGGATTGGATTGGACTAAATTAGTACTATGATGTGTTTGGTGCAGTATGGACTAAAAATAGTACTGTCTTTTGTTTGGTATAGGATGAGATGGGATAAAATCAGAATAAATTTATTAAATTAATTTTCATATAAATAAAAATATTTTGAAGTAAATTACATTCATTTTAACTTAAATAAAAAATAAGATTAATTTTAAAATAAATAAAAAATATATTTAAATTAAATTTAATTAAAAATGAATATTTTTTTAATAAAAAAATATTTAAATTATTTTTAAAATAAATAAAATCATTTTAAATTAATTTTAAATAAAATAAAAATAAAAATATTAAATTAAATTTACTTTAAAATATTTTTAAATAAAATTAAATATTATTTTAAAAAACATTAAATGAGATATTTAATTTATTGTTTAAAATAAATAAAACTATTTAAAATTAATTTAAATAAAATAAAATTAATTTTTATTTATATTAAATATTATATTATATTGAAAAAGGAAAAAAAAAAAAAAAAAGAGGTAGGACTAAATTGGTGGGACTAAATAATCCCACCAAATTGGTGGGATTATTTAGTCCCACCAACATGGGATTATGTGGAACTGTTGGGATTGAATATGTCCAATCCCAACATGTTCCAAACATGGGACTAGGAGTAAATAGTCCAATCCCACTCCTAGTCCCATATAACAAACATGGCCTAATATTATAAATTATGGTAGAGATAATTGCAAACACTCCCTTGAGGTTTTATTTTTGGATTAAATACAAACCTTCTTAAGAGCACCCACAATGGGTAGAAATTCAAACCCATTATTGAAGACCTATTTAACAATGGATCTACTCAACTCCACAATGGGTCTTTAAGTGGAAAATCCATTTATGGGGTTCACTTATTTGGACCCATTTAGAATTTCATTTGGGTCTTCCCAAATGATTAATTAATTATTGGGCCCAATGAGTGTGTCTATATATATATATATATATATTATTTTAATGGTAATATATAATTATATATATAATAAAAAATTATTTTAATAAAATTAAATAATTTGAATGATAATACTAATTTTTTTATAAAATTTAATTTTTTATAATATGTATTGATATTTAAAATATATTATATAATTTATTATATATATATTATATTTTAATGAAAAGTAATGATTGTTTGGAAAAAAGTTAAAAAGTAGATCCAATTTATGTTTTTCAATTTAGTTGCACTGTGGGAAAAAGAGACCTATTATAATAGGATCTAAATGGAAAGATCTAATTTTTAAAAATGAGACCTAAAATTGATAAGGTAACACACAATGAATCTTGTTATTTGGATCTTACATTATGGATGCTCTAATAAGGGGTTTAATTTTTTTTTAATAAAATAAAAGTATAATTAAATGATATTTTTACAATTTTATCTATAAATAACGAGAAAATCTCTTATGAAACCGTGCGAATTCTTAAAATTAAAAGAAAGAAAAAAGAAAAATTATACTGAAAAATAGATTAAGGATGTGTTTGGAATGACATTTTAAATAAAATTTTTAAGAACAGATCTTTTACTGATGGAGTTTTTATAAAATAAAACTTTTAACAAAAAGTTCTATGATATTTGATATTCAATTAAAAAAAAACACTTCATAGAACTTTTTAGACTCGTTTATTGGTTGATAATATGTCTATAAAAGAGTTTTAATAGTGACGAATTAAAAAATAAATAAATTAATAAAGTTTCTTAGTATGTGTTTGCTATGAGTTATTAACAATTAACTCTTATATTGTTAGTTACCTGTTATAAAATGTTAGTCAATATTGATAAAATTAACTATTCTAAATGTATTTTGGTCATTTTAATTTATTTTTAAAATATTTAAAAAATAAAAAAAAATTAAAATCTTCATCGTTCAACTCATTTAGATAAACGGTAGAGATTAAAAAAATTTTAAATTTAAAATCAAATATTTAAAATAGACAGTGAAAATTTTAAAAAAAAAATTTGCAACCAGATCTCCATAATATTCGAACCAAGGCAGGCTTCTCTCTGGTTCAACACCTATTGCACCTGGTGCAACGACCTTCGTCGCAAGACGAAGGGGAGGATCTTCATCTCCCTTAGTGCAATGAACTTCGTCGCACGACAAATGATAGGAGAAGACCTCTCCTTCAGTCTCTCATGAGGTTGACCTCTATGGATTTTTTTTTTTTAATGGATGGTGAAAATCTTAAGTTTTTTTTTATTTATATTTTATTTTAAATAAATCTCCACTATCCACTTAGATGGTGAAGATTTAGATTTGTTTTTATTTTACGTTTTTTTAATTAAAAGTATTTTGATTTTTTTATACTTTTTAAACGATTAATAGTCATCTTTGTTCGTCAATACTAACGGCAAGATAATTAATTGTTAATTTTTTAATAACTTAATTATGCATATAAAAAAGCAAACCCCTATAATTTATTCTTGTTTTAAATACCTATTCTATATTTTTAGATATTCTTTTTAAATAAAAAATTATATTATATAGTAAATACCTTTTTATAATTTTTCAAATTATTTATCAATTTAAAAATAATTATTTATTTAACTATTAAATAATATTAAATTTTTTATAAAAATTCTATTTTATAAAAGTTCTACCAAAAAATCTATTAATAAAAGCTCTATTTAAAAAATTATCCAAAATTCACTATTAATGAGGAAGAATGGAGTGAAATATTTAAATAGTTACGGAAACATTTGACTCAATTTATTTCTTTAAAAAAATAAGAAAGAGCATATGAAAAGAGCTTCAATTTTTAAGTTTTATAGTAAAGTCTTTATTACACTTTCCTTTTATCTCAGTGGTAAAAAATTCAATTTTTACTATGTACATATCAGTGTGTGTGGATAGTTTTCTTTCCTTCTTGTGAAAGTAGATATCTCCCGTTATGGGACTAGATATCCGGACCGTACATTTAGTGATTAATCTCGATAAATTCTAACGGTTATTAATATTGTACTTATAACCCTTTTAAAAAAAATAATAATAAAACCCTTCTTAAGGCCAAACAATTAAAAACTAATTCTAAACACTTTTGATATTAAAAAAACCCCTTTATCAAAATACACCCTTATTTCTTAAATGTATTGAAACGATGCGTCTCGTTATACTCCAAACAGATAAGGAACCCCCACGTGCCGGTCAAATAACGAAAAGGTCCCCACATAAACGGCATGCCGACGCGTGTCAGGTGGGACCACCCTAGTTTACTAGATAGAGTAGAGACACCCTATGAAGAAGGTGGAGACCATTTACTCATTAAGTAGCAGATAAATCAGGGGGTAGGTCAACATCCCTTGGAACACGTGCCAACCATCACGTGATCACAATTCGTGGCCCACTTAAAACCACCAAACTCAGTCAGGTCAGCTCGCTCCACGCCCCCACCACCAATGCCTTCTTGTTGACCCACCCACCCACCCAACCAACCAACCAACCAACCCACCACCACCACCCACCTCGCACGTGCTATCCCTACATCACGTGACCCACCATAACCAACCCAATAATATCACCACAAGTCGTCCAACTTGTTTTAACAAATTTCAATGTATATTTGTATCTTTTAGTTATATAAAGATTCCCACTTTTATTTTTTCCCAGATAACAGCATGAAAATGAAATTCCCAAAAGGACAAACAAAAAAGAAGACAAAAAGGGACTTTAAAATCAAACATACATAACACAGATGGATAATAAAACGAAACTTGGTTGGTTTTTTTTTTTTTTTTTTTTTTTTTCGAATTACAAAAATGGGAGCTAAAATCCTAACCCTAAATCTGTATCATGAGTCATCGAAATTAAGAAGTAGAAGAAGAAGAAGAAGAACAAGTCTTTCAAGGTTTTGAACAAGTAGTTTGCTGATTATTATTAGCAGCAGCAGACCTACCCAGGAACTGCAGCTCCTTCTTGTCGTAAATCTCCAGCGAAAAATCTCTAAGCATCTGTGTTGTTGTTGCAGTTGTTGTACTGCTACTACTGGTATTACTACTCGGCACCATGGTCGACCCCATCGCACCGCTTGAACTCTGCACCACTTCACCGCCTCCTCCTACGCCTGCTTGGCTCGAAGAAACGAAACTCGATATGGGTCTCGTTTGGACGTTGAAAAACGGCGTCGCCGCGGCAGCTGGAATGGCCCACAATTGCGCCTGGTTCGACCCGCCGGGTCCGCCTCCGGCCCCGGTGACAACGCCCGACTGTGTCTGCAACATAAAAGCACCCATAGGCCACAGAGGGACAAGCCCTTGCGCACCGGTACCGACACCGAGTCCGATACCGTTAAACGTCGTCGTCGTTGTGGTTGTTGTCGTGGACGTTGACGACATTGGTGCAATCGGTGCTAGCCCAGAAGAGACGGAGCTCTGGTTGTGGTCGTTAATGTCGATGAAGTCGCTGTTGCACGGCCGTTTACGGCGTTTCCTGGGCAGTTCATCGCCGTCGGGTTTCGCCGAAGAGGTCGTTGGGATTTTTAACGTGCCGTTAACGGAGACGGCGATGGCGGGCACGGTACCGGTACCGGTGGCCTCGATGATGGCGGGCTCTGCGTGCTCCAGCAACCAACGGATGGTCTCTCCGTCAGACTTGTGACCGAGCTCACGAGTTAACTGGAAAATCCTGGCCGCACACGTGGCCGGCATTCTGATCCTACGACCACGGCCTTCGACTTTCGTGTGCCGGTCTTTGGACGGCCGTTTCGGTGCCAGTGACCGGTTGGGTACCTGAACAAGGCCCACCGGAAAGGTGGAGTGATCGAATTCTTGATTCTCTGGGTCCGTTAATTCTTCTTCTTTCATCTGAACCGTTGGTTCCATGATGGACGTCTCTGATGCAGAGAAATGGTTAGTGGTGGTGTTGCTTTCTTCTTCTTCTTCTTCGTTGTTGTTAATGACTTCTTCTACACGCTGCTCCCGATTATTGGAGTCCATGGTTGAGCCTATCAACAAACACAAATTTAATTAAAAAAAAAATTGACAGAGAAAGAGAAAAATTTGATCGAGACCCAGAGAAAATCCCAAATTAGAGATAGGAAACTAAAAATTTGATCGAGACCCAGAGAAAAATCAATACGAATTAAAGATAGGAAACTATGGAACCCTAGAAGAAATGGAACGTTGACTGGGTTTTGACAAAAAGAAAAAAAAATCACGTACAGTGAAAAGATTAGAGAGACTTAAAGAGGACATAAAACAGAGATTTTGTTATCTTAACTTGATAAAAAAACAAAAAAAAACAGAGAGAGAGAGAGAGAGGAACAAACCCTAGAAACGAAGAGGGAGCCCCACTTATCCTTTGGCGAGTCTAAGAGGGACCCTCCAGAAGTGTATTTATTTATAGAGGAAAAGGGATCGACGGTTGGGAGGAGCTGGGGAGAGTCATGTGGCCCGGAGATGCTGACACGTGGTGGGCCATATTAAATACAAATTTTAGGTAGTTTTTCTTTGTTGTCGCCAATTCAGCTTTTGAAATTATCCATAGTCTCTTACTTGTCACTGTTCAATGGATATCCATACTATAAAAGAGAAAAAAAAAAAAATTTAAAAAAAATTCCATATATGCTTTTTTATTTAATTATGGACAGAACATATATAAATCTTATAGTCAAAATATAGAGATAAAATCATTTACAAAATACATGTAAATCTTAAATCTTATCTCTATTTGATTTTAGCTTTCCTTTTTAGGATTCATGGTATTAATGATCATGAATCCAATGTGGTAATAGAAATTTGGCCATTTTTAGGAAAAAGAAAAATATTGATAATGAAAATGAAATGAGATTTTTTTACTAATAAAAGTCTCTACGTATAAATTTAATTAGGTCGTGAGTAGTTAAAAATAAAACGATAATAAACAGATTGTGATTAAAAAGAGACAAATTCAATTAGGTTGTGAGTAGTTAAAAAAAAATAATAATAATAATAAACTAACATGATTAAAAAGAGTAATTAGTGCTTGCAATCATTCATAAAACTTCCATGCAAATTTGGTGCTTTACTGAATGGCTTGGAGAAAAACCTTTTTTTTTTTTTTATATAGTACCGTTTTCTGTTCGGTTTCAGGTTTGGATTTTTGCCATTTGGGTTCCGAACATGAACGGACCGAGAGCCAAAACTTACCCGAACACCCCATTTTGGGTCGAGTTATGTTTGCCACGCCACATGACAATTTTATTATAGTAATGAAGTAAAATCACGGAGAGAATATAACAGAAGAAATGTAGACATCTCAATCTAAATTTTACTTCAGTTTAATTCTAGATCATCATGCTATGCCAATAATAACTTTATTGAGATCATCTAATGATCTAGTGGATGTATTTAATTGCATCAACGCAATTGAATGATTACTAGTTGTTACAATAACATTACTGTACTAGTAAACTCAATTTGTCCCAAAACGGACTGTAACATAGAAGGAGGTAAATTTTTTTTTTTTTTTAATATATCACCTCCGCTTGTGACAACTCGAACTTAAAATATTGTTAGAAAAAGAAAAACCATCTTTTTAATCGAGGGCAAAACCAATAGTAAACACGATTGAATTCCCTTAACCCCGCAAACAATGATGTTAACTGCCATTAATTAGTACACTGTTCTCGCAGGTTGAAGTAGTTGTGGAGTTGGCTTTCTTGGCATAAAATCGCCGATACATGGAATCAACTTCAGTGAGATAGTAGGTGCCCGGTAACAAGAGACTGCTGTCCTTGCTTGTTACGAAGTCCTTTGCCCCATATCGGTGCTCCATGAGCTTCATTGTGTCGACAAATTTTTCAGGAGGAAACTGCAAGAATAAAGAATGAATTTTTTTTGAAATTCATGTATGATATATTAAGATGGCAGTCATTAGGTAACTAAATGGGGTTTTTTCGTTCAATCACCGACATATTATGCAGAAGATGATTGCAATTATCTAAATTTAAAAGAAAAATATAAACAAAAGAAATCTAAGTTGAGAATAAAGCACAAGTCATTCTGTGTTCTAATCATAAGTCATAAATAGAGAATAAAGCATAAAGCATAAAATTTTAGTAAAGCTGAACTATCCGTGTTCTAATAATCTATATCCTAGGCCCTTGCAGATATTTTATTTGTCGTCCTATAGAACATTTGTACGGAAATATTGACAAATATATCCCAATACAGTCTTAAGAGGATCTCATATGCGGTTCAATAGCAATTATGATGTAATACGATTTTGACATATTAGGTTGCCAACAAGCCTATGATGTAAATAGACAAATAAAACCCACTTAAATGCTATATATTACTACTATTGCACCAAATATATCATAAACACCGGAATGATATGGTTGTAAGGCTTTGTTTGCCCCAGGAACGGAAGGAAATTAAGATAGCCTAGAGTTGCAAAAAGAAGAGATACCTCGTGTCTCGATTTTAGCTTCAGCGAAATATCCATCACTTTCACAATGTTTGACAAGCTGAAAGGATGTTGACCATCTTGAAGTTTGAATGAGAACATTGTAGCAGTTAGACCGCTTCCATATGAAAACATTATTACCCGCTTACCTGCCTGAAATCAATACGATCAACCGTGTTTAAGCATTATTTCTAATATAGTTACAAGTTCCCCAAATGTTGGAGGCAAACCAAGATAATCATATATCTTTATATACCAGAGAGCTATGCTTGTCATGAAGAAGGGATGCAAGTGCTGCATAGAGAGATGCGGTGTACATGTTACCGACTTGTTTTGGTATCAGAGTGGACGGTTGCACCTGTAAATCATAAAGTTGTTTTGCAACTTGCTGACTTGCCTAGGGTTAAAGAAAAAAATTTGAAAAAAAAAAAATCAGTACGAAAATTCAACACTAGCAACCATATGTCCAAAGAATACCAAATTCATTAATGTGAACAACAGAATGATAATCTCACTTTTTCAAGATCCCGGCTCTGGTAGCTCTCATCATCAGATAGGGCTGAAAATGGGGCTAGCTTCTCTTTTGCAACCTCATCAACAGAGCTGGAGAATTTTGCATGAAATGCTTAAAATCTGACAATATCCAATCAAATAACTTCATAAAATCTGGTGGTGATGAAGTGGTGAATTATAAAGAAGTCCAGAAGTACTCATATTCAAATTGTTATTTAATACTCTTTATTTGCTCCTATAAGAACATAATTAAGTAATGCATTAATATCATTTCCTAGAAACCTGTAGGGAAAGGTTAAATGATTATTTCGTTACTGCCTTTTAAACAACGAGTCTTTATTTCAGAGAAAAAAACCAAGCATTCGTTCAATCCACTCTAAATAACCAGGACCAAGGTAGTAGTAATCTGATCTATAAGAATAGAGGGAATTCGGTCTATTAATTGATCATCCAAAAACACAGCACTCCCATACCAATCTTTTAAGAGATTAAATAAAATATTTTGGCAAAAAGAAAAAGTAAGATACGAACCTGGCATTCCTCACGAAATCATTAAAATAAAGCCGAGCAAAACTTTTCTGCACAAGCTGCAGTAACAGTCCAGAAAGATGATACTAATTAGATATTTGGCTCAATATTTCAATGGCCCAAAAAATTTTAATAGCATGACCAGAAGTGCAAAAACTACAATACCTTGTTATATGGAGAATGAAATACAAAATAATCAGCATCTAACATTGAAAATTGTCTGCCCTCGAATTTTTCAAATCTACATAGACCAAAAATGAATGAGTTTCTAGTATCAAAGATAGACCAAAGTACTTCGCCAACAAAAGAGTAATTTCATAGGGACTTACTTCTCACAGAGACGCTTGTAGCAAGAATCAAGTGCCATGAGATAACAAGTTTGTGACAGCTTTCCATCAACAACCTATAGACAAAAATTGTAAAAAAGAAAAAGAAGAAGCATAATTACTCCATATTGCAGAGTAAAAAAATCAGAAAAACAAAAAGGTTTACGATAAAACAAATGAAACATTCACATGAAAAGCACGTATAATTATCTAGTTGTAAGGATATTATTTAAATAGCATCAGATCCCAAAAGTCTAGTGCAGTTTGAATCTAGCAGAAACCAAAGTTTTCACTAATGGAAACTCCAAGAAAAAAAAATTTAACATTCGTATAAGGTGGCATTTCTCACATCTAAAGCATGAATAATCTCATTGTAGTGTTATATATTGCTTTGTTTAAGAGAACATATGAAACATAGACATTGGCAAATATAGTTTAGTGCAATATGGTCTGAGACAAGCACATGCAAAGTAAAGGCTACAATATATCATAATTTTCAGTCAATAAAAAAGAAATTCTGGCAAACATGTAGCTCGAGATAAAAGATTTACTGGGTATTCACTGGCAAGGTTAGGCTTGTAAAAATCATAGGCATGAGACATATGACTGCCTCTTAGTTTGCTTTCAAAGGCAATTGGAGCATCAGGCCCTATCAGCATGGCAATGGCAGCTGCTCCTCCAGTAGGCCGAGCAGGCCCTTCTGCATATACCTGCAACAACAATTTTATTCCAAATTGAATATAAAAGACCAAATTGCCAAATATGTGCATTAAGTTAAACTCAAATTAAATGCTAACCAACACAATTAGGCTTTATATTGGGGTCAAGTAAATTTTTGTGTTTTTGTTGCTTATATATTTACGTTCCGTGTTAAACTGCAAGAATGAGGAGGTAAAGAATTTAAACCTAGAAAGTAAAACTTTTACAATGTTCCACGTAACAGGATTGCCATGTCAGAAGTTGTAACTTCTCTTGTCTATTTAAAATTGAGATGACTGCAAAGATTTAATATTTCCAGAATACATTAAATACAATTAAAAAAGAAAATTCCTTATTGCTCAAGCTAACTCCTATTGAGTCACTGTACAAATTTGCCTTTAAATTTAGGGAGTAATTTACGAACAGAAAATGAAGATGGCCCTGATGGCAGCTACCGGAATATCCATTACACATTAACTAAAGTATCACAATATATCTCTTGTTTCAATAATTATTACACAAGTTGTTCAAATCCCGAGAGAAAAATCCCGAGAGAATCTGAATTTGGTAGAATCTTTCAAATTTGCTTCACAGCACTGATTATTTTGGAAGTTTGGGGCATTAGGTTCATACAATCTTCTTCCAGATCTTTCTAAAGCCAGAAGGTTTTACGAGTGACGAATTCAAATGATACTAACCTTGTAAGTTCTTTTCTTTTTTGGCTAAAATTAAAATTATTAGAATAAGGTGAATCTAGTCCTATTTGCAAAGCAAACATACCGCACTGTCTGTGCATACAACAAGTCCATAGCGTCCATCCCATGAACTACTCTCCACCCAATTCACACAATTGAATAAAGCAGCCGTTCCGCCATAGCATGCATTTGTTGAGTCAACTCCTTCAATGTCAGTATTACCACATTCCTGTTTTCTCAAAAGAGTGAATATAAGATGCAAAATCCACATAAGACAAAAAGAAAAGAAAAAAAATCAGATATTACACACAACGTGATGCATGTCAGAGGAATAATATTGCCTGTTTGCATCTTACCTTGACGAATTTTGAGAAATGCAGTACACTAAATATAATCCTTATAATAGATAGGAAATATGATGTACATGTACAGTTTTGCTGTGTTTACAGTAAAGAAAATCAACTTTTAACTTGCTAATCTCTCAAAGGACTCCCATACATTAGTTAAATTTTTAAGCATTTACAGGCATCTTCCCACTGAAGCCTCAGTCAGGTTATATAGAAAAAACTTAGTGTCATATAAGGATAAAATGCATGGAACCACATAAAAAAAAAACCACTTTTTGCATAGACTGTATAACAGCTCTGATTTAATGGCTAATGCCAAGATCTTAAATACAGGATTTCATGGCTTAGGATTAGGCTAAAGAAGTTTGTTTGACAACCTAAACCTTCATAAACGAGAGGGGAATACCTCGAAAATCTGCATCAGGAAGGTCTTAATAGACTTGCTCTTGTCAATCACAGTCTCACTGCCGACTTCAAGGCGCCCGATTTGAGTTGGATTAATCTGATACTTCTCAAGGAGCGACCTAACAGCCGTCAAGCTGAAAGACAAAGATCAAAAGGAATATTTTATGGTTAACAAACATGACAACAGATTTCTCAATGCTAACTAACCAATTGGACCGTGCAAAAAATTCTTTCGAAAAAAGATGTTCATGATTCATAAAATCACCAATAGCTAATTCTTTAAAATCTTCAATTTCCCATAAGTATTTTTTCGTATAGAAGCACTGCTCTAATCCGGGCGCGTCAGCACCAAAACAACCAACAAGGAATGCATACAATACAAACAAGACACAGCTAGAGGCCACCTTCATCATTCAGCGTTACAAATTGCATCCAATTCAATCACAGGAAAAAAAAAATTGTTAAAAGTGAAAATCAACAACCTCATTGAGATAACATCTTCCACCTCCGTACAAAACGCCAAGCAATCCTGCCCGAGCCCTATAGTGTATTTCCCTTTGCTCACATCATCATGGACCTCCAAAGCTTCCTATAATCGCCCATTCAAACAAAAACAAAAATAATGTAAAACAGATACAAGTGAAATACAAATTAACAAAATAAATTACATTCAATTGGCTTCAAGTGAATAATCAAACAAACAAGAATCATATCGAATTATGAGAAGAAATTATAAGTTAATACACTGTTCTAGAGAGATCAAATAAATCGATAATTAAAATTAAATAAAATAAAAACCTCACCTGGCGAACACAAGTAGGAGGGAAGTAGATGTCCATGGCGAGAATCCCAACGTTTTTGGGATGCGAAGTCATTTTGAGGACGCTGAAAATCTTGTTTGGCGAGCGAGAAAACACGAGAAAATAAATCAAGAAAAAAGAAAATGAGTTCGTGGAAGTCGCGAGTGTGTGTGCGTTTGAGAGAGAGAGAGACAGAGAGAGAGCTATATATAGTGAGTAGACAGTAGACAGTTGAGGTTGAGTGTGCGTGAAGAGCTTCAAGTTGTCAACTGCGCAGACAACGTGCTTACCTGTGGGCTGTGACCGCTACTTCACGTTTTCCGACACCAGTTTTCTATTTTATTTACTGTTCGGGACTCTCTTAAAATAATTTAATCAAGATTTTTATGTAATTTATATAGCTATTAGATCATTATATATGGGTTAAGAATTTATTAAGATCTGCTAATATCAAATACCATATACATTGGATCACCATCTATGGAGATCTACTTATATCAAATAATATATTCACTCTATTGAGTTTACCTAATGAGAGATTTGTGATGATTAAACAAATTACATAATAATTTATTTACATAAATAAAAGAGTTGTGTTTATTTGATAAATTGATATATTAAATAAAAGGATTGTGTTTATTGGATTACCATCATCTATTGAGATCTACTAATATTAAATATTATACATGCACTATTGAATTTACCTTATGAAAGATTTGTGATGATTAAACAAATTGCATAATAATTTATTTACATACAAAAAAGGGTTGTGTTTATTTGATAAATTGACGGGAGAATACTACTACCACAATAAGGGGAGAAAATTACTCACACATGCATATGGTGGGAATCGAACCCCTTACTACTAAGATAGGAGGAAAGTGCACTAACTATTTTACTATAAGTGAATGTACTATATCGTGGTTCTTGTGTGTTAAAAAATAAGAATTATTATGATATTTGTGATACTCGTGTGTTCAAAACATAGTAATAATTATTGTTTGAAAAAAAGAAAAAAGGGATATATATAGCAGGAGAGAGACTAGTTTCTGATAATTTGAAATTTTGAAGCTAGAGAACCAATAATTATGGCCTTTTCAATTTGATAGAAAAATAAAGGAACATGAACTGTTGAATCTACCAGAAATGTTAGTCTTTTTTTTTTTTTTTTGAATTTGTAAAAAAAAAAAAAATACAATTCTGGTTTTACAGGGTACAAGATATTAATTTGTGGTAGTTTGATATTTTTAAATTCAATAAAGTTATAAATAATTAAATTTTTTATATGACTAAAAATAATTTTTATATGTTTTGAAAAGTTATTTTTTTTTATTTTCTTCCCTTTAATTATTAAATTATTTTCTTTTATTTTTGGTGTTTGAGGATCGACTAGTAGTCTAATAGAGTAGCTGTGAGTTGATACAAACAATAACGAAATTATATTTTTTTTTTCTTTGTACGAAGCTTCACATTTTATTTTTGAATTAATCATTTAAAGAAAACTCGAATCACTTTAATAATCCTTTGACAACGAACTTCTCTTTTCTTTTTATTTTGATAAAAGCAACGACAAAACTTAATCTTGACTTCACATATTTATCAAAATTTCATTTTCAATCATTTAAAAAAAACTCAAATTACTTTAATAACTCTTTGACAACAAACCACATATTAACATGGATGGATATCAAGTACATCCAGGCTCCTAACTCAAGTCGAATGCACCTTTTCATTCACATTATTGGTGTGATAGAAGTTCAAGTTGCATCATTTATATTTAACAGCATGTGTATAAAGATTGTGTATAAAGCATGTGTAAAGATAGATGTCAATTCTCAATATACTGACATTCTATCTATCCCCTGTTTCGAAGTTCAGATACACTGTACACAAAGGATACTTGTATTCTGA
This sequence comes from Xanthoceras sorbifolium, assembly GCA_003430845.1. Classification (NCBI taxonomy): domain Eukaryota; kingdom Viridiplantae; phylum Streptophyta; class Magnoliopsida; order Sapindales; family Sapindaceae; genus Xanthoceras; species Xanthoceras sorbifolium. Next base: position 23,748,749 of record CM010611.1, read on the forward strand.
TGGTCACGTGTAATAGAACATCAAATGATGGATGTTATACAATTAAGTGAGTGACAGTCTCGTAAATAAATAGATACATAAAATTATGGATGTTATACTGTATAAAGCTTTTCTTCTACATGACATGATCAACTAAAAAAATACCTAAGAATGTCTTAAACTTAGTTAAATGAACCCCTATTCTAATTTTTTCCTACTTGGGGGAGGGTGATTTGAACTCATGTGCTTAACTTCGTTATGATGTGTGATTACCATTAGATTATATCCGCGACCATACGAACCCCTATTCTAGTTGTTATTGTTCAACATGTTTATATGATTGGTAAAAAACAAGACATGTTGTATAAAATGAAAAAAAAAAAAATTAATTGAAGCATAAATCAAATGACTAGAGCTTATTTATGTTTTTTACTGCTGATTCCTAGAGTTCTTATTAAACAATATCATTCAACGCTTTCTCCTCAACAGACAATCTAAAAAATTACTTCCATTCAAGTTGTTAATCAATACCGAAACATGCCGATTATGGCTAAGTAGTCAATCAATCTAAAAATTTCTTCTGACTAACTATTTGACATACTTAAAAATGTCATTTGAATCCATACAAATTGACACTAGACAGATTATGGCTCTGTTCTTGTCCTATTTTATGTTACTAGTAAGCCAGCCTGATTCCAAAAATTTCAACTTCTTCTATATTTTAGCGCTAGAGATGAATGAATGCCTACCTTCATCTTAATGTAGCAGTGACACAAACATAATTAATTGCTTACGAAGGTAACATATTTTACACAAGTAATCCATCCAGAAATTTCCTATACTATACTTTACGACACACGTTAAAGTTTTGAAATTACTGGCTTGAACAGAGATTGTTCCATTACAATTTACCCCAATGTACATTCACATATATACCCTAATAAACAGGATAGTCATGTACATCAACATCTCATAAGAACCAAATCCATACTGGTTCATGAGCTTTCCTTCCCATAAACCTTTCATGTAAGCTTATTTATCACTATGTCTACCCTCTGGACACCATGTTAATTTGTCATCCAGCAAAAATATATAATCGTGAGTTCCTGTAATACTTCAAGGTAATTTCAATAAATCACAAATGGAAAAACACTCTGATCCTGAAAATTTTTAGTAGAACTTAAGGTTTCAAGATCTAGCCGTGGCAAAAGTACAAATACGACAAGTTACCATTCCTTTGCATATATACGAGTCAAACACGACTCATAATGTAAGACATTAAGAGAAATTATTCAAGGTGCATTAAGAATTCTCAATCAATTTCAGAATCTATGGTTCACCAATAAATCATTCTACATTTCCATATAACTTGCTCTAAATTGGGAACTAGAGCTGTAATCTACATCCTTAGTAGTAAGGAAATTGATGAACTATAACATCCTGATTGGATTCCAAACACCCGATTCGAGCCTAAATGTAGATTACTAGTGCAAAAATTCCAACCCACAAATTCCTAAACCCTGACTAAGATGCCAATTAAAAAAATATCAACAACTTTTCTCTAAATTCTGCTCGTAAAAATTATAATTTTAGAAGATCTACCATTAAAAGCTCTTCCAAACGTGCAACAAAGACATAGAAGTGAATACAGAGCGTCGTAATATTATATGAGCAGAAAAAAGAAGCAAAACCCAGGTGTCTAATAACTAGCTAGCAGCATTCAAAGTCCTGCCAATCTTAAACGAAACAAAAGCATCAAGACAAGCATACTTGACTTGAGGAGCAGTGAGCCAGCGATGGTCCCACCTACTCATTGTAATCGCCTTGGGCTTCGAAATTTCCAACCCCAAAACCTCTTTTGCCAGAGCCTTCAAGCCCGCATTTCTCAAACTCGCATTTTGCAATGCATCAGCGGCCTGACCCCTCAAATCGACCCTGTTGACAACCCTCAAATTGTAATCATCCTCCAGCTTCTCCACGTCCTTGTCGATCCCAACACCAACGAATTTGTAGCTCTGGTTTGAGAGGAAGTCAACGAGCGAGCGAGGGATGTTGGGGGCGTGAATGAGTTGGAATATGAGGCATCGGCGTCCCACACACAGCTGGAGGGTAGCGACTGGGTTGTCCTGGTTGCGTTGGAAGTTAGGGCGCCACTCCACGTCGAATCCGACGACAAGGCTGTGGAGGTCACGGCTGTTAATTCGCTCGATGTCCAAGATCCAGGAGTCGACCATTGAAGGAGAGTGAGTCAGCAGAGTTCGGATCTGGTCGTCGTAGAAAGTGACATCGTAGATGTTGTGGCTGTCGTCAGGTAGTTCGTGATCGAAAATGCTGATAGACATTGTGATTTGTGAAGAAGACTGAAGATGAGCAAACAACTACCCCAGTGAGTCAATTTAGCAGAAAGTGAATGTAATGTGTTGTGATTTATATATACGAATACATTCCGGGCACGTCTTTATAGTGATTTTAAACATTCGAAATAAGATATTTTTTGTCCAAACACCTTATTTGATAGACGAAAATAATTGACGTTTATTGGGAATTATACCAACATCCCTGAGATTTGACATAATTACACGAGTAGAAAAAGTTTAATATAATTACACGAATAGATAAGGTTTGACCATTTCGATTACAAACTTCACCTGACGTTTGAAAAATATTGCACGGACATTCACTGCCGTCAATTTGAAACCATTAGTATCTAACGGTCAACAGTCAAAGCTAGAAAATGCTTGAAATGCCCCCATTTTTATTTTAATTTTTTTAAAATATTAATTAATAATAAATTTAATTAAAAAATTCTTTATCTTCCTCCATCAACTCTCATCACCATCTCCAAATCATTAAACATCACCTAACCATCTTCAAATATCCATCCACTCAACCATTTTCATCAACCCACAAAATCTAATCATCTTCAAAAATATCAATCAATCCACAAAGAAACCACCTCGTATCAATTAAACATCAATAATAATAATAATAATAATAATAATAATAATAATAAAACTCTTCATCAATGGACCGTAGCACCTCTAGTGGGTTGAACCCATGATGGAGCATATGTGTAACAGTAGCAGAAGAACCCATGATGGAGCATATCAGCTCCATAACTAGGGACTAGCCATTTTCGAAGAGTTCATGCCAGTAACCCACCATTGTTAGCTAATCTTATCTTTATTCGAAGATGGTCTGCGAAACCCAATTTGGGCACCTCTGTAGATTATGGAATAGGTCCTGATTGGTAATTTCTAGAAAGAAAAAAAAATGAAGGGATGAAGCGATATGCTCCATGATGGAGCAGACGAACTTCATCAATATTCAGACAGAAAAAAAGAAAAAAATGAAAGGATGGAGCAGACTAGCTCCATCTCCATCTCATGAATCTCCATCTAATGGACCAGATCACTGATTTTTTTTAATTTTTTAATAATTTAATATAATAAAAATTAATATTTAATTTTTAAAATTTAAAATTTAAAATAAGGGCATTTTAGGCTTTTTACACTTTTGACCATTAGATACTAACGGTCTCAAGTTGATGGCAGGTGATGTATGTGCAACATTTTTTAAACGTCATATATATATATATATATTGATATACACATCTTTTCTATCTCAGTGGTAAGGGTTTAACTCTCATCATGCGCATTTATCGGTATGTATGGATAGCTTTCTCTCTTGCATTTACCGGTGTGTGTGAATAGTTTTATCACTTTATTGTAGGAGTATATGTCTTCGTTATGGAAGTAGATATATGGATTGCACATTTAATAGATGTCTCATGTTATAGGAATAGATATCCGAGACGTCGTTTAATAATTGATCTCGACAAGTTACGATAAATTTATAATTAATTTTATAATTGTTCAATTTTTTTTATATAAAAAAAGACGATTGATATCTAATAAACTCAATTACTACGAGCATGATTTAGATATGAATTACTACATTACGAAGAAGAGATCTTTCCCACTTTTTATAATTTAATTAGCAAAACTAGAATTTAGACTCTATCACAAATATAAAATGAGTGGTACACAACTAGGGATGATAAAAAATTTCGATCCGCCCCAAACCAACGGGGCTCCGATGAGTTTGGAGTGAGTTTTGAGCACTTAAAATGGGGTTAGTGTCAGGTCTAGGTCAAACCTTTTTGACCCGACTCGCTCTGTTTAACCTGATATTTATATAATTATTTTTTAAAATATTAAAAATATAAAATAAAAAATAAAACTCTAATCTCATGTCTCTTTACCTAATTCTTTATACTTAAATTTTACATGTTAAATAATTAATTTAGTAACTTATGTTGCAAGTTTGTGTTTAAAGTAAACTATTCTTAAGTTGTGAATATTAAATATGTTAGATGAATTATATATATATATATATATATATAGAGAGAGAGAGAGAGAGAGAGAGAGAGAGAGAGAGAGAGAGAGAGAGAGAGAGAGAGAGAGAGAGAGAGAGCTAATATTGTAAGAAGTTAATGAATTTAGGTTTATTTTGGTATTTGTACTTTATATTTAAATTTAATGTTTATTGAAGTTAAGTGTTGTATGGTTTATCCAATTTAAATATTGTATAACTTGTATTCTATTAAAATTAAGTATATGTGTACTAATATTTAATTCTACTTTATGTTTAATATTAATTGTATGTGAAAATTTATTTAATTAGTAAGTTATACATTTTTTTTTCCTAAGAAAATACAAAATAATACAGGTTAATTCAGGTCGAGTATGAATCACCCCATTCCAAATGGGTTTAGATTTGGAGCGAAAATTAAAAACCTGTATGGGGCATGGGTCGGGTATGGAGCACCCTGCCCAAAATAGGTTTTAGGTATGAAGTATGCCGATTCGATCCGTTACAATCCCTATACACAATGAGTGAACATGCAATTTTTTTTTCCATTAAATTAATTGTTCATAATGAATCAGCTTCGTGGTAAAAGGACACTCGTTCATCCCGATAATGATCCAGGTAAATTGGCAAACACTAGTAGTGTGTGTGTGTATATATATATATATAAAAGAATGGATTTAAAGAGTAAATGCAATGTTTCAGAATAAATCTATGTCCTAACTTGAGTATAAGATATTTTTATGATATAGTGATATTTTTATGTTTAAAATATAATTTAAACACAACTTATTATATTGGGTTGTCAATTTCTATAGAATAAAAATATATAATTTCTAACTTATTATATTTACGATGCATATAATATTTAACCAATATGACTACAAAAAAAAGTAAAATCTTCTAGATAGGAGTGGACCGCATACTAGATTTTTATTACTTATATGTGTTCTCCTTTATTGACGATAATACATATATTTTTTAAATTCACTAATTATAATAAGACTTAGTTTTCCTGACTTGTTGCCTTGTTGGCATGTGTTAGTGCCCGGAGGTTTTTTAGTTTTATTTTTTTTCTAAGTTAGAGGTCTTAAGAACTTGACGAGATCAAATACTATAAGAATAACTTTTATTATAGGGAAGAAATCTTTCTACACTTTATAATTTAATAAAAAAAATATAGAACTCGAACTCTTATAACAAAAGTAGAACTCAATTGCTTAATAATTTTACTACTGGTGAGTGTACAATTTTAAATTTTATTTTATTTGACCTTTAATTTAAGTTTAAATTTATTGGGCTCTAACTAGGATTGAGTTGGTTTATTGGACTTAAGTAAAATTAGCAGTGCTAAGGCAACTGTTGCTTGAAAGTCGGTCCTTAAGGAGCGACACATGACATATTTGTTTTTTATTTTCAAATTGTGTAATAATTTTATTTTAGTCCTTTATATTTATATTTTTAATTATTATTATTATTATTAAATTTTTATAAATTTATCAATTTAATTTAATGATTAAATATAAATAAAATTTAAAATTAATTATTTTATTCTTAATAAAAATATATTAATATTAAAAAATGTATTTTTTCCCTACTTATAACTATATATACCTCTTTTTTTTTTTTTGATATATATGTCTAATAAAATATAAAAAAAAACATAATACAATATAGAAGTATAAAAAAATTGCCCCCATAGGAAACGTCATCTTCCTGAGTTCCTCCATGGAGGTCACTTATTATTATAATCTTTTTTTTGCATTTTTAATTATATAAAATTATAAATATAACAATATTTTTGATAAATTATAAATTATAATTTTTTTTAATCATTTTATTTAATTTTTTAATTTTACCAAAGGCCGTTACCTTGCTAGTTAGTTTTCCCAATTCACCAAGGATTAAATATTGGTATTATAAATGTTGTCCTACTATTGTCTAATAAGTGTGTAGAGACTTCTCCCTACTCCCTAACGTGATTCTGGTAGGTCTTGGCAACCCTCTAACTCATCAGATATCAGATTTAAAAAAAAAAAAAAATTATTATCAATTTTTATTCTTACTTATAGTTTTTAAATTGTAATAAAAGTTAATTTTAAATTTTATTTACATTTAATTATTAAAATATTAATTTTAAATTTTATTTACATTTAATTATTTAAATATTAGTCATATGAATTAAATAATAAATTAATAATAATTTAATGGTCATGAAAACTAAAAATATAAATAGAAGAGACAAAAATAAAAATTTTATATAAAAAAAAAAGTAATCTGCCATGTATCGCTCCCTAGTGACTGCTGGTAGCACTGCTGAAGTAAAATTGATTGGTAAAATTGTCTGTGGATTAACATCGTAAATTTGATATTAAACTCTTATTAAAATTATTATTTTTAAAAATATATATATAACTACTAACTATTATTTTTTTCAAAAAATAAATAAATATAAATACTAAAATTATTATTTTTTTCAAAAGAAAATGGGCTGGCCCAGCCCCAATGGAGCTCCGCCTGGCCCTGTTCTGATTCAGATTTTTATGCATATTTTCCATTGTTTTTTTCGAAATTGTTGAGGATTAGTGAGGGTACACAGGTTCGTGGGTGGTTGTTAAAGATGGTATGTTTTTTTTTGGCCATTTATGTGGTGGTAGCAGAGTGTTTGATGAAATGCTTGTGAGAGATATAGTATCTGAGTATGTTAGTTGTTAAGGTAAGTTTGTCTGATGAGACTGTCGCCTTCTCGTTTAGTTTGGATGCGGAGCACAATGTAGCAACCTTTTGTAAGCGTGGCAGGGGCTTTTGAGTTTATTTCAAGTGCGTATTTGGTGGAAGTTTAATTCTCTTCTAGAAATGTCTTTCAAAGGTGAGCTTTTGTGCAAGGAAAACCAAGTTTTTGATTAGTTTCCTGAGAAAGATAGTTTCTTGGGCTAGTATGATTGTTGATTGGTGCTAACTGCTATGTAAAAATGTTTTCAGGAGCAGGAATTTTCTTTCGACTTGCAATCTTCAGTCATAGTCTGGTAGTAGAATTCTATACACCATGCCGCTTGAGGTAGTCTCGTGGCTCTTGATATGGTTAGTTACACTAAGACTCCACAGTTTTTATTTTGAAAAAATTTCTCTGTTCAGCAAATGCATGCGGAGAGATTTAAAGACAAATTTAATTTTTTATATAGTTGTTGAATTTGATAATTTGGTAAGGGAAAAAATTGTTAAGAATCGAAAACAATAGCTTGCTTTAACAGGTCAGTTATAAACGAAGAATTCAGGAGTCTGCTCAAATTGAAGTTTTTGTCATATACATTGAAGGCATTTTTGGCACCTATAGATAAATTGGTGTCATCAACATAAGCAGAAAGTGTACCATGTCAGTTCAATTGTCTTATAACATGTTTGAACCATGTGTAGAAGTTTTGCATAATTGAATTGCTCCTGAAAAGATATAATCTAATTGCTGTGTATAATTGAGATCATGAACTGACATGTTGTGAACACACTGTAAAAGCATACTTGGCAACACATCATTGTTTTGGCAATTTACATTTGCTAATTCACAGAATTATGAGTTGACTGCCTGGTTTCAATTAAAATCATTCACTTCAGACTTCAACAGTCTTCTGATTAAGAGCTGTATATCTCCATCGAGCCTTCTCCACAAAATCTGCATCCAGAAACTGAGCAACAAAAGCCCAAAGCCTGTAAATGTCTTCAAAATTGGCCAAAAACCCCAGTGAAGCTGTAATTACAGTTATTCCCATATCAGTTTTGTCTTTCCTCTTGTTTTCTGTGGTACCCTTTGCTTCACCAGCTTTTTTTTCAATGACCTGGTCCTTCTCTTTTTGGTACTTGTCCGTGAAGCAGATATTGTGTAAGAATCCATAACTTAGAGAAATGTTTCTTCGATCAGCAAGCTTTTGTACAAGAACAGGTTCAACCTTTTCACCTTTCCAATCGAATATATTGAACGCCAAAGCAGGTCCCCGATCAAATTTTATCTTTGGCCCGTATATCTTAACCAGGGCTACCCCCTCGGTGTTAGGATGCTGGAGCTTCATCAAAGCATTTACCAGCCAATTAATCAGGCACCTTGCTCTGCTAGTTATCATTGTTAGTCCCAAAGAATCAACCTGATCCAAACCCTTGCATTTGATCTCTGTCCTCCGGTCTCCATTAGTTTTGGCGTCCTCCTGTTGAATAATATCAGCGAGTGTTCCTAATCTCAATGCTTTAGACAATTGCATTTCTTTTGGTTTTGTCATAACAGCAGCCTTTTGAACCTCAGAGATTTCTCCTTGTACCTGTTTTCCAGACTGCATAGCTTGATTGGATATAGGACCTGAGAAAGAGTTTGATGCAGCTACTTCATTGTCTTGTAGCTTAAATGTTGATGTCTGTTCAAGTTGTGTGTCAGTGCTGGAAGATTCTTCCATCGCCAACTGCTTCGTCGCTGGTAGAAGACTAACCATCCCCGCACTAGCGTCAGCTTCCAGGATTGGAACAGTAGATTTTTTCACAAACAGGCATCCAAAACCGGATGGATTTTCCCCGAAAATCTTGTAGAAGGAACATACAAGGAAATCTGGGCGAAAAAGGGAGAGGCCGAAACTGTCCATATCTTTTGGTCCCAATGCACAAGCATCAATCAATATGTGCCAACCATTCTCCTGAGCAATTCTCATCCATTGATAAGGATATCTGACTCCTGTTATTCTAGAATGAAGTGGGAAGACAAAAAGTCCTCTTTTCTTTTTCTTTTTCTTCTTGCTCACAACCATCCTTCTCAATATCACCGAGTTAATCCTCAGTCTTGGCCATGTGAACTCTGCTGACATGACTCTGGCTCCTTTCTTCTCAGAGGTATTTATCATGGCTTCCACCGCCTCGCTCTCATAGTCATAAACTGTAAGAAGCTTTCGACTTGACTGGAACGGGTAAGATTCTGCTACAAGTTTGAAAGCTGATGTTCTGTTTGCAGTGAAAACCATACTGTAGTCATTTTGAGAAATATTAAGAAAATTCATGATCCTTTTCTTCATTGCAGATTCGAGTTTCGATTCTTGGCCGCCATGAAGTAGCTGTGTCTTCAGGTTACCTGTCTTGTGGGATACACTAAAGAAAGGAATATCTAAGAGTTGAGAAGGCGCTGAGGGTGGTAAAGAAGAAGAAGAAGAAGAAGAAGATACAATTTGATATCTTGAGGAGGAGTCTTGTTCTTGTAGCTGGTTATAGGAGAAAAGGCCAATACCAAAATAATCAAGGCAGGTGTGTTTTGACAGTGACAGATGATAGTATTCTTGAGCTCGTATTTGATCAACGCGATGAGTATCAGAGTATTGTGGGTAGGCTTTTCTGAATTCATTGAACGATTGTTGCAAAGATGGAAGAGATTCATGATTGGTAAATTGGGTGTTTGGAAAGATAGAAGAGGTAGTTGTTGCTGCAAAGTCACGGCGACAAGCTGCAGAAGTGCTTCCGGACTTGGACTTGGGGACTTTGTTCAGTGGCTCGGGCGACCCGAAGAAAGGCGTTGGGCAGCAGCCATGGGGATGGGGACATACTTGTGAGACCTCTTTCAGGCAAGGTGATTGCATTTCCCCTCTCACTAGTCCCTCAACAATCTTACTGTTTTCTCATTGGCTCCTCCTTATTTATGTATTTCTTTGGCTTGCAGCTATGCGTGTGTGATTACTCTGTCTTAAATGTTATATGACTGGGTTCTGCTCTTGTGGGGTGCATTATGTGAACACATTGATCAAGTCAAGTCACTAATTTGACCTCGTCTTCCATGTTTTTGTAAACTCAGTACTTGATGATGCATCATGTTCCATGCACCCTACCCTCATCTTGACCATCCATCAATATGCTCAGCATCTTGTTATATCATATGATTAATCAGATGGAAGAAGATCATGATGAAGAATGATTAGACATATTATGTTTCTAATATGATTACCAAGCATGATCAATGGTGATCATCTTACTTGCACAATAAGTTTTTTAGGTGTGGACCATCGTTGCACAAGGCATTCAAGTCCCTCAAAAGCAGTCCAAATCGCGTCACTAGTTGATCAGGTCACCACACCAGATAACAACACGTACACCAGTCCGTATATGATAATTTCTAATGGTTTTTAGTACGCAGGTACAGCATGAACAATGGTGACCAAGCACACACATGGAATAAATTCCCTTGAATATTAAAGTCTTGGAAGTTGAGAGATGGTAGCTGTGATGACTGGTCTTTGATAGTAAAATCTCACTTGTTTGAGAGGTAGCAGGCTAACAGGCGCGCGGGACCAGAAAGCAACAAGCAGAAGTGGACTTAAAAAGCGGGTTTTTATTTGTTTATATTGACTTTGTCTATAAAAAAAAAGGAAAAAAGAAGAAGCTTTTTTAGAAGTGCTTCTTCACGTTTGCTTCGCGTTGAAGGATTTAGTGGCTGTAAAACATTGTCGAATAATTAGCTGCCAAATTTCTTTGCCTATAATTACTCCCAAGATTTGGTTACTTTGTTTTTGTTTATGTGGGAAACTTGACGTGATAGGTTGCGAAGAAAACGTAGTCTCCTATTTTAATTTTTAAAAAAATAATTGATGAAATTAATTTTACTTTAAATTTAAATTAAATTGATAGATTTTGATTTAAAATAAAATGAGATAGAACTTTTATTCTATCTAACCTATAATTTGAATTATCAGATTAATTTATTATCCTTAAAATTTATATTATTTCACAATTACACATAAAAATACAAAGACTTTTTTTATGTTGGGAGTGGATGACTTTCTGTATTGAGAGTAGATATTTTTTACTGTAAAAGTAAATATCTGGACCGTATTATTAGAGTTCAATTTAGGTGTCGTTAACTCTCTAATTTGTAAGATGTTAAATTAAAAAAAAAAAAAAATTCATGTATAGATAATGACTTGCCATCATTAAAATGTATGAATTTTTATTCCAAGCAATTATATGCTCACTTCTTAACACACTTTACAATATAATATTCCAGATTTTCCATGTTAAGTTAACTATAAATATATGTGAAAATTCGAATTTTTTTTAGATTTGAACGAATTCGAAAAATAGCTAATAAAAGGACTTTTGGTTCATTACAAGAAGATTTTAATTTTGATCAAATGGCAGGCAGTTTTTTTTTTTTTTTTTTTTAATTCTTTGTATGGTATATAAGAATGTGCTATTCAAAATTAAAAAAAAAAATGTCAAATAGAAAAAAATGTATTTTAAAAGGCAGCCGATTCTAGAAAATCACCTATGGAATACTCCTCTTCCTTTTTTATATCTACTCCCATAGTAGGAGAATACTACTCCCACAATAAGAGGAGAAAACTACCCACACATACACATGGTGGGAATCGAACCCCTTACTATTGAGGTAGGAAGAAAGTGCACTAATCATTTTATTATAAGTGGATGTGCTATAAAATACTCCTCTTCTATAAAGTATTCAATTGTCTTTTAATAACAAAATTTATATTTGTTTTTATTTTTAGAGCATACAGTTACTATATTAATTATAAGTTTGTAAGGACTTCTGAGGATGAATATTAATCACTAAATACACAATAACCATTGTATTAATTAATTAAGTCACGAGTAAATGTGCATAAAAATTTATATTTGTTAAATATTATGTAATAATTGAAATCATTTTCATGATATTAAGGAAATTATTAAAGGTTTTTATCAATTATGTTGCGTTTTGATTCGTACAGAATTGAGTGTGGGGTGGGACCAAGCATGTCTAAAAATATGATGACATTAAACCATCTTCCATCTATACTTTTACTTTAAAAAAAAAAAATGAATTTTGACCATTGATTTTTATAGTTCTTCGTGAAAAAAAGGCAAAGCTGACAAAAGCTAGCAGGGCATGACCCAAAGGAAAGGAAAAGAAAATTGGTTATACTTAAAAATATATATATATATATATATATATATATATATATATATATATACATATAAATTATGTAATCATGCTTACCACAACTTTATATTTAATTTCAATTTGAAATAGTTTCTATTTCTTTTTCTTATAATTTAGTATCTTGTCAACTATTTGTTGATGTTTTCTTATAGGTTTCTTCTTTGTATCATTTTTCTTATATTTTATGGGCAAATTGCATTATTAGCCCTAGATTTAAGTAAAATTAGAGGCTTATACAAAAGGTTCTTTAATTATATAAATATTATCTGAGTTTCATTGACCAAGTATATTGACAATAGTTAGAACTAATGATTGACCAACCTTGACCCTTGGAAAGTCACATTTACCCTTGATTTTCAATATGAAAAGTCATATGTACCCATATCATAAATATTTATATAATATTAAAATAAAAATTAAAAAAAAATCCATTAAAAGTGGGAGAAGAGAGAAACTATGGGAGATAGGAGATGAGAGGTGGGAGGATCTCCTCCCATCTAGAGAGGAAATCGATTCGCTTTGTTGTTGTTGTTGTTTGGATCCATTTTATGATTGTTGTTTTGGACTGTGTAACTTAAACTTGTTTTGGTTTCTTGATTGTAGTTATTGAGATAGAAGTGAAAAGAGTAGTGGCGGTCAGATTTGTGTAAGAGTGTGAGAGGAGTTAGTTGTGAGAGAAAATGATTAGATATGTCCTTAAGAGAGACTAGATAGATTTGCAGTTAATATCAAGAGAGAAAATGAATCATAGATTGAAGAAACCCATTCGATAAAAATCCAATGACATTACCGGATCTTCATCGCAAAAATGAAGCCACCAGAGATGGCTTCATTTGTTTTTTTTATTTAATTTATTTTTATTTTTAATATTAAATTATTTTTAAAATTGTTAGATAGTGACGTGTTCAATTTTGATTGGCCCAAGATCAATTTTCCTTTAATTTATTTATTATCAAACTTGAAAAGTCTATTTTACTCTTTCCACCGTTAAATTTCAGTTAGTCAACTATTTGGTTAATAAAATTTAGGAAAAATTTGTGTAATTAAGGCATCTTTTGTATAAGTCTCAAATTTCATTTAAAGTCAAGGGTAGAAGTGTAATTTTCCCATTCAAAAATAACAAAGAGTCACTGCTTATAAAGTGGCAAATGAGAAAATGAATATAAATACTACTACTAGTATTTGTATCCACCTTAAGGTCCAGAGGGGGCATGGCCCTCGAGGCCAAGTTTTTTATTTAAATTTTAATTGATTTTATTTATTTTTTAAATTGAGCCTCCCAAATAATGGAAGTTGACGGAGTTGTATTCGCTTATTATTCTACCTAAAATTTGATGCTTTAGAAATGTTTTCAATGCTATGGCTTGAATTCAACCTCTGAGAATAATTAATCTAATTATGTTTTTATCAACTTTTAATCATTAACTGTGTTCAAGTAAAATATAAATTAATACGGAATTGATATTCATCCATAACTGAAACCGAGTATACTATGTAAATCTAATAAAAAAAATGAATGCATAATAATTTAAAAGATAAGTAAACTATACATGAAATTATCAAATCAAAATCTTAACTTGCCATGAAAATTATGAAAATATGTTATCAATCAATTTACTCCCAAATGTATATATATATAAATATATATAGAGTGAGAGGAGGTGATTTTAGCAATTTTCATATATTGATGAAGGGATGTGCTTGGCAAGAAGCATCATTAAACAAATTTCAAAGAATTTGACTTGAGGCCAAAACTAAGGCTTGGATCACAATTCACACCCACATTCACAGTTAAAATTATTGTTGACCAATTTAATTGCATTAGAATTCTAATCTACACACAATAACATAAATTACTAAAATCAATCCATAAGCACACATATCATATCATATCATCTTCTAGTTCTTCTCATAGGAAAGTTTCTCTCTCTCATGCAGAATCCTCACTCCCATGTACCTGCACCACATAATTAGTTGAACAAAATCAAGTTACTCCATTGAATAAAATTACACCAACCTCCTATATATATATATATATGTATGTTAAGAGACATTTCTGATGAATTCCTAAACCATATTTATCGTATATGATTATCGCATACAAATTATTAATTACCTTCCGAGCATCATAACGGTAGCTTGAGGATTGGTTCCAGGGGAGTAATAAAAAGTAGAGCCATCAACAACCCTAAGTGCATCCACTCCAAGAACCTTGTAGTCCTGATCAACAACCCTGTTAGTTTGGCATCCACCATGATAATGCCAAATGGTGGTGACAGTATCAATACAAAACTGCTCCAGGGAAGTTGCAGAGTTAACATGTCTTGGTCTCAGGTTTGTGGGGATGTTCACCATCAGGTTTATGAGTGCTTGCACAGACATTTCGCTGTACCGGAACTTGGAGAATGCTCTGGAATTTATAACGTTTATGATTGTTTTCATGCCCTCAACACACCTCCTCAAGTCTTCTGGTTCCTGGAAGTAGTTGAATGTGACAGAGGGATTGTCATTCGGGTTCGTGCTCCGGAGCTGCAGATGGCCTGTGGAGATCGGACCCATGATCTTCTCAATAATCACTCCGGCTCTAAGGGTTCCATTGACAAAGGACTGCACTGTTTCGAATGCATTAGCCATTGCTTCTGGGGTCACCATGGAGGGCTGTCCAGTCTGCACACAGTCATCCAAAAACATATTTCTATGTCAAAACCACGCAGTTGAGCCATTGAAAACAATCTAATGACTATCAATCGTCTTGGTAATATCATTCTGTCAATAAGGGAGCTAATCTAATTTCATTGGTTATATTTAGGGGTGTGATTCTGATTTCTATAAATTCAAACACAATCTGTTTATTTTTTACTCAACTATAACACGATCCTATTAAATTTGTCATGTCACGAGCTAAAATTTAAATATGATCCATTAAATTAATGGATTATCCATTACGACCCAATAAACCTATTAATTCATAGATTTATCAATTTACCTAATTAATTTGTTCAAATAATTAAAATACTTTTAACTTAATTACATAATATGAATTCAATAAACTCATTCAACGAATAACATAATCAACTATAATATAATCCTCATTCAAAATGAATTTAAAATAAAAATCTCATGAAAAGTAACATAATTTTTCCAAACAAATTCTCCTACATTAAAAATAAGTCAAATGAGTAAAAGGGTTAAGAGGATATCAATCCAAACATAATCCGTTTATTTAAAGGGTTTAATGTATTGATAGTTAGTGACCCAAACCCAATAAAGCTCACTCAAACCCACTAATTTTATATTTTGTTCGTGGCGACAATTACCGCCCTAGTCATATATATATTTCATTCATGGGTTTGTAGTTTTTAGACCTAAAACTGCATAATTTGGGGAAGAGATTAAAAAAGAACCTGGTTGGAGAACAAAGCATAGTTATCAGCAAGAGTTTGAGCCCAAGAGTAAGCAAAGCTCAACCCACTAGCAGTTTCAATGTAGCTATCAGCCCTGGTGATGCCCACAACTTGTATGAGTGAGGCCTCAACAGGTACTGGAGATGGAATGAACAGCAAATTCATTGGATTATCAGACATCCCTTGCCCCACCATTGGCTGGTCCACAACCACCTTGATTCCGTGGGCCCTCAGATGGTGGGCCGGCCCAATACCACTCAGCATCAACACCTGTGGGCTCCCTAGTGCACCAGCCGATAAGATTATCTCATTTTTTGGGTGGTTGTTGTTTAAACATGCTCTGTGTCTCCCTCCATATTCATCGTCAAATACCACACAGTAGCCTCTTGGTCTTTGTCTCTCTGCATTCATTTCAATTACTAATCATGGAAAATTTAGATCTCACACGCACACACACACACACATATATATATATATATATACACACACATACATACATAAAGGAATGGAATTAATATTCTCATAACAAAAAAATATCTTTTATTGTCAAAATAATGTTATGTAAAAAAATATTGCAAATATTATCGTGATAAAAAAGTTGTGCTGCATATTACAATTGTTATAAAATCTTTTTATCACAAAGGTTAAACCTGTGAAAAAATATTTGTATATTCGCAATAATTATTTTTTTTTCTAATGTTTATATTAATAATAGAAATTTTTTTCTAATTACAGGTTTTTGGGTGGATATATATACACACGCACACAAGCGTGTGTGCACGCATGTGCTCATGGAAAATAAATAATTCTAAGTGTATAATCACATGAAAAGTGCATACATACGAAAATCTTATCTTATAGTATTATTTGAGTGTGTTTAAAGAAACACTTTCTATGGAAAATGTTCCACCAATCACTTGTTGCTAATCTAAAAATCATGCATGCATGACTGCATATGGAAAAATCTTATAATTTATATTTTTTCAAGTGTTTATGTAGAAAGTGATTTTGACCAAAAGCGCTTCCTAGTTCCAATACTTTATTCTTTACCTTTTGTTGTGAACAAAATTCTCTGCACACTAGCATGTAATAAAACAGTTGTCCTCTCCGGATGAGCATACTCCAACAAGTCAGCAGCAGTGTGTCTATGTCCTTCCCTGTCAAAAATCGTCCCACCAACCTTGGTCCCGTACAGATGATCGTACGTGAACCCGTTATACGGCAAGACCCCCGCCTCGAGCAGCCCGTCTCTCACCGCCGACTGCCACTCCAGCATCGGCGGCTCGAACGCCACCTTCTTTTCCACCCATTGATAAGACTGGTCCACCAGAGGCTGCCACCACCCGACTCTCCTAACGTAATGAGCGCTCGCGCGCGTATAGAATCCAGCGTTTAGGACGCTCCCGCCCCCAAGGACGCGCGCACGGGCGTTGTAGACTCCATCCTCGGAGATAAACTGTTGGGACATAGAGGTGGGGGAGATGTCCGAAAGAGAGGTGGCGAAGTTGGTCATGTCAGTCATTCTAGGGTTCGAATACGGGGAGCCGCCTCTCTCGAGGACCAAAACGGTGGCATTCTCGGAAAGTGTCGCCGCCAAAGGACACCCCGAGGTTCCTCCTCCGATGATTATATAGTCGTAGAATGAGATTTCTGGAGCTGAAGTTGCTTCTTTCAAAAATGTGTAGTAAGGAGCTGTAATATTAAAGAGACATCCATTTTTATCTTTTATCAGAAAATCACTATAAAAATAACAAAGTTTCAATTTTTTTATACTATTGTAAGTGGAATTCGATACCACAAAAAATTTCACCAACTAAACTAGAAGTAGTGACAAAGTGTTTAATTACTGTGAATTTATAATAATTTTACTACAACCTGATATTAGATTTAGCGGGTAATTTGAAGCTTTTAGATTTGTGCAAATAATTAATAAAAATGTCTTAATACAATGTGTCTATGTGTGTGTGTGTGTGTGAGAGAGAGAGAGAGAGAGAACAAGAGCCATGACAAAATGCATACCTTTCTCTGAGTAGCAGAGGCCATGAAACATGAAACCCACGAGAAGAGCAACCAGACAAGTAGTAATTTTGCAACACTCCGAATCCATGAATAATCTATCGATTAATTAAACTTCCACTTCTAATAGGTTATAATAAACTTCTGCGACGTTGGGTGTTCTCCAGTGTCTTGACTTGTTCACAGAAACCAGAAACGCATCTACCACTCTTTATATATTGTTTTGGAACCCCACCATCGATCGATCCACCACATGAGCTAGCGGTCTAGACGGACGGTGTGTGTAAACATTCTTTTGGTGTAAAGATTATCATCCTCACTTTTTGCCTTATCATCAGATCAGAGAGACAAAAACTGCAAAATATAGTTCAACAACATTCATTAAGTGTGATGAGAAATTTTTAAGGTCAATATGCTAAACGTCTGTTTGTACTTGGTCGAAAAGAGATACCGTATATAGTTTGAGAATTTGTAACTATATATCTCATTTTTTTTTTAGTAAATTTTACCACACCAAATAGAAAAATTAAATAAAAATAAAATCAGTGCCGTATAATAGGTTTTACGTGAAGAGATTAATTCAATATTGAAGGAGAAGAAAACTTTTTTGGGAATAGATGAACTGTCTTTCAATTTTTAGTTGAATCAAATTAATTCAAATACTAAAAATGTGTTTTCTTTCTGGACAGGACAGCTAGCTTCACTTTCTTTAGTTTGGATTAATTAATTTATGTAGCCCTACAAAGTTAGCAAGATTGAGGTCCTCTAATTATGTACAATTCACAAGTCAAAGGCTACGTACCCTTCATTAAGAGGATTTATCATTTTTAGAATTGTCTTTCTTTTTGGGAGAGGAACGTTTAAATTCGTTTCTTTTTTCTTTTTTAAATATGACAATATACTACCACGACATCAAGAAACTTTACCATTAATGTAGAAGGGAAGACGTACACCACTCAACCAAAAGTGAATATACTTTGAAGTCTGATACAGGGTCGGTTTAAAAGTTTACTGTAACCTAACGAGATCAATTGCACTCACGATTTGGAAAGTAATTTCCACTAAAAGGGAGGGGGTTTCCCCATACTTTATGACATTTATGAATAAATTTAGGTGGAACTCGAACTCTCATCACAAATAAATATACATATTGATGCACCATGTGTATCGCCGTCGGTAGGTGACCTCCGAGCACTATGAACTTGACCTGCGAGCACTATGAACTTGACCTACGAGGATGACCTCCTTAACCTGCGATCAATGAACGAAATTAGAAGGGAATTCCAACGTATGGTCGGAATCACCCTCCGACGATCTAGTCAGTATAATGATATTAACATTCTGAACCATCAAGATGTACCTAATTCTTAGTTATGAAAAGCTTCCCCTTATCCTTAATGTTTGCTTGAGTTTTAAATGAAGATTGTTGTCAGGTCGTTACTTCTGGTGTGTGACACTCAGGACCGTTTCTGATAGAAAAGATGTTTGATTTGACAATGTTACTATTCATTGATGGACGTGTATTCTCCACCGAGCATGTACTCGGTGGATCATACTATCCACTAAACATGTTCGATGGATTATAATTAAAATATTGATTTTCGATTTGTTGAATTTAACCTTAGTGCGACGTCTCATTCTCTCATTGGATGAACGATTGACGTACCAACACTTTCCCACCAATCTCTCCACCCAGTGGGTAATTCGATTGGTGAGACTATTTGGTTGGTATACTCGGAGTGTGGTTCTCCTTCGGAAGAAGCTGGTACCTCAAACCTGAAGGATGTCGAGTTGACCGAAGATAAAGGTGTCGGTAGTGGTGAAGACTAGAGGATTCCCAGTTCTGCTTTACTTTTTTTTTTTTTTTGAATTACAGTGGCACCGATGCTTTGTTTTGTTGTTTGAACAACTATTTCCACCTTCGAATGGCCTTATTAACGGACAGTTTGATGTTTTTGTCAATATTTTTATTTCAATATTGTTTTAAATTTCGATCATCTTGTTTTCTTCGAAGTTTATCTAATGCATTTTGAACCCTAAGCCATAGCCCAATCAGAGATTATCTAATGCACTTTGAATCCTGAGCCGTGGCCCAATTGGAGGTCATCACCTTCGATGCTTATATTCCATGGAATTGTCCAACTGACAAGAGTTAATTATCTGATCACTGTTGATCGATAGTTCAAAGTAGTAAATTCGAAGACAAAATGGATCACTGGTAGTCAATATGAGTACATAACCTCGACCGCTATTGGTCAGTGGTTTATCATTATGATATCTGAATATGCATACAAACTTAGTTCATTCCAGACTCAACTAACATTGGTTACAAAACTTGCTGAGTCGGGGGCTAGCTCTTGATTACTGATAATATTTTTTAAGATGGTCGGAGTTTCACGGATTCTTCAGGGGAGTTCCTCTGGTTATAGCTAGTTGGTAGGCACCTTTACTGAGGCGAGCCTCCACTTGGTAAGGGTCTTCTCAACTATTTCCGAGTGGTTCTTGCATTTGGATTTTTGGCACTGAGTAGTACTTTCTTTAAGACTGGGTAAGACTTTTTGGAATTGTAATATCTCGCCACTCATTGTTGATGCGATGCTGCTTGGATGCTTGACTGTTCCTTCCGTTCTTCGATCTCATCCAAACTCTCTTTGAGTTCTTGATCGTTATCGGTGGGATAGTAGGTATTCATCCTTAATGTCTTGATTGTAGTTTTTGTAGAGAGGATTGCTTCGGTTCCAAAAGCAAGTGAGAACGGTATTTCCCTCGTTGTGGGATGTGGAGTAGTCCTGATTACCCACAGGATTTCAAGGAGTTTGTCTACAAAGACTCCTTTTTTTTTCCTCACTTCCAATTTGCAAAAAGGCAAATGTTTGATAGCTTTGTTAACGGCCTCAACTTGGCCATTGGTCTGAGGGTGAGCGGAGGAGAACCTCAGATTGATGTTGAACTCTCGACAGAAGGCCTTGAAATTGTTAATATCGAATTGGGTCTCATGGTCGGTGACCACAGTTTCAGGCACTCCGAATCAATATAGAATTTTATGGCATTCTTTTCTGTCAGTTTGATTAACGCTTCAGCTTCTACCCATTTTGTAAAGTAATTGACCCTAGCTATTGCGTACTTCTTTTGAGAAGATCCAGTCGGAAGTGGTTTAATGATGTCGATTCCCCATTGTGTGAAGGGCCAAGGGCTTACCATTAGTGTTAATTCTTCGAAGGGTGCCTTGGGTTTATTAGCTTTTTTTTTTTACAACGCTCACACCTCTGAACGTGTTCTTGCGAGTCTTTGAACATGGTCGGCCAATAGCATCCTTAGCGTAAGATTCTATGACCTAGGGTTCTTCCTCCTAAATGGCTTCTATAGTCTCCACCGTGTATCTTATTGATCACTTGGGTAGCCTTAGAGGCGTCGATGTACCTTAGAAGGGGGTGAGAAAAACCTCTCCGGTAGAATTGGTTATGGTGAATCATGTATCTTAGAGTTTTTCGAACAACCCTTGGAACCTCCAGCCTATCATTCAGCAAGTTTCCATTCCGTAAGTACCTCATGATGCGGTCCATCCATTCCAGGACTACAGTTCCACTTTTTGAAGAAAATAAGACTCCCACTTTCCCTATATTTGGAGTCGCCATCTCGGATATGGTCACGGTTCTGAGGAGCCTAGTCTTAGACGTGGGCATCAATCCGGCCAATACATCTGTCTGCAAATTTCTCTCTCTCAGGATATTCTCTGGAATATGCATTCTCTGATGTATTTCTTCAATTGTTACACCGCTTTCAGATATTGCATATTTATTTCGTCTCTTGCCTGATAGTCATTATTTACTTAACTATGAATAGCTATACACATTAAGGTATTGTATACCGAGCTCGATGGATAGGAGTAGTCCTTGAATAAGGGCCTCGTACTCGACGGTGTTATTAGTAGCTCGGAAGCCGAAATGGAGTGCTACTTGAGTTATCGCACCATCTGGGGATTAGATCAGGATCCGGGCCCCACTACTATGTCGGTTAGAAGAGCCGTCCATATACAGTTTTTAGTAGTTATCCTCCGACTGTTCAGTGATCGCTACCTCCCGAGTGGCGAACTCCGAGACGAAATCGGCCATTGCCTGTTCTTTGATAGCCTCTTGGGCTTAAAGGCGAGGTCGAATTCGCTCAGCTCTACCAATCATTTAATCATTCGTCTAGAAGCCTCCAATCATTGCATCACCCGTTTAAGGGGAGAATTTTTTAACTCCACTATAGGATGAGCATGGAAATAAGGTCGGAGTTTACAGACAGAAACTACGAGTGCTAGAGCGAGCTTTTCGATCTCCTAATAACGAGCCTCTGGGTTGGTCATTGCCTTACTAACGTAGTATACCGCATTCTGCACTCCCAGCTCTTCCCTAACGAGGATGGAGCTAACAACCGTCGAGGATACCGCTAGGTAAAGGTACAAGATTTCTCAATGCTTGGGTATTAATAACATCGGTGGACTAATCAGGTATCGTTTTAGTTCGGTGAATGCTCTCTCACACTCAACTGTCCACTTAAAGGAGTTGTTCTTCTTCAACAGTTTAAAGAACAGTAAGCATCAATCAGTCTACCTTGAAACAAACCGGGAAAGGAAGACTATTCGGCCAGTTAAACCTTGAATCTCTTTGGTGGCACGTGGGCTCGCTAGTTCTCTGATAGCCTTGATCTTGTCGAGGTTGGCCTCGATCTCGTATCGGTTCACCATGAAGCCTAAAAATTTGTCTAATGTGGCTCCGAACACAATTTTCTCTGGGTTTAACTTCATATGATACTTACGTAAGGTTTTAAAAGTCTCACGAAGATCAAAGCAGTGGTTAGAGGCATTCAAAGACTTGGTTAACATATCATCCACATACACCTTCATGTTCCGGCCTAACTAATCAGCGAACATCCGACTCATCAATCTTTGATATGTTGTCCCTACGTTCTTCAATTCGAAGGGCATCACCTTTTAGCAATACATTCCCCTTATTCATGATAAAAGCCGTATTTTCTTCATCAGCTTCTAACATTCTGATCTGGTTATACCATGAGTAAACATTCATGAAGCTTAGGAGTTGATGCCTTGTGGTGGAGTCTAACCAATTGATCTATTCTTGGTAGGGGGAAACAATTCTTTAGGCAATCCCGATTGAGGTCAGTAAAACCTACGCACATTCTCCATGGGTTATCTTTCTTCTTAATCAAGACTATGTTGGAGAGCCATTGGTTGTATTCCAATGGACGGATGAACAATGTGTCAATCAACTTCTGGATCTCCACAACGATGGCTTGGTACCTTTATGCATCAAAACACTTTTGTTTTTGACATACGAGTTTGAACTCTGGTTTGACATTTAACTTATAGACCGTTATGTTCGGATCTATGCCAGGCATATCTTGATAACTCCAGGCAAACATATCTAAGTATTAGGCCAATAGATCCACCGATTTCGTTCGGAGTGTATTTGGACAGTTACGTGATGGTTCATTTTTTGAGGAGCTACGCCAATTTTGTAAGTCGACAACTAGGCATGATTATGATGTCATTTCATGTCTCAAGGCTACCACCACCTGTAGACTTGAAGAAAAATGGACGATCAATATTGATTTGATTTCCCTTTAAATAAGGAGATCCTCAATTTTATTCCCCATATTTCCATCACTTGGGAGCTTTGGGGTCTAAGTCTAGCAAGCCTAGTGGTAGGCGTGTTTCTAAGGATTCTGAATCCTCACTCCCTTCGAGTATAACTCGAAGAATTACTATAGGGAGAAATTGAATTTTGATTAATTTGCAATCAATCAACTTAAAAAAGAATTAATTTCTTTGTTAGATGGTTATAGGGAGGAATTTTCTATTCCTCATAACATTGGTCTTAGGATATTGAATTCGGGGAGCGTGCAACTGATCCCAAATCCAAATCGGCGATCTTTTACCCTGCTTCAAGAAAGGGACCGTCTTCAAGTACTAAACTGTGTGGGAACGTCTTCAAGAGAGGAACTTAACTCCCGAGGAGCGATGCCATATTAACATTGCTTAGAGAGCTCAGAGTGAAAATAGCCATATTGACTACCTATGAGACAATCAAGTACTAAACTCCCTGGGTTTCATTCCGAAGCCATCTCATTTGAGGCTGGTCAATCTTGAAGGAAACAAGGAGAAGGAGAGTAAGTTGTCAGTGGATTATCCGCCAAAATTCTTTTTAATTGTTTATATTTAAGCTTTACTGATCGATATATATATATATATATATATATATATATATATATATATATCTTTTTATTTTATTTTATTTTTTTAGTTTTCGAACTTTCAATTTTTGAACCATAGTTCAACCGAAGGTCGTCACTATCGGTGTTTACCCCGTAAGACATCTGATCACTTTTGATCAGTAGTTGCCCTGTAGGACATCTAATTACTTTTGATTGGTTTTTGCTGATAATGTCATATTTTATATGATTTTACGACCCTATTATTTATCGTTTTTGCTCAACTCTTGAGAAAAATTGAACGTTTTGATGTGTTTATTTAGTGTGCAGGTGATATTCGATGATCGATGATGTTTTGAATGATTTCGGATCAATAGACCGTAAAATCGAGTTGAAGAGTGAGTCTAGGCGACACGCTACCAAGCACATGCTACCTCAGGTAGCGCTCTTAGGTAGCATCTTTTGGTTCGAAAGATATGGCCATCAGGTGGCGCTACCAAGAAGCGCTACCTTCTTAGGTAGCGCTTTTCTGCTCCAGCTTTTCCCATCAAGTAGCGCTACCAAGAAGCGCTACCTGATAGGTAGCGCCTGTTGGACGTGATTTCATGATTTCTTTTCCTTCTCAAACTCTCATTAGGGAAAACTATAAATAGAGACTCATCCAACAAGAAGGGAAGGTGGAAAAAATTCTAGGGTTTGGAAGCAACATCTTCGTTCCGCATCGCATTCGTCATCAATTTCACATCACCTCGGAAAGCAATCGATTGGGAATCAACGAAGTTTTTCTAAAATTTCTTCTCCTTTACTTTTCCGTTGTAATTAGTCATGCTAGGATTTAAGAATGTTATTGCTTTGTTCTTTTACTCATGTATGAAATTTTCCATAGTTAAGATTGATTATGGATCTTGGTTTATTAATTATTAAATACAATTGAGTTTTTCTATTTATATTTGTTATTGATGTGTTGAATAGATATTATTGAGTTTATTACTTTCTATTGTATCTGATCATCACTTAGAATCATCATAGGTGGTTGGGTTATGAACCGAGAAGAGACGCCCGCCACGTGCTCGTATTAATGTCTATCACATACTAGATTACATAGAGATATAGTAATTGGTTTGTGTTGCTTGTTTTGTGTTTATTTATTCTTAATGTGTTCTCGCGCACTCAGTAGTCATCGAGAGATAGGGTATTGGTGTGCGATGGAATAATTCTGGTAACACTCGAGAGAGATTATTGGTTAATCAAGTTTAAGCACGCATTCAACCATCGATAATAAAATCTAGATAGTAACTCAGGAGTGTTTGATAATAATAACCAAGTGAAATCGGATATCCTAACGCCTCAATTCCCTTGAATTCGAATCATAGTTTTTAATTGTTTTTTAGTTAATTTGCAATTTCTAAAATATTGTTATTCCAAATAGAATTAGGTTGAGTTAATTTTGGTAATTGATACTCTATTCACTCTTTATTACTTGTGTTGATCTCGTACACTTGCGAGTTGCATAAATTTTGCATCATTTGCCTTGTAGGACATCTGATCACTTTTGATCAGTATTTGCCCCGTAGGACATCTGATCACTTTTGATCTGTATTTGCCCCGTACGATATCTTATCACTTTCAATTGATATTTGCCCCGTAGGACATATGATAACTTTTTATTGGTATTTGCCCTGTAGGGTATGGGTATCTGATCACTTTTGATCGGTACTTTTCATTAACAAAATAAATTTTTAATAACTATTTTCTTGCAAACAAACTGATCACTATTGATCGTAGATATGTTCAATATTTGATTTTCAATGATCTAAAGCGTACCTCCGAGGGAAAATTGAGGCGGTGATTGACCATCCTCCGAATAAGCTAACAAAAAATATTCAAAAATTTGATTGCTTCCTCATTGATAGTACTTCTTCAAATGTGTAGAATATTGGGATATTGGGGATATCCCTGCCAAGCTGGCGGCGGATAATGTTGAACTCCCCCCTGCTGATTTGACTGATTCTCTGTATTCATATCCGGGAGACTCTGATCTTTTGGGTTAGGATTTGTCTTTCTCCGCAGATGGTTGTATACACGCTCTCCTTCTAGCGCCAAATGTTGATGCATCGTCTATATCGCTGTAGGTGGGTTACCTCCGAGCACTATGAACATGACCTGCAAGGGTGACCTCCGAGCACTATGAATGTAACCTACAATCAATAAGCAAAGTTAGGAGAGATTCCGACGTATGGTCGGAATCGCCCTCCAACGATCTAGTCAATATAGTGATATCAATATTCCGAATCATCAAGATATAACCTAATTCTCAGTTACGAAAAGCTTGCCCTTATCCTTAATGTTTACTTGAGTTTTATATGAAGATTGTTATCAGGTCGTTACTTTTGGTGTGTGACACTTGGATCGTTTTTGTCAGAAAAGATGTTTGGTTTAACAGTGTTACTATTCACTGATGGACATGCGTTTACTATTCACTGATGGACGTGCATTCTCCACCGAGTATGTACTCGGTGGATCATAATTAAAATATTGACTTTCGATTTTTTTTTTTTTTTTTGATAAGGGATTTTCAATTTGTTAAATTTGATCTTAGTACCACGTGTCGTTCTCTCATTGGATGAGCAGTTGTCGTACCAACACTACATATTAAATAAACATCTATATATGTCACTTTTAGAGACATTTCATATAATAAAAGATTAAAACATAAATGATGTTCGATTAGAATTTTTTTTTTTTTTTGTAATTAAATATATTTATATACACACACATGTCCATAAATAAGAACAAGTAATCTACTCCAGACTAAGAATATTAATTTTATTTATTTATTTATTTTAAGAGAGTCCCTAGTGATTGTGACACAATATATTTTAAAACAAAATGAAATTTTCAAAAAATAAAAATCCTTGACCTATTTTTGAGATAAGGTTTGAGTGAGGTATTTGGTATTAGCTACATATGACAACTTACCTATAAATTCCTTTCCTTTAATTTTATGTGGACACTTGAATTGATATACAAGGAGGTTGGGTAGATCTTCCTAATTGATATCATAAATTAATTAAATATTAATCTAATACTTGTGACTTGTAAGAATATAGAGGACCAAATATTATTACTTTCCTACCAAATGCTTATAATTAGTTGGAAAAGAAGTCACATCTGATGATGCTGCAAACCTGTTTTTAATTTATAATTATATTTAAAATATTGTTTTATTTATTTATTTTGAATTGCTTAACTCAAACTTAATATGAGTAAGATTCAACATCAAGAGCTTATTAATTTACTTAATTATTATATTTTCACATCTTTGTCGATTATGAATTAGAGATTTTAACCTAAAATCACACAATTTAATTGTGATTATGATAGCAACATTTGCTAAATGCTGCAAAAAGGTTTTTACAATATTTTTCGAATCCTGTAAATGTTAGTTTTTCTTGCAGTTAGATTGATTAATATAGGGAGGAATTGAATTTTGATTAATTTGTGATCAATCAACTGAAAACATAATTAATTTCTTGGTTAGATGGTTATAGGGAGGAATTTTCTATTCCTCAAGAACGATGGTCTTAGGATACCGAATCCGGGGAGCATGCAACTGATCCCAAGCCCGGATCGGCGGCCTTTTACCTTGCTTTTCATGAGGTTGGGGTGAGACTCCCTTTTTAACCCTATATCCGAAGGGTTCTTATGAAGATTGGGATCGCTCCTGCTCTACTGAACTTAGACGGTTGGTGGGTACTGATCGAAATGTGGTCTCTTTAGAGATTTCGTGGGATTGAGTCTGATCCTACCTTTGCTGAAATCCTAACTGTGGTGACGAGTGAGGTTCACATCACCGGGCTTCCCTCTTCTAGATTTGTATTCGATTTTCTAGGTAGGCTTGTTTTATTATTCATCACCATTTTATTTCTTGTTTTGTTTATACTTAATCTATGTTCTTGTTTAGCTGTGTGGGAACGTCTTCAAGAGAGGGACTTAACTCCCGAGGAACGAGACCATATTAACATTGCTTGGAAAGCTCAGAGTGAAAATATGCATATTAACTACCTATTAGACGATCAAGTACTAAGCTCCCTGGGTTTCATTCCGAAGCCATCTCATTTGAGGCTGGTCAATCTTAAAAGAAACAAGGAGAAGGAGAGTAAGTTGTCGGTGGATTATCCGTCGAAATTCTTTTTAATTGTTTATATTTAAGCTTTACTGATATATATATATTATTTTATTTTCTTAGTTTTTGAACTTTCAATTTCTGAACCATAGTTCAACCGAAGGTCGTCACCATCGATATTTACCCCGTAGGACATCTGATCACTTTTGATCGCTATTTACCCCAAAGGAGATATAATCACTTTTGATCGGTGTTTGCCCCATAGGTCGTCTGATCACTTTTGATCGGTATTTGCCCCGTAGGACATCTGATCACTTTTTATTTGTATTTGTCCCGTAGGGTATCTGATCATTTTCGATCGGTATTTGCCTCATGAGACATATGATAACTTTTGATCAATATTTGCCCTGTAGGGTATCTGATCACTTTTGATCGGCATTTTTCATCAACAAAATAAATTTTTAATAACTATTGTCTTGCAAACAAACTGATCACTATTGATCGTAGATATATTCAATATTTGATTTTCAATGATCTAAAACATACCTCCGAGGGAAAATTGAGGCAGTACTTGACCATCCTCCGAATAAGCTAACGAAAAACATTCAAAACTTTGATTGCTTCCTCACTAATAGTATCTCTTCAGATGTGTAGAATATTGAGGATATCCTTGCCAAGCTGGCGGTGGATCAGGTTGAACTCCCCCCTGCTGATTCGACTGATTCTCTATATTCATATCCGGGAGACTCTGATCTCCTGGGTTAGGATTTGTCTTTCTCCGTGAAGGGTTGTATACACGCCCTCCTTCTAGTGCCAAATGTTGATGCATCGTCTGTATCGCCGTAGGTGGGTTACCTCCGAGCACTATGAACATGACCTGCGAGGGTGACCTCCGAGCACTATGAACTTAACCTGCAATCAATGACCAAAGTTAGGAGGGATTCCGCCGTATGGTTGGAATCATTCTCCGACGATCTAGTCAGTATAGTGATATCAACATTACGTACAATCAAGATATAACTTAATTCTCAGTTATGAAAAGCTTGGCCTTATCCTTGATGTTTGCTTGAGTTTTATATGAAGATTGTTGTCAGGTCATTACTTCTAATGTGTGACACTTGGACGTTTTTGACATAAAAGATATTTGATTTGACAGTATTACTATTCACTGATGGACGTGCATTCTCCACCGAGCATGTACTCGGTGGATCATACTATCCCCTAAACATGTTCAGTGAATCATAATTAAAATGTTGACTTTCGATTTGTTAAATTTGATCTTGGTACCACGTGTCATTCTCTCATTGGATGAGCGGTTGACATACCAACACTACATATTAAATAAACATCTATATGTCACTTTTAGGGACATTTCATATAATAAACGATTAAAACATAAATGATGTTCTATTAGAATTTTTATTTTTATTTTTTTGTAATTAAATATATTTATATAGACACACACATGCCCATACATACAGAGACAGCTCTGTGAGGGCTTTAAGCCCACCCTGCCAAAATGAAAAAAAAATTATTAGTACTATCTGCCAAAATGAAAAAATTATTATTAGTATTATTATATACTCTATGTTTGTTCATCCATATTTATATTTTAGCCCATTAAAAAAACTTATTTCAGTTAATATTTTTATTTCGTGAAGGTTCAATTTACAACATTATTAACTCGGTTAAATTAATATTTTTATTTTTAAAATACTCAATTTACAACATCATTAACTCACAGCTCACACGTTCATGCTATTAGATCTAGAACAAGATTAGCTCCTCTTATATTTTTTTTTTTTCTGGACAACTCACAATTCACAACTTTGTCTTTGCTTATAACAACTCACAATTCACAACCTTTACTTTCTCTTTCCTTATTTTTTTTTCCTTCTCTTCACAACTCACAATTCACAACAATTTTGCTTCCCTTGTCCAATTATGTTTCCACTTGTGTTCGGTCACCACTCATTTGTCTGGTAAGTGCTTTTTTAATTATTTAGTAGTTTATTTTATTTTAATATTGTTTGCTAAAAAAAAAATTAAAAAAAAATGGATATTGAGTTCGTCGAACCCCACTCAAACTGTGTTCGAACCAAATGAACCCCAAAAATAAATCCAGAACCTGGGTTCGCATTCGAACCTAGAACTTGAGTTTATGTTCGAATCCAGATTATGGGTTCGTTCCTAGAAACGAACCCATATCTGGGTTTGTTTCTGAGTTCGCGTTCGAACTTAGAATTTGGGTTCATCGACGAACCCAGAAGTTGGGTTCGCGTTCGAACCCAGAACCGGGGTTCGTCTACGAATCCAGAAGCTTTGCTTGGGGCTAACTCTTCCTATTTCCACAATAACAACAAAACGGGTATTTTCAGCAATGAAACTTTTTAAGACATCGCTTTGCAATAAAATGAAGCAAGAGTTTCTAGCAAACTCCATGATTATTTATATTGAAATAGCTATTGCTGATGCTATTAATTCAGATTTTATAATTGATAAGTTTGATATTTTAAATAATCGTAAGCTACGTAATTATTTTTTGTTGTATCTGCATTGTATATTTATCTATACTGTATTTTTGTCTTTTCTTTTAATTAAAATTGTGTATATATTATTTATGCAATGCATTTAGAGGAGTGTGACTCACTATATATTAGTCCACCCTTACCTACGTTCCTGACTACGTACCTACATATATAAGAACAAGTAATTTACTCCAGACTAAGAATATTAATTTTATTTATTTATTTATTTTAACAGAATATATTTTAAAACAAAATGAAATTTTCAAAAAATAAAAATCCTTGACCCATTTTTGAGATAAGGTTTGAGTGGGGTATTTGGCATTAGCTACAGATGACAACTTACCTACAAATTCCTTTCCTTTAATTTTACGTGGACACTTGGATTGATATACAAGGAGGTTGGATAGATCTTCCTAATTGATATCATAAATTAATTAAATATTAATCTAATACTTGTAACTTGTAAGATAAGAACATACAGGACCAAATATTATTAATTTATTACTTTGCTACCAAATGCTTATAATTAGTTGGAAAAGAAGTCACATATGATGATGCTGCAAACCTGTTTTTAATTTATAATGATATTTAAAATATTATTTTATTTATTTATTTATTTTGAATTACTTAACTCAAACTTAATATGAGTAAAATTCAACTTCAAGACCTTATTAATTATTATATTTTCGCATCTTTGTTGATTATGAACTAGAGATTTTAACCTAAAATCACACAATTTAATTGCGATTATGATAGCAACATTTGCTAAATGCTGCAAAAAGATTTTTACAATATTTTTCAAAACCTGTAAATGTTAGTTTTTCTTGTAGTTAGATGATTACTCAAAATGATTCAAATTGTTTAATAATACTATAGTGACAACTATTTAGAAATGTCCTTATTATGTCCACATCAAACTTCGATTGATATAAGAAAAAATGTCCCCACAATAATTATTGATTCCAATATACATTAACATCTCTGTAATCAAGCAACTCTGTGACCCCATCCTTTGATATTGTGAATATTCTTGTTCTTATGATTGTCAATTTTCCTTAAATATTCAAAATCATTATTATGCCAACAGCAAAATTAAGTTGCTTGTTCATTATTTAATGATATCATTTTCATGTTCATTGGGGCAGCGTGTTATAGCCCTATTATTTGAATGACAATGATCTCTTCTTATTTAACATTTAGTATTCTGGTTTGGTCCCTTTTCGTGCTATTAGGGTTCTTTCTATTTAGAGTTGTGGAGTAAACTCGTTTCGAAAAAGAAAAGCTAACCCTACTTCTCCTTTATATTGGGGTTCGTGTCTTACATTTGTCAATAAACTTATAAAGTGTGGAGAGGACCCTATCTTATAGTGGGATTTACTTTCTATACCTCACTTGGTCAGAATTCGACAGACCACTGATGGATTAGAAATTATCATACACCTATACGTTGAGATAGTAGGTTAAAGTCGTATTCCTTCCCCAAATCTTAAATTTGTAATTAACAAATAAAAAAAAAAATACATAATACAACAACAAGCTTGGAGGTCTTGGTGGACCGATTCTGGTGCCTACCCATAATGTCACACTCAACTTTTAGATGCAAAAGGATGCTAGTACTCTCGACATGTCTAATGTCTTGTTGTTGTTCCTGTGATGATTCATGATTCAAGCCACCACAATCTCATATTATCTATAAACCGTTGCCTAATTCGATAAGAGATATGTATACATCATCCACCACCCACCAACCCCACCACAAAAATAATAACACATATCCCTCCACATTATACGTTCATCATGCTTGTGTAATATGATCTCATAAGATTAGTCTACTCATAATAATGATAACATGGACCTTGTTTGATATATGTGTTGTTAGCTAACCGTTCGAGTCTTATCTTTATTAACTCACAAAGTGTGGGAAGATCCATCTCCGATAGTAAAAGTTATTTTCTAGACCATATGATAGATTTCTAACCTAATCGATATCAGATTATTATTTCTTTAAAAAAAATTTGTATACTAGCTAGCTAAATCAACTTATAAATATCTTCAATCGTTGTCCAAAAGGTGTAAAGATGAATCTCACACGAATTCCAACTCTATATACCAAATTATATTTCAATTTTAATGATATATCTCACTTATTATAATTATTATTATTATTATTATTATTGACATACCATTTATAGTGGAGGCGATTCGAATCTAAATAATTATCAGGCTAAATGAGCGCTTTTATTATCGAACTACATTGTTAGGTGGTATATCTAACTTATTATTAAGTGCCCTTGGAGTTAAATGATCACATTAGAAGTCTTGACACAATAAGTTGGGATGCTTACTATTATTGTAATTAAAAAAAAAGTCATCTAACGTTTATTCTTTCAATTACAAAACTGAATATATATATATATATATATATATATATATATATATATATAACACTTTATTGGACTATAGTAACTGTTTACTACATCAGCTTGGATTAAAAAGTAACGTACCTAATAAGTTCTATTGGACTTTAAAAAAGAATATAAAAAAAAATAATTATCATATTAATTGTTTACACGTTATTGTTTTGAAGCTTTTTAACTTAATTCGGGTGTAAGATAGCAATTGGAAGTCATAAGGGTCCAAAACAGAGAAATTAGAGAATGTGTTCAAATCCGTTGTTGTCACGTTTGGGTGGGTCAAACGTTGTGGAAAATAACACAAAGAACAAGTCACATTCTTGGTCTTAAAATCTTAATTTAATCATTTAATTATGGAAAAAAATTATACCCACAAACTTATCGTATTACTATATCTGCGTTTTATTCTTATTCTTGATTGATATTGGGAAAATCTCCTCACCTCCACCTCCACCTCCACCAGTTACGAAAATAATAATAATAATAATTAGCCTTTTCTTATTTAATATTTTTAATTATTTTAATATTCATGTAATTTTAGATTAACTCGTTATAAATGTAAATAATATATTTACTATAATTTTTTTTAAAAATTCAAAATATTAGTATTATTTATTATTATAATAAAGTTAGGTTTGATCGGACTAATTTAGTTAATTCTTTTTTTTTTTTTTACATTTATTAGGCTGAATAAGTGCCTTTGTTACCAAACTATATTGGACGATGATCCAATTTAATTAATTTTAAAAAGTCGGAAAAGTATTTTTTTATAATTTCAAATGAATTTGAAAACAGTTCTAAAAATCAAACAACTATAATCTCAAAAGTTATCCTCACCATTAATAAGTGAAAGTGAGATTAATTAATCAAATTTATTCCAAGTGTCACCATGAACCCGTCAAATGATAAAAAAATAACACATTTCAAAAAATTTAAAAAAAAAATAAAGTTGTTAAGTCAATTATAGCACTAGTTAATATATATATATATATTAAATAACATAATTATAATTTAATATATATTTTAAACAATAAGTACCCGTGAAGGTAAAAAAGAATAAAAAAAGGACGGAAGAAATCAAATGTACAACGAACTCTCTGTTTTTATAGTCAAAGCAGTTGATTTGGGACAAAGCTGATGGCTGCTTTTCTCTCAACTATCAACCGCCACGGCGCCACCACCACCGATTTCACTTTTTTTTTTTTTTTCTTTTTAATTAATTAGTCTACAAAATTATCAAAAATCTCTTCCCATCAATCTAACCAGAGAAAAAAAAAATTAAATTAATTTGTTAAAGAACAGAATATTATGGAAAAATAAATACAGATTCTTTGATTTATCAAGTTCTCTACTGTTTTGATAATCTGATTATCTCCAATTACACACATAAATAGCCAAAAAAAGAAAATAAAAATATTTGTATATATTAAAAAAGAGAGTATATAAGAATTCACATATATAATTTCTTCTTTAACTGTGTAGGTGCAGCTACCTTAACAGTTTTCTACTAGTCTTTGAAGGAGTGATGATCCTGATGACAAGTCCAGGGAAGACATCATCCGGGTCATGGATATGCGGGTTGCGCTCCACGATATACGGGTCACCGCACTTGTCGCTGATGGTGTTGAGGGTCTCGCCTTCTCCGACGATGTAGATTTCATCGCAGGGCCTGTTGAGGAGCCGTGACCCTCTCACGGGCTCCTCCGCGGTGGAATTGCTCTCCCTTATGGAGCCAAGCAGTATCAAGGCCAGCAAAACAATGGCACAGTACCACGACGCCGCGTCTGCCACAGGTAACCAATAAGGACTAGCTTTATTGGTCGGGGAAGACAAAGAAGAAGAAGAAGAAGCAGCCATAGAAAAGAGAAAAGTTGGTAATTTTTTCTTTTGTTGTTGGTGAATCAGAGAGGAGGAAAAAAATATATGTGTTTGTCTTTGGAGAATAAAAAGACTAAAGAGATGTGTGTATTTATATGGGTTTTTGAGTGTTTGGACTTGTGCGTTGCCTTTGGGTTCAAGTTGGGTTTTTCAACGGTAAGCAACGTGTGATTTCAATTTTGTCTCGTGATATTATTAGAGATTCTGACCATGCTTACGGGAGTTGATATCACCAGATTTCGACATACTCCTAATCTAAACAGTATCAATCCCAAAAAAGAAAATAATAAAATGTTAGCAATATGTTTAAGGTGAGTTTTAATTCTTATTCTCTGTTGGATTTACATAACTAGTTTGGATAAAAATTATCCTTTTTTTTAGGAAATTGTATTTGTGTAGGATTATAAATACTTTATAATAAAGTTTTGGGCGAAATTCATTTTGGTTCTTATCTTTTATTAAAATATTATTTTTTAATTGATATTTCTTTTTTGACTGATGTAGTCCCTAACTTTTTAAAAATCCATCATTTTATTCCTTCTAACCAAATTTTTAACAGTCAAACATGATAGAATATACACATTAACCATTTTACCCTTAACTTTTAATATTAAAGTCAAAAATACGATTTTACCTTTTATTTTTTTTAAAATTTAACAAATTAACTTTAACTTGTACATCCAATAAGAATCTAACACGTGTCAACAAAAAAACTTAAAATTACAAAATACACAAAATTTATAAAAAAAAAGTCCTTAAATATCCAAAATAACATTTCAAATTAACATTGAACTATAAAAAATAATTTTTATGTATAAAATAAATTATAATAGATTAAAAATTAAAAATAAAATAAATTATTAAAGTAATAAAAAATAAAAAATATTTTTTAAAAATGTCAAGAAATGAGGCATTATTATTTAAAAATTAAAAATTATTATTTTTTAAAAATAAAATAAATACTTAAAGTAATTATTAATTATTTTTAAAAACTATTTTTTCTATTTTTTATTTTTTTCAATTATTATTATTCTATTTTTAATTTAATTTTTATTTTATAATTTTAATTTTTTTTAACCTTAATTTTTATTTTTGTGTCTAAAGACTGAAATATCCCTAATACCATTAAGTTTGACTAGCAGTTAAGTAAATGAAGGACTAAATTGAGGAAACATCGATAAAAAAATAATAATTTAAAAATAGTTAAAGACTAAAATAATTTTTGCCCTAAAGTTTTGGGTTACACAAATTATTGTGACACGTTACTTGGGAAGTTGGATTGAATTAGGTTTTAAATTATTATTTCTTTGGAACAACTAAATAATATATATATAAAAGTTAAACTAATTTTGGAGTTGTGACACGTATGGGGATTGTATACTATATAATAAAAAAATTTTAATTGAAAATTTGTGTGTTTGGTGGAGTACATATTCAAGGAACAATAATATCCATACCCAAATTTTCAATTAATAAAAAATGGGCAGTTGGAATATGATGATTTTTATAGGTCAATAAAAGTTAATTACATTTTCTTGAAGGAAGTTTTTCAGCAACTATATTCTCAAAACAACAATATTATATATGAGATCAAAATGAATTTGGACACTCATGGTGGTGATGGCTGCGGAAAAATCCACATATATATTGTTTTTACTTAAAATAATACATGAGTGATACATCATACATGTATAAAATACTAGTTTTTTTGGTATCATTTTAAGCAATTGATTTCGTCTCAAGTTTGAAAGCAGACAAAAATTTTAGAAAGAAAACACTCTAAATTCATCTTTCAGAGCGATAATTACAAATTTAAGTCCCATACATGTTTTCAATATTTTTGGTCTTCAGAAATAATCTTAATTTTTTCTAACAATTGTTTATGAAAAACAATTTCATAAAAAAATAGTACATTTACTTGTATAGCTTAAGTGGAGTGGTGTACTTTCTCATCCATTTTAGTGGTGGAAGTTCAAATTTTATCATGCATATTTATATGACTGGCCTTGACTTTTTGGTAGCCCGGGGCAACGTGGGACCTAAATAGATAAATAGAACTGAAAAATAGGGTTATGATGTTTGAAAAAGAGTGATTGAGTGAGTGCCTCATAATTTATCATATAAAAGATTAAAAAAAAAAAAATTGGGCCCATCAGAAAGGAAAAAAAAAGTTTTGGGTTCAAACATTATTAAATCAACATAAAAAATTAAAAAAAAATGGGGTCCAAATAGTTTAAAAATCAACATAACTAAATAAAAATATTTTGGGTCCCTTGGGTCTGGAGCCCTGGGCAGTCACCCCTTATGCCCTGACCTAAGGCCGGCCCTGCATTTTTACCCTTATGTACGAGGAGTTTTCTCCTTATATTATGGGAGTAGACATCTCCCGTTTATTGGGGTAGATATCTGAATCGTGTATGCAGCGATTAATCTCGGTAAATGACAATATACTTATAATTGTATAATTCAAAAACAAAATTCATAGAAATTGTCACTAAATTAGTTGCTTTTACCACTTAGGTTTTGCTTTAAAAAAAATGAAAATAAAAAGTCACCAAATGACCTCTAAATTTTCTGATTATTGCCTTTTTATATATCCATATTTTTTTGACAGAGGAAAGTCTTATGAAAGAAGGAAAAATGAATATATCAAAACAAATTTATGGAAGAGAATTTCAATTGTGCAATCGTATCAGATGTGCTTTTCAATAAAGTGAATAATCGATAAATTGTAATTAAATAGATGTATATATAACGAAGAATGCTAATGCCTATATACACTTAACGCGATTGTACTTAACTTTCGTCCAAAGAACAAAGGGCAATTGGGTATACACATAAACAAGTGTAAATTAAGATTAAATTTGGAGAAAATTAGGTTAACTAGATATGTGAGAGATGGGTGGTACTGTTGAATGGTAATGGTACAGAGAGTGATGTGGAGTGGATAATTGCATGAAGAGATGGTGGGTGGCCTCTCCCACTATATATATCTTTGAAAAAACTGCAACCATCTAACACCAACTACTTAACTAACCACACACGTGTGATAGATAATATACATATACATTCATACATATATATGGGAGACTTCTCTTCCTTTTTAACACTCATTGGATTGATTTTTTGGGACCAAAAAGTGGGATTTTCATTTCAGACTCTTTTTTTGTATTGGTTAGGTTTTGAGACCTTGGACACTTTCCTTCTTGGCGTGCACAACTTGTGTTTAGATTTGGGACCATTGACCAATTCTCTGTACAAATATTCCAACACTTTATGGGTTAATTCCTTTGATATATTTTTTTTTCCTTTCTTTTTGAAGTAGTCGGGGTAGAAGACTTTGACGTAACGACATCACCACTACAATTCCGGTTCGGAATGCAGCTCTAACTATAGAGGATGAGTCTCTACACACTTTGTAAACTTATTGATAAAGGTGAGACAACCTCTATCACAATTATAAAGGAAAAATATACTGAATACTTGAACTATAAATAAAATTGTGGTTTCTTTCATTTATTGTGTTGGCAAGATTTTTTTCTATAAAATTTAAATATAAAAACAGTTTATAATTTATTTCAAAAAAGAAAAAAAAAGCATTTAAAGTTGATGTATCTCATGATGATATTTTAGATAAAAAAAGGAGAGAGTATAATTTAATTAGTGGAATGATAGTTTTTAGAAAGATAAACAACTGTTTTTGAATCAATTTTCAATTCAAAACTAGTTTTTTTTTTTACATACTACTCGAACTTAAGAGATTATGCATAAAAAATAGTTTTGAATAGTGAGTTTTTTAATTACTGAATTTTATTTAACGAAGACAATATAATTTGAGATACATTAAACAAATTTTTATTTTTTTTAACTTTTTTTTTTTAAATCTGACACCTTACGGATCAGAGGATTATCAGACAATTACTCCCAATAACAGGAAGGGTCTACTCCTAACACGGGAGAAAAGTTTACCTACATAATTATATTTTTATGTACAATAGTGAAAATATATATTTATATGGCTAAACAAGGTATTGAACCTTGATAACTTGGAAAAATTAGAAACCTCCAAACATTAAAATAAGAGAGCTTGTGTATTTTTTTTTAGCTAGTATAAATTTAAAAGTTAAAAGAGACACCTGACTTTCTTTATACTAGAATAGGAGACCTTTTGTTGATATTATATACAGTGTTTTTATTTGACTACTAACAAGGAACTTTTGACTTATCCTCAACAAAATTTGATAAAATATTATATGTATTTGTAAGTATTTAAAAATATTAATACGTACATTCGTTTACTAAGTCAAAGTGGATATACACTTCTTCATTATTTATGTAATAAAAGTTTAAATTATACTATTATCAATAAATAAATAATGTATAAATATAATAAAGATTTAAATTTTATTATTATTGATAAATAAATAAAGTATGAAAATCTACTATAGTGAGAATTACTTTTTAAACCGTTGAAACAAACCCTATTACCAATTTACAATCTAATTCACATTTATTTATTTTTACAATGTATTTATAATGAACCTACCAAAACGGGTCAAAAATATAGTTTCTGCCCCTGTTTTAATTAGAAATAATTTGGTGACTCAATTGGGTAAAATTGAGGTGACAGAAAAAGCTGAGTCGTCAACTTTTGGATCTTTAATAGTCCAAATTAACTGTGACAGGAAGGCAGGAAACTAAAAGAGCCCTTTTATACCTAAAGGTCACCTACTTAAAGTATTTTTAACTACAATAAAATAAATTTTTAAATAAAATTGACTATAGATTCTCTTACTATTAACCGTCAAAAATAATAATTAATCGTTAGAAATATAAAATTTTTAAGATAAATTACAGCTCACCTATCTAAGGTATATTTAATTACAAATATAATCAACTTTTAAGGAAATTAACTGTAAATACCCTACCGTTAACGTCGACCATTAAAAATATATAAAAAGATAAATTTACTCCTATTTAAACAAATCTAAAATAAAATAAATATAAAATATTCTGAATCTCCATAATTCACTTAGATGGCAAAGATCCATTAATGAAAATACTTAAAAAACTTAAAAAATAAATTAAAATTAAGATATTTACTGTCCATCTGGAAATTTATCTAAAAAAAAAAAATTAAGTATCCATTCGATGACCATAGGAGGGGGAGGGAGGCTCCAACCTCCCCCTTTACACGAACTAAGGGAGGCTCGCGAACCAGGTTCATAAACCTTTTTTCAAACCCATCACAAACTTGGGTTCACATATCATAGAAGGCTCGAGCCTCCCCTGATTCGGGATTCACCCTTCTATCTCCCTTCTTCTTCTTTTCTTTTTAAATCTCTACCATCCAAATTAGAGATGAACGGTGGGGAATTTAAATTTTTTATTTATTTAATTTTAAAAAAAATCTTAAGTTTTTTTTTAAAAATAAATCTCCATCATTCATCTCATCTGAAATGGACGATGAAGACCTTAACTATTTTTAAAAAAAAAATAAGACGAAATGATTAAAATACCCTTTAAATTGTTGACTTTGACTAACGTTAACTCGCCAAGCGGAGGAGTCGAGCTCAACTACTTAACTAGTCTAAAGCACTAACAATAGGAGGGTCTGTAGTCAATTTCCCTTAAAGTTAATTTATTATATAATTAAATATACATCAGGTAAGTGGGTTGTAATTTATCTAAAATTTTTTATGTTTTTAATGGCAATTGTCTTTTTTGACGGTCAACGCTCACGGCAGGGGGTCTGTCAATTACCGTAATTGATTCTATATGTAATGAGGAAAATTTTAAATAAATGGGCTGTAATTTGTCCTACACATAAATTTGCACCAAAAATACCTAATTATTTACTCTCAAAATCATATATAATATCTGAAATCTATTTTTTACTTGAATGAGAATTTTATAGTATTCTTTTTCAAACAATTTATGTTTTGAATCCCGTTGTAACTATTCTTGATTCACCTTGTAGATACAATTTCATTATATTTTTATATTATACATAGCGTATAAATTATTTCTCTTAACTATTCATCATTTTATTTTGCTTTTATGTTGTTTAACTTTAACAATCTCTGGAGACTTTTTATTTGTTTATTTATTATTATTATTATTGTCATCATTATTGTTTTTGTTTTTTTTTCAGAGTTGACACCAAACATGTAAAAAATCTATCTGAACCTGTTACAAAAACCCACATGTGAAGCTATACATGTGTTGCATAATATATGCAAACCCAAAATTACAATAATAAATCAAAAACATACATAAAAATACGAAAAACAATAAAAGACGCACAACATTTTTATGTGGTTCGATGATCAATCCCTACTTTCATGAAGTGCACATGTACTCAATTTCACTATCAAACGATGTTTACAGTGCACACACTTAAAACAGCTTTGTTTTTCTCTCTTATAAAAAACGTAAGAACACAAGAGTTTAAATACTAAAACTCTTGGAATAAAACTGTCACTCCACATGACACTTATAATAACCAATTTCTCGGGGAGCGTTGCCCGATAGCTGTTAAACCCCCGCAAGCTGACTAATCTTGTTAGGAAAGCACAACAATACTGATTCAGACTTCACAATCCAATAATATGGTGGGAATGAATCTCATATTGAAAACATACAGCCCAAGAGAAGGGTATACATATCATTGGAATGTTACAACCCAAAAGACTAGTATTTTGGGTTGTAAGGTTATCCATCAATAGATACACCACTTTTCTAAAACACATAAACATACATAAAGTGCGAAAAAATTAACATGATCTGTCGAGATTAATCACTAAACGTGCGGTGCGCGGCCCGGACGTTTTAGTCATAACTGGG
Source organism: Xanthoceras sorbifolium (assembly GCA_003430845.1). NCBI lineage: Eukaryota > Viridiplantae > Streptophyta > Magnoliopsida > Sapindales > Sapindaceae > Xanthoceras > Xanthoceras sorbifolium. The sequence continues at coordinate 23,790,475 of CM010611.1, forward strand.
AAACAACTGGAAGACATCCACTCCCACATAACGGGAAAAAACTCCCAAATACATATGGTAGGATTTAAAACCCCACCATTAATATAGATTGGAGAGGTGCACACCAACCTAACCTATAAGGGATGTGCAACGTTATTATTGTTAATTATAATAGTTACAGGTATCAAACAAAACCTTTTTTGAAGGGTACATAATTACAGGATTAACAACTGTCGAGACCAATCATTAAACGTGTGGCTCAGATATCTACTCCCATAACAGGAGAAAACTACTCATATATGCTTGTAAACGCACATAATGTGATTTGAACCCTAACTATTGATGTGGAAGGGAGGTGCACTAACCACTTAAACTATAAGTGGATGTACGGTATCAAACAAAAACCTTTAATCTCATCTTATAGGCATAAATACATAGGATAAGAGTTTGGTATATGAGGTTGAATTTAATTTAACATTTGATTAAAGTAATTTTAATTATTAATTATCGACCAAACCGCAGACTTAGACTTGATGCTATTGGTGAAAGGTTTTGTAAGTCAATTTATATTTCTAAATTTACACGTTTACAGCCTAACCTCATTAAATTTTGATCAGTTTTATTATTCTATACAAAAGAAAATTTGTTCTAACAAAAGTACATGATTGTTGTGGAAAAAATATAGGGCAAAACTTAATTTGTATAACTAGCGTTCATTTGTATCCAGGAAAAAATCTTTGATGATTTGGTAAGATTTTTTATTTTTGTTGACTGATTAAATTACAGGTAATTATTTTGAGCAGACATAGAGTGTCATTCAAAACTAGAGAAAAGAATACAAGGTCCTTATCTTAATGATTGGAGGCCTTAAACTCCTCCAAATCATCAATGTTCAATACCTTGTGTAGGCATGTAAATATTTATTCCTACCATTACCCATAAAAAATCAATTATGTAAGTAAACTCCTCCCATTGTTGGGAGTAGTTGTCTGGATTGTTGGTTTAAAGAAAATAATAACATTCTTCTTTCCTTTTTGATACCCAATTTGTCATACAATCTCCCAATCTTATAATTAATAATAAATTCATGAAAGTACACTAAGGAGTTTTTATTTATTTATTTATTTCTTACTTTACTACTTAATGGGTCGAAATTGGACCTCATTAAGTGGTCAAACAACTTAAATATATATATATATATAAAAAAAGTAAAAAAAATTCTGACTTTTCACATAATTTCAAATTCCTGAATTATATTTAAAATATTTTCTTTCAAAATATCATCCCAAAGATAACATATTTCCAATTTATTATAATTTTACCTAATGCAATTTTCTTTGTTTTAAACGATTACTTATGATAAATAGCTTTAAAATTTTTTTTTTCATACTATGTAGGGTTGATATCATCACTTTCAACACTATTATTGAATCTTCCCTCTAACTGAGATTAGTACCATCCTTGAGGACATTGTCAAGCGGAGTGATCCTGGTCATGTTGTTTCGTTTAGTTTCTCTCCTCGTTTTATCAACCGAGGAGCTCATGCTTTAGCTCAGTTAGGCTATTCTAGTTTTGATTTTTCTGTTTGGATGGAAGATTTTCCTTCTTCCCTTGCTTCTATAATCCTAGATGAGTTTAGGTCTTCTTCAGTTTAATGATATCTTTTTCTTTCCACAAAAGAACTTTTTATTTTTTGTTTTGTTAAAAAATAAAAACCAAATGATATTATTATGAAAGAATTACACACAACCTACTTGAGATTTGCTATTTTACTTTCATATACAATATTATGGTCGATCCATACAAAATTTCCTCGCTGTTAGTCAACTAAAGTTAGATTTAACAGTTGAAAGGGTAGTTTCGTCTTTTCAACCATTTTAATATATATTCTAAAAAAATTTTAAATTAAAAATATAATTATTAAATGAATAAATAACACTCAACTGACCTGAGGTTGAAGTACGCTCAGAATTAAAATTTACAAAAATTAACACTGACCTCTCCTGATATTAAGTTTGACTATTAAATATTATAGTTGACTGTCTAAAATTAATAAAAGAACAAAAATACCCTCAATGAAAAATAAATAAATAAATTTATAAAAATAAAAAATAAAAAACCATCTTTAGATCTCCAACATTCATATGAATGGTGGAGATCTAAAGATGGTTTTTTATTTTTTATTTTCATAAATTTATTTATTTATTTTTAATTGAGGGTTTTTTTGTCCTTTTATTAATTTTAGACAGTCAACTATAATATTTAATGATCAAACTTAACATCAGAGGAGGTTAATGTCAATTTTTTATAAATTTTAATTTTGAGTATAATTCATCAAACTTTAGGTAAGTTGAATGTTATTTATTTATTATTAAATATTAAAATATTAAAACAATTTAAAAAAATTAAAAAACATTTTTTTAAAAAAGACGAACCAGCTTAAAAACATTGAAAAAAAAAAAGATGAACCAGAAGCTGGTTCATCTCTATCGTCTAGAGATGAGCTCGTCTCCATGGAAATGGAGAACTTGGTCTCCATCGAGGGATATTTTGAACTTTACATATAATTTTGAAAGTCAACAATTAAAACTAACTGCAATTGACTAATGGAAAGGGAATTTTGTGTCAGTTGACCATAAAGTTCTATATGGAAGTAAAAAGACAAACCCCATGAAAGTTGTGTGTAATTTCTTCTATTATTATTTATCATATTTTAATCATGAATAAAATCTTATCAATATTTACATAAAAATGGTTAAAGATTTGTTAAATTATTATTTTTTTTAAAATCTAAATTATTTATTTTTAGTTATTTGTATCATATCAATTAAAAATGCATAACTCATAGTGATAAAAATTTAAATATCAAATTATTTAGTTTCAGACATTGGCATTATTAAAAAAACAAATAAGTTGACACCATATCTAGAGACGAGAAAAAAAAAATGTCATTTAGGTTTTAGGTTGTAGTTATCATTCAATATTCATTAAAATTCAAAATTGTTCAGTCATCAATAAACAACTCCTAACTCTTATTAGAATTGGTAGTATTACATCTCTCTCTCTATCTAATTAAGCGGTTCAAATCTTACCTTTTTTGTAGCGAAAGTGTGGGTAGTTCTCTCCCAACTAATTGGAATCATGCTTATCGTGCAGCGTTTGATCTCATGCAAAATCCTCTCACCATCGTTCTCAACAGTTATTTGGATTGTGCTCATCATCTAGTATTCGATTTAGACAAATTCTATTAAAATTTTGACTTGGCTTTAGTCTTAAAAAAAAAAAAAAATTTTATCATAAATTCGTCAATTAACAATTGATGCCCCTTAATTTGAGTCACCTTCCATCATAATCCCAATTGAAAAACGGGAAGAAGTGATTGACAGCATTGAATTACATTAAAAAGTTTCACTAATCAATTGTTGACACCGTATAAGCAACTTGTTTGTATATTTAATAATAATCTCATAAATAAAAAAAATGCCTTGACTGTTCAAAACGACAGCCGAAATAACTTTATTCTCACTATTCCAAGAGATTATATTGTAATTAATTAATTGATTGATTAAACGAATATATCCATCAAACTTTATAGTGGAATTTATTCTAAAAAAACAATATGTAGTTTTGAGTAGAACCGAACAAAACAAAGGGAAGCTGATCGGTGAGAATATACACAAATCTATTAAAATAAAAAAAAATAATACCCGTCACGGATGTAGAAAAGAAAATACGCACCTACGAGTGGATGTACATGTAACTCATCTCCTTCTCAGGTACTCTTTCTCTCTCCTTCATAGTTCACTGATTCTCTTATTTTCTCTACCTAATTTTATTTCTTTATCTGAAAATTATGGTATTCTTGCTTCTAAGATCAAATCTAACAAGATTTATCAAAGATCTAACAAGATTCATTACTATTTGGATGAACGTAATGTGATATAACGTTAGATAAAAAATTGATTTCATGCTTTAAGATTTTGCTAGACTAGTGTTTCACCTTTAAAACCATGAATCGAACTCTATTTATTTTATAACCATGAATGTTGAAACTAAAAATTGTATTAATATGTGTTCTTATAACAAATATTATGAATAAACATACTTTACATTAATAAAAAAAAAATTTTTTTTTTTCGTGTGTTCGTGGCTTATCTGTACCTTTGAGACTTATTTGTGCCGTCAAATTTTATTTTGAAACATAAATTCTATGTTGATCCTTCTTTTAAAAGGGAAAAAAAGGAAAAAAAAAAAAAAGTGCCAAAGATTTCTTTGCTCTATGCTTTAATGGAAAAAATAATACATTGAATTTAAACAAATTCATTGTGAAAGTATTTTGGTAAACTCTTTAAGTTTATATTAAATGACAACGTAAATTTGAATTATATTCTTCTCTCTTTACTCTCAAATTTGTAATAACTTAAAAATATATATACATAATATCTCCTAGATATAAGAGGAAGGGATGGGCGTGGTTCACATCCCATTTGAATTAATTTAACTCGAATGTAAATATATATTTTTTTGTTTGGATTTAGTTTAGTTTAATATGGTTTTGAGTCTTTTTTGTTTAATAAATATTTTACATATATTTTTTAAGTGCATGAGTCTTTTGGGTCAGAGTTGGTTTTCCTAGTTGATAAAATATATGTTATAATTTATTTATATATAATCCAACAACTCTTAAGTATTAAAAAGATATTAATTTCTCTTAAAAAAATATTAATTTAAGTACATCCACTTGTAGTAAAGTGGTTAGTGCACCTCCCTCCCATCTCAGTGGTAAGGGGTTCAATTCTCACCATATGTATATGTGGATAGTTTTCTCCCCTTATTGTGGGAGTAGTATTCTCTCACTATAGGACTAGTAATCCGGGAGTTATTGATATTATAATTGTACACCCTTAAAAAAAATAAAAAAATATTAATTTAAGTGTTGTGATACGTGTGACTTTCCACACACGCGTCTCTCCAAGAATCCAAGTAGTGGCATACTAATACCACTTGTTGGCACTTGATGATGTGTGTGAATAAGAGTTTTTGACACGATGAACAAAGTGGCTAGGTTTTTTTTTTTATTCTTTTTTACGTAGCACTTACAGTGCTAGTTATTCGAACCTATAACATTGTCATGCTGAATGAGCATTTTTACCACCGAGCCACATTGGGTGGTGGTCAAAGTGACTAGTTACTAATTGACTCTAATTGTCTATAAATATGGATGAGACTAAATAATAAGAAAAGAGTTATATTCCCTGCTCTCTCTTCGTTTTATGTTGATGCTATATACGTATTGTTTTGCATATTTATATAATTTACTTTATATTCATAATATATTATTTGCATTTTTTTTGTGACATTAAGAACATTAATATAATGGATAGTTTAATATTGGTTAGTGTCAATGACATGGGCTGTTTGGGTTTATATTCACCCTCAAGGCCAGGAACTGGGTCAGACTTTTAAGTCAGTTCCTCGAAATCACACTCATTGGCCCAATTACATAAAATGGAGTGCTTTATATACCCACAAAGGCTCTTGTTATTAGCACCCCACTCTTGTTTATCGGTAAAGAAAACTTAGGACAGGTGGTCTTTAGATATATTTTTAGAATTTTTTGTTTTTTTTTTTAAAAAAATATAGATGTAAAATCGTTTAGTTATGTTTTTAAAAAGTTAAAAATAAAAAATAGTATTTTAATATTTATAACTAAAAAGTTACGAACGATAATTTACTGTGTTTTATGGTTTGGTCATATTACAAATTTTCCTGTCAAACAACTATTTTACCCAAAAAGGGATATTAGTAAAATCCCCATATAGTTTGACGTATTAAACAAAAATCATCCTGTAAATTTATTTACGGCCAAAGTAACACCTGTAATTTCATTTTATTATAAAATTTTTCTTTATCGTCAGTTTTAATTTTTAAAATATACTTGACGTTAACTTTTATGTTAAAAATTTTAGGACACTAATGGTATATGATAAATGCCTACAAATATTAAATTAAAAAAATTTTAGTTTATAACACCAATGGACCTCTTCCGTCCATCATATGAATCAAATATAAAATATTAAAAAGAATAAAAAATAAAAGAGGAATTCCACTGCCATAGATGGACAGTGGAAATCATAAACAAAAACAAATTATAAAAATTAAAAAGGTGGATCTCCACCGTCCACCTTAGAGATGGATGTTGGAGATGATAACAAAGAAATTTTTTTTTATTTGTTATGATCTCCACTGTCAATCTCTAAGATGACGGTGAAGATTCATATATATATATATTTTTTTAATTTTATATGTTTTTTAAATTTCTTTTAATTGTTTTATATTTTAGACAAATTTTTTTAAAAAACTTTTCCCTTTTTTATCTGTGGACGGTAGGATCCACTAATTTTTTCTTTTTTTTTTAATTTCTTAAAGAATAAATAAGTAATTTTACTTATAAAGTTAACAAAAACTAACTGGAAAGGGGTGGGGGGTTGTAATGGTTAGAAATGAAACTACGATATGAGTTTTGTTTAATACCTCTAATTATAGGAAGGATTTTTACAATATCCCTTTTTATTTCTTACAGAGTAAATAAATAATTTTACTTATAAAGTTAATAGAAATTAACGGAAAGTGTAGATTGATTATAAAATAAAATTATAATTGTTATTTTGGCTATAAATAAAATTAAGAGATGGTTTTTATCTAATACATCAAATACAGGGAAAATTTTGATAATATCCCTTTCAAAAAATAATACCAAACACATTTATCATTTTTAATTTTTGAAAATAATTTTTAACAAACTCTACCAAGCACGTTTTTATTTTTAAAACATAATTTTTATTTTAAAAAATAGTTTTCAATGTCAACAAGTTTAGAGTCTCTCTCTCTCTCTCTCTCTCTCTCTCTCTCTCTCTCTCTCTCTCTCTCTCTCTCTCTCTCTCTCTCTCTCTCTCTCTCTTTTTATTGTGCAGTAGGTAGTTGTTGTTATCAGATTTGGCCTAAATTCGATAGATAAACAAGTTAATGAACAAGGGAATTAGATACAATTCTTTTCTGATTGCAGCTTATAGTCAAAGTCCAGCAAAGGTCTAATTTTGTAGGATTATGACAAGACACCTTCCCTCAATATTTTAATGGATTATAAGCAAAATAAAATAAAATAAAAGATTTGAGAATTTGCACCATGTGTTCTTCTCTACACTCTTTATCAAAATATAATTGAATTTGGTTAATCAGAAACAAAGTGTTATAAGGAATCATATTGAAAAACTCCTTTCTATCACAAGACCAAAACGCTCCATATCCTAGTTAATTAGACAAACAAGCTCTAAATCTGTAATTTATGTCAGCTTTGGAAGTATTGCTGTGGTTAATGAAACTGAGTCTCTTGGAGTTTTAGTGTACGTTTGGAAGAGCTTATCTACTGGCCAAAATAACTTATTTAATTCCAAAAACTCTTTTCAATTTTTTTTTTTTTATCATTTGGTTGCCACTTCAGTAAAACTTTTGGACGATTAAAAAAACTGTTTTACGTTTACTCGGAAAAGCTCAAATTTTAGGCATTTTCAAGTAGATCTTTTTGAGCTTTTAAAAACTATTAAAATGTCTAATATAACCCTATTAAAGTTTATAAAGTTTATAATGATGCTATCTTAACTTAAAATCATGTACTTTTTGGTAATTCTATCATTTTAAAGAAATTTTTTAAATTGATAACCAAATGGCCAACCACTTTTCCTTAAAAACTCTACTTGTAAAAAATTTACTTCTAAAAGATCTATTTAGAAAAACTCTTCCAAACCACGAACACAGTTAATGACAAGCCCGTTAAGATACAATAAAAAAATATATGTATTTATTTTACGAGAGAAATTGGAGAGGGAGCTAGCACTTGCCAAACTCTCCAAGTTTTATATAGTGCTTTTCACCTATTCATCAATCAATGCAACTCTTTGGTCATAAAATCACTAGATTATATCAACCATAAACTACCAATGATAGTTACATATCTATCTTTTGAAGTTTAGTCTTTCCATTCAAATTAAATTTATTTGAAAATTCTCCCAACATGCAATGTGTTTGATTGTGAAGTTTAGATCAGTTTTGTTGCATTTCGTTGACATACTTGAAGGTCAAGCTCCGTGGATGTAGAGATTACATTGATCGTCGAATCAGGTAAAAAATTTGTATATCTTTTTATTATTTTTGAATTTATATATATATATATATATAATTTATTATTATTATTTTTAACTTGCATCTATTTTATAACACAATACAATGCACCCTTTCTTTTCAAATGGTGCAACTATTCATCATAGCCCCCTTAATTTATGGCTAAGATTAAAATCAATTATTAACTAGTATTTAGGGCATAAAAACTACCTTGATAAAGGTCGGTTTTTTTTTTAATTTATTTAATTAAGACAACCAAAATACCTTTTGTAAGGTTATGTGCTCTTTATTCAAATTTAATTTATTTGAAAATTAACAAACTCATTTGTAAAACTACTTTAAGTAGATTTTTAAGGAATAAATTAGACCTTTTAATGAAACAAAGATGTTCATCTTTTGATTGTCAATTAAATTTTTTTAAAAAGTTAGTAGATTGTTAATTAACATAAATTTTAAAAAAAAAAAAAAATCAAAAATTGAAAAAGAACTTTTATAAAAAGTCTAAACTTTGAACTTCTTTTCGTGTACATAAAATAATTAAATATTTTATTAAAATGATTTATTGCAGCTGCAACTAGATAAGGAAGAAAAACACTAAGAATAGTTTTTATTTTTATTTTTTAACTCTTTTGAAAAATAGAAAAACCATATTAAATTAGATATCTCGAAACAAGACGGAACTTTTTCCAACCACACTTTCTCATCCTCAAGAGCTACTTTGGAAATTACAGGAACTTAAAAGCAATTTCAATAGAGTGGTCCTATATACACCACCACACACAAAAAAGTATTAATTGCATATTTGTCAAAACTACAGGTGGAGAAACTTGACAAATCCATTTGACAGTAGTGCACCTAGCCACATTGCTCAATAATTAGTAATTGTTGGTTCAAGTGAATCAAGTCTCTTTTGAATTAATCAGCAAAAGAGAAGCTCTACAAATGGAATTTCATCCCCCAAAAAGAACTAACATTAGCATCCCATCTCATAAAATATATGACCATTATAAGTGTTGCAGACCCCAATAGGCAATTATCCTTCAAAATAAAAACTTGTTCAAATTTCTATTTTAGTTTCAAAAATACTTTAAGTAGAGTAAGATGCTTTGTTCAGATTTGGTGGGCTGATGGAGTGATTTGTCAAAAAGACTTTTTGGGGCAGTTTTCGTTGTTGATTTTCTGAGATTTTCTTATGAGTTGGATTTTGATTTTTCCCTTTGACATGGTCAGTATATCCTAACATTTGTCTTGGTACTATAACACTAGTTGCTCTGGTCATTTTCAGAATTTCATGCAAAATCACTTTCATTCCATTAAATACTCACACGAGTCACATGCTTGCACTGAGAAAGCAAAGCAGTGAACAAGTAGTAGAATTCCATGGAGAATCAAAGAGAGCTCCATCTTCAACACACCAAGTTGGGACGCCGCCGAGTAATACTCTTTCTATTTCCATTGCAAGGCCATCTCAACCCCATGCTTCAGCTTGCAAGTATTCTCTATTCCAGGGGCTTTTCCATCACCATAATCCACACCAACTTCAACTCTCCAAACTCTTCCAACTACCCTCACTTCAACTTCTGTTCCTTCCCTGACGGCTTGTCCGAAACCGAAGCCTCCACCGCAGATATTATGTCTCTTGTCACCCTCCTGAATTTTAAGTGTGCGGTGCCATTTAAGGATTGTTTAACTAAGTTGATGTCAAATGTTGAGGAGGAGGATTCGTCCCCTGCCTGCTTGATCAATGATGCTGCCTGGCTCTGCACCCAAGCTGTTGCTCAAAGTCTTAAGCTTCCACGGATCGTTTTACGGACCAACAGTGTCTGTTCAATTCTAGCTTTCTTTGCAATTCCAATACTTCTCCGCGAAAAGCGTTACCTCCCCATACAAGGTGCACCCTAGTCCTGAACATTTTTTACGTCCATATTTTTATAATTTGATTGAGTACATTGAAGCCAATGTTTGGTTAGGCAGAGTAGATAGATTGGATTGAAAATAGAGCAGATGAGAATTCATTACAACTGGGGCCTATATCATTGTGTACACGTTTAGATAAGTTTATTAGACAAGGGAATCAGATACAACACTTTTCTGATAATGTCATTGCAAGCTAGTCAAAGTTCAGAAAAGGTCTTATTTTGTAGGATCATGACAAGAAACCTTCCCTGAATATTTTTCATTTGCACCATGTGTTTGAATATTTTAACATTCTATCATCTTTGAATTTCAGTTCCTATTTTTCCTTTTTTTTTTTTTTTATATATATATATTTTTTTCAGATTCTCAATCAGAAGCACCAGTGCTGGAGCTTCCACCACTGAGAATCAAAGACATTCCTTTTATTGAAACAAAGAATCAAGAGAGTTTTGATCAGTCACAAATAGACTTGGTTAATGAGACCAAGATGTCATCAGGAATCATATTGAACTCCTTTCAAGAGCTTGAACAAGCTGCACTGGCCAAATTACAGCAGGAGTACTTTCCCATCCCGATATTCCCGATAGGCCCATTTCACAAGTACTTTCCAGCTTCTTCAAGTAGCTTATTATCACAAGATCAAAGCTCCATCTCCTGGTTAGACAAACGGGCTCCTAAATCTGTAATTTATGTCAGCTTTGGAAGTATTGCCAAGTTCAACAAAACTGAATTCCTGGAGATAGCTTGGGGGCTAGCCAATACCAACTTGCCCTTCTTGTGGGTGGTCCGACCAGGTTTAGTCCACGGAGCAGAATGGATTGAACCATTGCCAAAAGTGTTCCTGGAAACGATATCCGGAAGGGGACATCTAGTGGAATGGGCTCCACAGCAACAAGTGCTGGCTCACCCTGCCATTGGAGGGTTTTGGACACACAGTGGTTGGAATTCCACATTGGAGAGCATATGTGAAGGGGTTCCCATGATTTGCCAACCTTGTTTTGGTGATCAAAAGGTGAATGCAAGATATGTTAGTGATGTTTGGAGAGTTGGATTGCATTTAGAGAGGAGGCTGGAGAGAGTTGAGATAGAAAAGGTAATTAGAAGATTAATGGTGGAGATTGAAGGCCAGGAAATGAGAGAGAGGATTATGCATTTGAAGGAGAAAGTGGAACTTTGTTTAAGGCAAGGAGGTTCTTCACATCAAGCTCTAGAAAGCTTGATCAATTACATATTGTCATTCTAGATTTTACAATAATCTTCTCTTCATTGACATTCAAGATGATAAAATGTTACGTACATGTATACACGTATCATATAATAATGCATCTTTCATTAAACATTTCGAGCCGTGCAATAAATTTGAACAAGTATTGTGTATATTTAACTCATTGTAACTAGTTGTAGATTTGTAGCCGTAGGTATAATCTGGTGATAATCATATCTCTCAACGAAGTTAAAGTCTTAAGTTTAAATCTTCATTCCCTAATACTCATTGTAAGTAGCTAAGGCAATGATAAAAATTAATTTTTAGCTTGTTAATCTAAGTAATATTGCAATTAATTTAGTTAGTTATGTTTTTTTTTTGATACAGGGGAGAGCAAAAGCCTAGCAAAAACGAAGGGAAACTTGGGTCCTGGACCCTTCCTAGCAACAATTAAACCAGCATAGTCATCATAAAATAAGTTTAAAATAGAAATAGGAGGTTCTTCAAAGACAGTATAGCCTCTATCCAGATCATGACCAAGTTTGGCAAGACCATCAGCAAGGCCATTCTCCTCCCTAAAGCAATGAGCAGCAAAATATAAAGGGTGACTATTCAGAATAACCCTGTACTCTTGAATAATATGCAACAGAGGATTTTTAATTAAGCAAACCCTTCAAAAACTTTTATACTGCAAGTGTAACAAAAAAACAAAGCACATCTTAGATTAGTTAGTTCTGTAACCATCAGATCTAAAAGTTTAAGTTTATAGGGAAATGTTCAATAGTAGCATTTAAACATTCTAATACACCTCGCTTATATGACACCCCCCTTACGTGCCAGACCTACAAGCTTAACACGTGGACCAAGCCCAAATGCATATTTAAATCCTAGAATAAATTTATAAACAAATACAAGTTCAATCACGTTAGGAGATTCGAACTAAGAATTTCTAGGTCAAATTAAGTTTTGATACCTTGAAAGTAACTATTAGACTTAACGAAACAATCCAACAATAGTATTTAAATATTCTCTTATTATATAATTGAAAATACTTGTCTAAAATGGTTTAAAGACACAAGTAAATGAGGGTTTTTGATATGAAATTCAAATGGTTTAAAGACACAAGTAAATGAGGGTGTTTAATATGAAATTCAAATGCATTTGTTTGTTTTAAAGAGCAATAAACATTTTTTTAATAAAAAGATGTTTGGTTTGGAGTTTTAGTTTTGGATAAATTTTAAGATCAATTCAAAATCTAAAAGTTAGTTTTTAAGTTTTTATTTGATTTCACCAAAATCATTAATAAAATACTCAAAATTGTATTGTAGTTTTCTAAAATTGTTCTGGGATAACAAGACACAAACTAAATGCCTCAAAAATTTCTGAATGTTATGCGAAATAATTTTTAAAAATTATTATATAATTTTACCTAAACTCAAATTAAGTTTTTCAATATGCTATGTACAATTTTGGCTAAACTCGAAGAAAGTTTGTGCCTTGTTATCAAAGAATAATATTTGGAAAACTATGATATGATTCTGAGTATTTTATTAATGATTTCGGTGCAATCAAATAAAAACTTGAAAACAAATTTTTAGATTTTGAATTCATTTTAACACTAAAAATCCAACCAAACATTTATTTTCTTTTTGGAAAAAAGAAATTTGTTTATTGCTTTTTTTTTTTAAAAGAAAACAATTACAGTTAAAATTAATGTAATATCATGAAATTATTTTAAAAAAATTTAAAAAGAACTTTTTAGAGAAGTCTAAACTTTAAATTTCCCCCTATAGATATATAGAAAAAGAGCCTCTCTGAATAGGACATAAAACAACATATTTATGGTTCAAAAGATGACAAAAAAGAATATGATAAATTACAATATAATATCCTAATATTTGTTTATTTAACCAAACTATATTTTTTCTTAAACAACAATTTAATAACTTTTACAATTATTATTTGGTTCATAACTTATTTAGAAATATAACTTTTGACTTTTTTTTATTTTTATTTTATCTCGCATGGTCTCTACATTTTTCAAAGTACATTAATTTAATCTCTATAACTAAAATTTTAACTGTCAAACCTGACATAAAATATAAATTAACAATTTTACCTTTTGTATTAAATTATTAAATTAAAATGACATTTTTACCCTTTACTTTTTTATATTTTATCAATTTTATCTATTTAAATAGTCCAATAACAAATTATCAGTATGTTATAAAAATTTAATATTTTTTAAAAATACTTAAAAATAATTAAATAATAAAATAAAGATAAAATTTATTAAAATAAAAATAAATATAAAATATTATAAAAATTAAAAATTTCTTAAAAATAATATCATTTAATAAAAATAAAATAAAAGTTAAGATTGAATACTTATTAAACTCAAAATTTAGTCTTGAATTTTATAAGTATTTAATCTTGAATTTTATTTTATTTTATTTTTAATAAATTATGTTACTTTTAAAAAAAAATTATAATATTTTATAATTTTTAACAAATTTTATCATATTTATTTTTTATTTCATTCTTTTTAAGTGTTTTTTTAAAATTAAGTTTTATAATACATATCAATTTCTTATTTGACTATCCAAATTGGTAAAATTGATAAAATATAAAACGTTGAATGATAAAAACATAATTCTAATTTAATAATTTAATTAAAAAAAATGATAAAATGATTAATTTATATTGTAAAATTTTGATCATAGGGACTAAATTGATGTATTTTAAAAAAGTTAGGACTCTATGAGCTAAAAAAATAAAAATATGTCAAAAATTAATATTTCTAAATAATTTAGAGACAATTGCCCAAGGTATTAAAATATAATTCAAATAAAAATACGATTTTCTTTTTAATTATAATTAAATATCAAGATATTGTAATGTAATTTTTGACCAAAGAATATTAGAAAAGTTTTTGGAACTCTTTCAAGAAGTAGAAAAAACGTGACGAATATGTACTGACATAGATATAGACATCACTAGACAAGACGGAACTTCTTCTGATCACACTTTGTCATCCTCAATTAGATATGCAGATATTTAGGTTATTGCCAAGAATTTCAACTGAGTGGTCCTACATGCACCACAAAAATGTATTAACTTCACTTGGCAACACTGCGCGCACCTAACTACATAATTCTGTATAGTTGCAAGTTGTTCAAGCGAATCAAGTCTCTTTTTGAGTTAATCAGCAAAAAACAAACTCCAGAAATGGAATCCATCCCCCAAAATTAAACTAATATTAGCAGCATTTATTACCTGCAGTAAGAGATTTGGTTCAAGTTTGGTGGGGTGATGATGTGTCTGAATATATAGATAATTAAAATTTTGGGCAGTTTTTGTTGATTTTCTAGAGAAATTCTAATGGGTTTTGCTGTTTTCCTTTTATCATAGTTTGTATCATTTAACGGTTGGATCGAAAATCTTAAACTGATAGGTAAGGATAGGTAAGGATATAACTATAGATTTTTAGAGATAGGATTTATTATTTGTTAGTACGCCTTATGTCTCCTAATGTGTAATGTGAAAATAGATGACGAATGTGGGTTACAAATTTGTCTTGTTAGACATAAAAGTTTAAGTTGATAGATAATAATAAAGTATAATATTTAAGATATAAGTTGATGGGATTTATGATATAATAAGTGTTTATATATATACTAAAATTAGTTGTCTACTTGCCAATATATAATTCATGAATAAAAAAAATATTCCACATGATATGGTTGAGGACCACTTTCAGAATTTAAAGCAAAATCACTTCCATTAAATGCTCACATGCAAGCAGGGAAGAACCGGAGAAGTAGAATTTCATGGAGAAGCATAGAGAGTCCCATCCTCAACAGACCAAGCTGGGACGCCGAGTGATACTCTTTCCATTTCCATTGCAAGGCCACATCAACCCCATGCTTCAGCTTGCAAGCATTCTCCATTCCAGAGGCTTTCCCATCACCATTATCCACACCAACTTCAACTCTCCAAACTCTTCCAACTACCCTCACTTCAACTTCTGTTCCTTCCCCGATGGCTTGTCCGAAATCGAAGCCTCCACCGCAGACGTTGTGTCTCTTGTTTCTCTCGTGAACGTTAAGTGTGTGGTGCCATTTCAGGATTGTTTGGCCAAGGTGATGTCGAACGTTGATGATGATCATCAGGAGGATTCTTCTACTGGCTGCTTGATTGCAGATGCTGCCTGGAAATTCATCCAAGCTGTTCCTGAAAGCTGTAAACTACGCTGGATCATTTTACGCACTACTAGTATCTGCTCTTTTCTTGCTTTCGCAGCCTTGCCACATCTACACGATAGAGGTAATTGCTTCTCCATACAATGTGTGTTAGAAAATCTTATATTATTAGTTCTTTTGGGTCTAATGATTATTAACATAGTATGAGCTCGGTTGCACCGATATGTCATGGGTTTCAAGCCCATCAGTCTGTAAATTAGCGTGTAAGAAAGCAAATTAAGTTTTTAGATTTAGTGGTTAACAAGATGTATTGTACTCCAGCTGAAGATGATAGGGTCCACTTGCCATGTTTGGTCAGTTGGTCTAGACAATATTGGATTATAAAAATACAATTTAGATTCACTGAACATGAGTGCGCAGCATTGAATTCCTTGCCAAATTGTTATTGTCACTGTCTACTTCTACAACTACAAGTGTAAACTCTACTTTTTTTTATCATATTTGTTAGCAACATTGTTATCTAATATTTGTTTACTCAATAGTGGTATTGTTTGAAATCTTTCCCGCTGATTCTGATGGATTATAATAATGTATTATTTTAATTGTAAAAAGTCACTAATAAAGCAAGAAGATTAAAAAATTTGAATCATATTCGATTTCAATAATTAATTCATTAACTTTTATTTTTTGAAATTTGTTAATTCTTTTGCTAACTGCTTTTTTATTTTTATTTTCTTTTCCATTTCAGATTCTGAATCAGAAGCATTACTGCCAGAACTTCCACCACTGAGAGTCAAAGACCTTCCTATAATTAAAACAAATCAACCAGAGACTTTTGATGAATTAGTATTAGAATTGGTCATTAATCAGATCCAGGTTTCATCAGGAGTCATATGGAACTCCTTTCAAGAGCTTGAACAAGATGCACTAATCAAACTACATCAGGACTTTCCCATCCCAATGTTCCTAATTGGCCCATTTCACAAGTACTTTCCAGCTTCTTCAAGTAGCTTACTATCACAAGACCAAACCTCCATTTCCTGGTTAGACAAACAAGCTCCTAAATCTGTAATCTATGTCAGCTTTGGAAGTATAGCCAAGGTCAATAAAACTGAATTCCTGGAGATAGCTTGGGGGCTAGCCAATACCAACTTGCCCTTTCTGTGGGTGGTTCGACCAGGTTTAGTCCACGGAGCAGAATGGATCGAACTGTTGCCAAAAGGGTTCCTGGAAACGATAACTGGAAGGGGACATATAGTGGAATGGGCTCCTCAGCAACAAGTGCTGGCTCATCCTGCCACTGGAGGGTTTTGGACACACTGTGGTTGGAATTCAACAATGGAGAGCATATGTGAAGGGGTTCCCATGATTTGCCAGCCTTGTTTTGGTGATCAAAAGGTGAATGCAAGATATGTTAGTGATGTTTGGAGAGTCGGGTTGCATTTAGAGAGGAGGCTAGAGAGAGGTGAGATAGAAAAGGCAATTAGAAGATTAATGGTGGAGATTGAAGGTCAGGAAATGAGAGAGAGGATTATTTCTTTGAAGGAGAAAGTGGATGTTTGTCTAAGGCAAGGAGGTTCTTCACATCAAGCTCTGGAAAACTTAATCAATTACATAATGTCATTATAGGCTTTGCATTCTTCACATTATTGGAGCCTGAGCTAAAAGTTGAATACTTGAATCCACCAATTAGTTGTTCTGGTATATCCATTCATTTTATTTAATATCCTAATTATCTATAAAAAATAAATATAAAGATACAAAATTATTATTTTAATTTTAGACTTGTAATAGTCTAACTTCGAGTCGTTACTATTTAAAAAAAATTTTGATAATTCAATAATTATCTTTTATGTGTATCTACGAAGTCCTCTCTGCCTGAATCACCAAAGTCAAGACTTTTGATATTTATGTCTGGAATCAACTTCAAATTTCTTCGCAAACCCGCCAATTGTTTCACGAGTGATGCAAGTTACAAGATTCATCACTTCGCGCCTCTTCACCTTCTCTTCAACGACCCCAAAACCAGAGCGAGCGAGCAAGAAACTGATCTCTATCGACTCCATTAAAGAGCTTCACGCACACCTCATCAGAACCCAACTCCACACAGACCCGTCTTCAATATCTCCCGTTATCAGATCATACGCTCTGTCTCCCTCTCATTTGCACAAAGCCCATCTCGTTTTCGATCAAATCCAACGACCCACGTTGTTGGTTTTCAACCATATGATCCATGGTCTTTCACAGAGTGACCAACCCAGAAAAGCAATACATATGTACTATGATATGTGTCTCCAAGGCTTGTCCGGTGACAATTTGACCTTTTTATTTGTATTCAAAGCTTGCGCTCGTGTAAAGGATGTTTTTCACGGTCAAAAGGTTCATGTCCATGCTATCAAACTTGGGTTTGAATCGTATCTCTTTGTTTCGAATGCCTTGATTCACATGTACGCATCATGCGGTGAGTTGGGTTTTGCCCGGAAAGTGTTTAGTGAAATGTGTGAAAGAGACTTGGTTTCTTGGAATTCTTTGATTTGTGGTTATAGTCAGTGGAACAGGTTTGAGGAGGTATTGGGTTTGTTTGATTCAATGCGAGCAGCTAGTGTGAAGGCTGATGCAGTGACAATGGTGAAAGTTGTTTTGGCTTGTATTTATTTAGCTAACTGGGATGTTGCCGATTCTATGGTTAAGTACATTAAAGAAAACAATATCGAAATCGATGTTTACTTGGGGAACACTTTGATAGATATGTATGGACGGCGTGGTTTGGTGAATTTGGCAAGAGAGGTTTTTAATCGAATGCAAGAGAGAAATGTTGTTTCTTGGAATGCTATGATTAGAGGGTACACAAAAGCTAGTAATTTAGTTGAAGGAAGAAAGCTTTTTAATGAGATGCCAAGGAAGGATGTGATATCTTGGACTTCTATGATCGCGGGGTACTCTCAAGCTAACCAATTTGCTGAGGCAGTGAAGCTTTTTCAGGAAATGATGTTAGCTAATGCGAAACCGGATGAAATTACAGTGGCTACTGTGCTTTCTGCTTGTTCGCACTTGGGCTTACTGGATGTTGGAGAGGCTATTCATGATTATGTAAAGAGCCATGGTGTAAAAGAAGATGTTTATTTGTTGAATTCGTTTATTGATATGTATTGCAAATGTGGAGTGATTGAGAAGGCACTAATGGTGTTTCATGAGATGAAAAAGAAGGATTCTGTTTCCTGGACTTCGGTGATCTCAGGCCTTGCTGTGAATGGTTTTGCAAATCATGCACTTGAGCTCTTTCAACAAATGTTGAGAGAAGGTGTTCGGCCAACCCACGGAACCTTTGTTGGCATTTTACTAGCTTGCAGTCATGCTGGATTGATAGAAGAGGGATTGGAATATTTTGATAGTATGGAAAAAGTTTATGGACTAGCACCAGAAATTAAACACTACGGATGCGTTGTAGATCTTTTGAGCCGCTCTGGAAATCTAGACAGAGCATATGAGTTCATTAATACAATGCCAATGGTTCCGGGTGTTGTGGTATGGAGAATATTATTGAGTGCTTGCAAGCTTCATGGAAATTTAGCCCTAGCTGAGATCATCACAGACAAACTTCTCGAATTGGATCCTTCTAACAGCGGGAATTATGTTCTCTTGTCAAATACTTTTGCAGGTTCAGGTAGATGGGATGATGCTGGAAGAATTAGGGGACTGATGGAGGAAAGTAGTGTGCTGAAGCCATCTGGTTGGAGTTCGATTGAAGTAAATGGGATATCGACAAATAAATTGTAATGAATCACTTCTTATCAAACCAAAGAGGAAGCAATTGAGAGGCTTAACTAATACATGGACTTTGCTGGTACATATCTTCATTTATTACTTCACATTAATGTAGTAACAGAAGTTTTAACTTCTCCATCTTGAGCTATGCTTACAGATTAAACATGACCTTGATGGCAGTGCCACCGTGAGCACTAGTTTCAAATGCATCTTCTACGTCCTTCTGTGAGAAACCAAACCTGTGAGTTATCAAGGGCTTAACGTTGATCTTGCCGGTTCTCAACAAGTCGAGGCAGAGTGGCCATGTATTCCTGTAACGGAAAATGCCGATCACATCCACCTCCCTATCAACCAACAAACACATTATTATTACCCAACTTTGAACTGGAAAAAAGAAAAAAAAATTCTCAAATTAATGATTGAACAGTTGTATTTGATGGTGCCTGACGAGGCTTGTATCAAATCACCTTGCTGCAGCCGGAGTAAGAGAGATAGTCATCTCGTTCTTGGCTAATCCGATAAGGCAAACTTTGCCCCCAGAACGAGTGGCATTCAAAGCTGTTGACATGGTTTTTTCAAACCCAACACAATCAAAGCTCACATCAATGCCTGAACCCATTTGATTTTGTATCTTGATCACTTCTGCAGCCACATCCTGCAAAATTTTTTTACTTAACATCAAAGTTAAAGAACCTGGAAAGTGAAAATCAGAACGAACTTCTTCAGTAAATTAACCTTGATATCTGTTGAAACTTGAATTGTCTCATCGGCTCCAAGATTTTTGGCTATAGAAAGACGTTGAACATCAACATCAGCAATGGCAATTTTGGGAGCTCCAAATGCACGAGCAGCCAACAAGGTCACCAAGCCTATGGGTCCCGATCCCATGATCAATACATTGGTTTCAGGACCAATATTTGCTCGGCGACAAGCATGGACACCAACACTAAGGGGTTCACACATTGCTCCTTCCTCTAAGCTCACATTGTTAGGTAATTTGAAGCATAGATTTGCAGGATGCACTACCTGGTTAATGAAGAAAACATTTGATGAATTTATCTTTCTTCACAAAATCCCAGTTTGAGAAGCTAAAAATTTGATCACCTTATGGGCAAGAGAGCCATTAGTTGGAGGAGAACCAAAGAACTTCATCTCAGGACAAAGATTATAGCTACCATTTTTGCAATGACTGCACCTTCCGCAACTGATACCGGGTTCCAGGGCCACACGATCACCGACCTGCAGCGACTTCACTTCACTGCCAACTTCTTCAATGATCCCAGCACACTCATGCCCAATTACCATAGGCTTTTTCACAATAAAATTTGCACATCTCATTGTCTGATAAAGACCATATTAGATTTAAGTAGGCATTAGTTTATCAAACAAAGAGATGCATACCATCTTCAAATTTTTATGTACACAAACGGATTGAACAGTTAAAGAGTACATTTCACCTTGAAGTGATGCACATCACTTCCACATATACCAAGAGCCTTGATTTGTACTTTCACATCTTGAGGGCCTAAAATGACACACAATTTATTCAAGATACAAACAACAATTAATTTTCAATTGTTACTACTAGAAAATTTCAATTGATCACTCATCATCTTACAAAGTAATTAATGAAGTTGTTAGAATACTTACATACTATTGTTGAATCCTTTTTTATTAACTTAAACTTTTATGTCGCGTGTTACTAGCATAGTACGAAAACTTGGTTTGATTAGGGATGACGACGATCGGATCGATGTCAGATAGGCATATGCTTCATACTGAAACCTATTTCGGATAGGGTGCTCCATACCTGACCCGTGCCTTGAATAGTTTTTTAATTTCCGCTCCAAACCCGAATCCATTTGGGACGGGGTGATCCATAACCGACCAATGTTCAACTCACTAATTAAATAAAATTTCACATATAATTGAAATTAAACATTAAGTAGAACTAAATATTAATACTCATACACTTAAATTTAATATAACATAATTCAATAAACCATTACACTTAAATTCAAATATAAAATATAAATACCAAAATAACTTAAATGACATAAAATGATTTTGCAATTGATAGTATGAATACAACTAAAAAGTGACATTAAATATGCAAAAGTTTTGTTCTCAGTAAACTGAATTGGAGTGTCTATGGGTGTGTATGTCTGCATAAAATTTAACAAGAAGAAGAAGAGAAATGCACATACCAAGAGAAGGCAAATGGTAGGGCTGAAGTTTAAGAGTTTTGATTCCAAGAAGCCAAGCAGCTATATTTTTCTCTTCTTCACCATCATCAGCCATCTCTCTCTTTCCTTCTTCAACAATCTCAGAGTTGTCTTTCTATACTGCTTTCAACTGAAGCTGAGTAGATTCCCATGAAACTGTGTTTCCTTTGCTTTGTCTTATTTGTTTGTGGAACTTACCTAACAAACAACTTTAGTTATCACTTTCTGATTGTCTTTATGTCTTTTTATATAGAGAGAATCATTTTACGTCTTAGGAGTTTGACTCTGTATGTTTTTTACTTTCCATGAATTTCTACCTCTAAATTCCATAAAAGATAAGATAGAGAGAATATATGGAAGATTGAATTTCACTTGTTGGAATTGGATAGACTCCAAGTTAAATTTTGAAATGTAAATGAAAATATAATATATGGTGTTCCTGTTCCTGTTCCTGTTCCACGTAATCTTGAATCAGACGCTCAATTCCACGTAAGGGGTGATTGCTGAGTTGACAGTGACTTGTACAAATGGTTGATATTTATCGCAATTGTCACCAACTGAGAAATTAAGATCAGTCATTAGCGTCGGTGAACCAGACAAACACTCGAACTCATCATCCACAGAATATAAAACTAGACAACTTATACTCGTCCCACCTGTTATTATATATTCCTCTAATCAAATCATATCATATCATGTCTGCCAATTCTTCTTCAGTCTTCACAATCTGTAGAATCAAAACAAAACAAACCTTAAATAAAAATAACATCCTCCATTATCACACCCTCCATATAGCTTAAATACATCACTTTAGAGTGTCTTGTGACTCTGTGTGTATCTTAAAGAGAGAAGAAATTGTCAAGCAAAAAGCAAAAAAATGGGAAAAGGAGGGATGTCACTTGGAGAAACAAAAGATGGGAATGAAGTGAACATGGCAGCTTGGCTTGTTAGTCTCAACACCCTCAAGATTCAACCTTTTGAGCTCCCTCCTCTTGGTATTTTTAATTTTCTTCTAATCTTCTTGTTTGATTATTGTCTTTTGAGTTCTTTTTATGATCCAGATTATGGTTTTTTTTTTTTTTTTTTTGGTTGAGATAAATTTTATAGCTTTGCAAACTGATTAAATATGTTTTTGTTCTATGTGGAAATTTTAGGACCATATGATGTTAGAGTTAGAATGAAAGCTGTTGGCATATGTGGAAGTGATGTTCACTATCTCAAGGTATTTTTGTATACCTCTTCAAGTTTCCAATTAGCTATTTGATTTATTTATCAAATTGATAGAATTGAATTGCTGAGAATATGCCAATTCGAAACGAATTCTGTATATTGGATTAAAAAACAAGAAATTGTTTTGGATTTAGTTTTAATAATCTTTCCTCTATGTTTAAACCCATAAAATAGTATGCAGGATTCACAATTTGATATATATATATATATATATATTTTAGCATCTTTAGTCACCAATTTGTTGATTGTTGTGTATGTTCCCAGACCATGAGATGTGCTGATTTTGTGGTGAAAGAGCCTATGGTGATCGGGCATGAGTGTGCTGGGATCATAGAAGAGGTGGGAAGTGAGGTGAAGACTTTGGTGGCCGGTGACCGCGTGGCCCTGGAACCAGGGATCAGCTGTTGGCGATGTAATCAATGCAAAGAAGGTCAATACAATCTGTGCCCTGAGATGAAGTTTTTTGCAACTCCACCAGTTCATGGTTCTCTTGCCAATCAGGTTAAGAACACGCTATATGTCAATCTAAATTTTATAGGAGTCTGAGATTATAAATGTATTAGACTATCACTTCAATACTGTTTATGCCTTATGAATTATGTCGTGTATGTAATAGTGCCACTAGGGACCATACTGTTTCATTAAATTGTGTTGTTCTAATTTGACCTTAATCAAGGTAGCACATCCTTGGAAAAGTTCAGCATTGAATTGTTATCGATTTATAAATGTGACATAGAATTACATTTGAGACTTGATCTTGAACTCTTGGAATCATGTATCGAGAAATTCGGGATGTTAAGTAATCCTCAGAGATGTATTCAAAAGACATATAAAAGAGAAATGTGTTGTTCGAATTGCTATCAGCACATTATGTGTATGCACATGTTGGTAATTCAACGAACACCGCATTGAAAGATAGGTGCAAGCTGAAATTTCATGTTTTATTTATGTGCTGCATAGGGGTTGCACAATGTAGGATTTTTGTAAAACAATTCATATTTCCAAGGCTATAATCAAACACTTGATAGCATTTCAATTCAGCAAATTAATACATAAAAGACCTTTGATGAAACAATTGAAAAGGTCATGTTGCCTGTAGTAGGGTAACATTATATTTTAAGCTAAACCATTGTATATTTGGTGCAACTATCGAGTTCACTTTGTTGCAGATTGTGTGTTTAGTATGATTATTTTATTTGAAATGCAATGGATGATGATCAAATTGCTTGGGGAACTAAAGCAGTTGTTTAATATGGATTCTTGCACATAACAGGTGGTGCATCCTGCAGACCTATGTTTTAAACTGCCAGAAAATGTGAGCTTGGAGGAAGGGGCTATGTGTGAGCCCTTAAGTGTCGGTGTTCATGCTTGCCGCCGAGCTAATATCGGTCCAGAGAAAAATGTGTTGATCATGGGAGCAGGGCCCATAGGGCTTGTAACATTGCTATCAGCTCGTGCTTTTGGAGCTCCTAGAATTGTCATTGTGGATGTCGATGACTATCGTTTATCTGTGGCAAAAGAACTTGGTGCAGATGACATTGTTAAAGTTTCTACAAATATGCAGGTTTGTCATATTTCTCAGCCCCTCCCCCTTTGGCCTTGCAAATAAGTATTAACAAGTTGCTAAAATCCTTCTTTAACATACATCATTATAGGACAATATGTCTGTTCATCTGACTTTATTGCACTAAAAAATCCTGTGCAAAATGTCCACCTCCTCAGGCCAATCTTTTGCTTTCTGTTCAAGAATGAACATTTCTTTTCAGTATTATTTTACTATTTGGATCTTTATAATATCCGAAACTTGTTACTTTGTTTCCAACGTTGAGAAACTCAGCAGTTTTTAGGAAAAATCATATCTGACTTCCTTGGTTATGCTGATGATGCTTACTTCTATTTTTAACATTCTATAATGTCATACCTATTCATATTACTCTTGTCGTCAAAAAGTTGGGAGCAGAGGTTCACTTCATGTAAACATTGTTCATGTGCATATCCCTCATCTCAAAAAAGAAAAAACAAAGTGTCCGTTCGTATAATGTTCCACCAAAAACTTAGCACCATAAATATATGATTTTCCTGTTGGTTGGGTTTCTGTGATCAAATCAGTTGCTATGTTTTGACTTTAATAAATTTCAGGATGTAACTCAAGAAGTGGAACAGATACAAAAAGCTATGGGGGCTGGAGTGGATGTGAGCTTTGATTGTGCAGGCTTTAACAAAACTATGTCTACAGCCCTGAGCGCCACTCGTTCAGGTGGCAAAGTATGCCTTGTGGGGATGGGTCACACCGAGATGACTCTACCACTCACTCCAGCTGCTGCAAGGTTTTTAATTCAACCGGTTTTTTGCTTCTTTTCTTCGTATTTACTTACCATCACTTGTAAGAATTTGTCCAAAAGGTCAGTAATGATGTTGCATACAAAATTTAGAGATTTAAAACTGGTCAGAAAGGCCTTGTAAGCACGTTACTCTTATCTTATAAGCCAAAGTCAAAGGTCAAGCAGGTATATGTAGAACATATGATCCAAATCTGAAGTTCAATTTATTCTTATTCTAAATGATGTTAGGTCCATTTTCACTATACACTTTAGTTTTTGTGAAATGCAGAGAGGTTGATGTGATTGGGATCTTCCGTTACAAGAACACTTGGCCGTTGTGTCTTGAGTTTCTGAGAAGTGGTAAGATTGATGTGAAGCCTCTTATAACACACAGGTTTGGGTTCTCACAGAAGGAAGTGGAAGAAGCCTTCGAAACCAGTGCCAGCGGTAGTACTGCCATTAAGGTTATGTTTAATCTTTAAACATATGAAAGACAAGTAATAATGTCTCGAGACTCGTGGGTATCATCAGTTTGCTTAATTGGTGAAATAACTCTTATAGTTATGTAAGAGGCCTGTCTTGTGATCAAATCTGCTCACATGTAAGAAGTTTGTCTCTTTTATGTGAACTTACAACTTTTAAATAAAAAGATGAAATCAAGTAAATATGTTGAGACACACACGAGCTAGTATTCAAATTAAAGAGTAACAATTTGTTGCTTTTTTGTTGGTTGATAGATTTTGGATGATCTGTACCTTCTTGGTCTTTAGGTGCCTGTACTGCATTTTCTCTTTTAGAGTTTTTATATTTTAATTTTTTAAACCACTCTAGAGATTTTTTTTATTTTTTTTTTCCTTTTTTCATTTTTATAAACTGATCTCCCATAAAATCTTTTTTTTTTTTCTGGTGAAATTGAAAAGCTTTTAATTTCAAAACGAGTTTTAAAATAATGTCATAATAAGTTTGATTAATTGAGACTCAAACTTTATTAGAGATTTCTTAAATTTACCCAAATATTTGTATCCCCTATATTTGCGATATGTGAAATTATTATTTGTCTATTTTCAACTGTTAAAATTACAAAATACAAGTTATTTTTTATGCCCATCAATTATACAGAGAAAAAAAAACCACATGCATTATGATCTCATCGGTCATCGCCATGCATGGTTGGCATTGTAATCTCTCTAATTATACATATCAAGTGCTATCACAATCATTAAATTTATTTAAGGATCCTCCTTATATAAATTCTTGCACAAGTTAAAAGTTTCAGATCTACATAATACAATTTTGCCCTAAAAAAATTGTAGGACAAAAGAAGGGTCCTCCCTAGAAATTATAAATCCTTATATGAATTATTTTAGCATAGATGATACATATTGTCACAATGCATATTGACCAAAACCAACCCATCAAAGATTACGCATAAAAATTCACTATAATGGGAGTTTCGGAACTATTACAACTGATGATACCGGCCAACAAGGCTTTTATATAAAATCCAGCACTCAATACCGTGACGAAGGGATGGTGCTAAGAACCTAACTAGGATGCCAAAACTGGCATTCTCAAAATTACATAGTAGAAGAGACCCAGGAAAATAAAGTAAAAATAAAATAAAATGAAATAATGAAGGTGAAAAATACACGACAGTGCATATACATTGGATTGCACCAGTCATCGGTCATCAGGAAGTGGCAGTTGGTTCTTTACACCATTGCCATACTTTCACTTGACCAGTTCCATCACCAGTAAAAAAAAGACCACCCGGGCCTAGTTGAATGGAACGTATCTCCTTTTTGGCGAAAATTTTACCCCTCTCAGAGAACCTGAACCAGAATATAGCACAAAAGAAAACAATTACAATGAAGGCCAACAATGAAAGTGTTAAGAGGAACGGTGGGAAAGGGTGAGAAGGAACAGAATTCAGAACAGATGAAAGGGTAACATGCTAATAGGGAACTCACGATGGCAAATCATAGAAGCGGACGCTATTGTCATTGCAAGAGCTCAGCAAGACTGGCTTGGATTCTGAATCAGGCATTCCACAAAGAGTAAGCACTCCCTGCAACAGGCAAATTATAACATCATAAACTAAAATAGAATTTTACACAAAATGAAACAGTTTAAATAACAGAAAAAACTGAATTCAAGATCATTGCCGTGTGAATTAATCTATTCTGAGTTTAATCTGTACATCAAGAAGGAAAAACTATCCCTCAGGTAAACTGTACACCTAAGAGTAGAATGGTTCTATGAACCGTTAAGCAATTCAAAGTAGCTTGATCCCTATGCAAAAGCAAGAATTAGTGATACCAATTAAGATAAAATTGATTTGCTACGGATTCAAATGCCCCTCCCCCAACCCTTTCTTATCATATCAGCCAAAACACATACAACATCCAAAGGCCATATAAAAACCAAAATTGATCATTGCAGCCAATATAATTCCCAATACATGAACTCCACGGATAAAGCAACTTCAACTACAATCACAAGTAAAATTTTATCAAAGATTAAAAGCATTATCCAAACCATGCCAACCTTTCCCCAATCAATTCCCATTCCTTAGATACAGGTGCATAAACCATTCACATATAGATCAATGAACTCCTTATATATATATATATATTTCTGTTCTAACTGACCTAGGAAGATTATATGTCATTTCCCTATAAATTACATACCAGTAATGTTGACATCCATATTAACGCATTCACATCTAAATTCGTTGGCATTCCAAATATTCATTTTCAATTTTGACCTAATACAAATAAAATGCAACAGAACACAGGAAAACAAGATTTGCAGGAAATGGCATACATGTTCTTCTTTGTGAGTGTATGTTACTTCTAAGTTTCCACTTTCTGTAGCAACCCACACCTGCACAAACAAAGTTGATATGATTCTATGACTAGTTCCAAAAGAAAAGAAAAGAAAAGAAAATGAGAATCACAATGGAAAAAACCTTTATTGTTTGATCCAATGAACATGATAAAAGAAACTGCTCCCAGCAAAGAAGGGACATCACAACTGAAGTATGTTCCGTTAAAGTCTGTATGCACTGCAAATTTTCAAGGTTCCAGACCTGCAAGAAAAATATAATAAAAGATTAGGAAGAAGAAAAAGATGAACAGACACCCAAATCCGCCATAATAATGCTTTGAAGAATCACTAAAGGTTATCCATTAAAAAGACTACATACTTGTAGCATAATCCACATAATACTACAACCAACTTACTCGTATAGAATTGTCCATGGAACCAGAGTACAGCCTATTAGCTCCAACAACTAAAGAAACCACTGCAAAATTGTGACCTTTAAGTGATGCTGCTGGTTCAAAGCCATTCGTGGCAGCATTAAATTTCCACGCCAATATAGCCCCATCCTGCACCAATGGATGTATTTTGATTAAGATCAGGAATATATGCTGATTGCAACACACACAAACACAGAGAAAGAAACAGAGAAGAGGGAGATGGAAGGTAACTGTGCAGAAACAGCACATAATTTTAGGGAGCACATGCCCTCTTAAATACTGCAAGCACATTGCCCTCTCAAATACTGCAAGCACATTCAGAAACATTGAATGTCATGATGTCTTCCCTCAATAACATGATTTGCATATTGATTATTCATGACTTATAGCAGTCCCATACCCAATTGGACCCACCACTAGAAGACCCAGAATATTGGCCAAAAGGGTGGAGTATGCTAAATCATGAGATTCATTAGAAAACATAAGAATAATATGTTTAAAATATAAAAATTAATAATAATAACTAAAATGTATATTACCTGTGTTCCAGCTAAGAGCAAATCATTACCCACAGCCAGAGCATAAACGTGTCCTACAGGTCCAGTAAGACTCAAATCAGTATTAGTTTGGGTGTTCCATGCCTGCAATACCATCACATGCCCACAAAAGAAAATATCATTTACAGACCCTAACATGAGGTTGCATAACCATATCATATTTAAAAGAAAACATAAGATATAATTTACCTTGACAACATTGGGTATGCCAACAAAAATCCAAGGACCTTCATTAATCATGCAACCAACTTCACCACCGAGATTAATCACGCCCATGCACTACACAAAGAACATAGATAGACTAACAATGTTAACAAACTGTTCCTCCGTCTTGGTAGGAAAATAACTAAGATAGAAATGAAAAGAAAACAAACATCATGTCCAACTCTACTCAGCCAAGGAAAATGCACCGGACGTTCCCTAATTGTATAATATTTACGAACACTAGCACATTCAGTGCATAAAAACACATCTACAATTTATTATCTATGAGTCACTATCCAATGTTGAACAAAGTTCCCTTCTAAGGTCTGTTTTTTCTTTAATAACTTTTTTTAGTGAAACCAACAACATCAAAAACTAAACCTTTCAACAAACAAACAATATCATCTGTAAAAATCATAACTGCAAGAATTCAATTAAACTTAGAACAACGAACCTGTCCAGACGCACAATCCCAGACCCTGACGGTCTCATCTTTACTCCCCGTATAAAGCTTATCAGAACCCGAAGGCAGTGCAATCCCACTGACCACCTGTTTCACCATCAAACCGGTAAATCGAATCACAGAACCCCCGCACCACACACACACACACAACATCAACAAACAAACAAGCAAGCAAAATACTCATAAGAAAACATAAAAAAGATTTTTACCGTCTGGTGGCCTTCAAGTTGAGTCAACAACCGAAAACCGTCACCCAAACTCCAACAATGCAAAAACTTACACTTGTCTCCATATACACAGTTCCCTTGAATCCAATAACTACACACTTTGTCAGTCTTTCTAATCACCCTATGATTACTACTACTATTATTGTTATTCCCAACCCTACCCCACGTGGAACCCCCCGAGAACCGCTTCGTGGCGGCTCCGTTAACCGCCGCCGGCGGCGGAGGCGGCAACTCTCTGTGCAAGAACGGGCACGGATGCCGGTTGCACTTCCCCGCCCGCCAATGATAACAGACTTTCTGTTTGGTGTCGGCCGTTGAGGGACCGCCGCCGCCGCCCAGTCGCTGGAACACGCGCTTGTTGCCTCCGTGGGCGCCGAAATCCATAACAAAAATTCAATAACGGTAACACGATGCGATAACAAGTTTTCTCGAATCAGAGGCGAAACTGGAAGCACTAGACGAGACGCGATTGGAATCGAATCTTATTATCATAACCAAAAAAAAACCCTAATAATAATAGTAATAACGAAAAAACAAATTTCAAAATTGGTCTGTTTTTTTGTGTTAAAATTTTGAAGAGTGAAGTAGTGGTTGCGTTGATGTCAAGGAAAACCTAATTTTTGGAATTATTACGTTTGGAGATTGAAGTGAAGAGTGATTGAGTGATCGGTGTCGCGCTTTTTCGTTTTATGTGGAGAATGGAGAAAGAGTTGTTGAATTGGAGTTGAGGAAGAAGAGAGAAATAGCAAGATCGCGTCAGCTGTACGAGGCAGTGTGAAATTACGATTTTGCCAGGCTTCACGCAAAAAAAAAAAAATGATAGAGATTGACTGCTCACGTGCTGATGATCACTTATGGTAATTATTTAGTCTATAATTTATAGAAAATTATCAATTTTTTAATACAGTTTTATTTATTGATAACTTAAGTTGTAAATTTTTATAAATGTATTAATTTGGTCCATTTGATCAATTTTTTTATAATCAAGCTAACTAAAAATATTAAAAAGACAGTTCTGCCATTAACTTTATTTAAATGAGTTAAAATTATAATTTTATCAATAAATTTTAAAAGTATTATTAATAGTTGTAAGGGTTATTTATAATAATTTTTTAAAAATAAAATTTAAAAAATTTATTCATAACGTCTTATTAAATATTTAAAAATTTATATTTTAAAAAAATTTAAAAATTTAAAAATTATATTTTTAAATGGGAATCCACTTAAAAATTTTAAAAATTTTTATTTTTAAAAAAAATAATATAAAAAAATTATATTATCCTTCTAATGATTAATAATATTTTTAAAATTTTGAGGGTAAAATTATAATTTTAACTCATTTAAATAAAGTTAATAATAAAATTTTTAATATTTTTAATTAATTTAACTGTTAAAAAATTAGTTAGAGAGACTAAATTAATATATTTATAAAAACTAATGGCTCAAAGATATCAATAAATAAAACTGTATTAAAAAATTAATAATTTTTTAAAATTAATAACCAAATTGATAATTATTATAATTTTAAGATGTTAATGTATAAAATGAAAGAAAAGGTTTAATTTCATTTATCACGGAAAATATGACAGTTATGAACTTATGATGACATAAACCATTAGTTTATAATTTGTAAACAAGCTGAAAATGAAAATTTAAATATTACCATGTATAGAGTTGAATTGCCTTATGTTAGGACTTAAGAGTAGATGTCTACCGTACAATGCGTGTAATAATTTATAATTAGTGATATTATTAAAATTATTCTATAATTTATAATATTAATTAAAATCTCCTATTTAATTTCTTTTATAGCTAAAATTTTTTTTATAATTTTATTTTATAGTCAATTTTTCTTCTACCGTCAGTTTTAATTATCAAAATACCCTTGACCGTTATTTTTTTCTGTTAGGAATAGGGGTGGGCATAAAACCATATCCGAACTGATTCGAACCGTATTCAAATCGTAATTTCTAGTTTGAGTCGGTTTTGAGTTTAAACTCGATTTGGTTTGGTTTTAATTTTTCAAAAATCAAATTGAAAACGGTTTGGTTCGGTTTTGACAGTCCAAAACCGTTTGAACTGTCATATAAAAAGGAAAAAAAAAAAACCTAACCTAATTTCTCACTAACTCTCACAAGTCACCACTCACCAGACATAGTATACAATTATACATCATTCCATTAGGTTTTAGTAAAACAAGTGAAAAAATTAAGAATCCATTCACTTACTGGTTTGCATTTTAATATGGTCTGCCTGTAAATCGTTGTAATTTTGCTCCTTTGATCTCATAATTCTTCCTCAATGAAGTTAGCTAATTTTTTATTTATTTTTTCAAAAGGACTTCTGTTTTACTCATAAAAAAAAGGTCTTTTACCCTGTGTTATTAGCATTCAACTTTATTATGATTTTTGGTTGCCTTCGTATCTAAACTATGCTTTAAGTTTAAATTCATTGTTCTTTCTACTGTATTGGTTTCGGTACATTAGGTATATACAACCATTTCTTTTATATTTATTTCTTCACTTTTGTTGCCAAATACATGAAAAAGGTCTATTAGACCCAATAAGTCCAAAATCGTATTGAACTGAACATAATTGAATCGTATTAATTCAGTTCGGTTCGATTCAGTTTACATCTTCAATTCGATTTGAGTCAGTTTCAATTTTTAAAAACAGTTAAATTTCAATTCGGTTCGATTTCACCCAAAATCGAACCGTGCCCACCCCTAATTAGGAATATTATTAAAATCTATCTCTAATCTGGTGTATTAGTAAAAACAAATATCCATAATTTTATTTATGGCCAAAATTCACTCGTAGTGTCATTTTATATTCAATTTTCTCTCTACCGTCATCTTTAATTTTCAAAATACCTTTAACTGTTAATTTTTCTGTTAAAAACTTTAGTACATCAAGAGTATAAAGGGGTGTGTGTCTATATATATATATATATATATATATATATATATATATATATATATATATATATACAATTAAAATATTTTAATTTATAATATCAATAAATCTCTACCTTCCATAATATGATAGATGGTAGAGATCAAATATAAAATATTAAAAAATAATAAATAATAAAAAGATAGATCTCTACCGTCTATCTCCACATATGGATGGTGTAGATTATAAACACAAATTTTTTTAAAAATAAAACATAATTTTTAAAAAAAATTTAATAAATAAGTGGATCTCCACCGTCCATCTCCATAGATAGATGATATAAATCATAAACACAAAATTTTGTTAAAAATAAATACATAAAAAATAATAAAAAAATAAAAAAAATGGACCTCCACCGTCCATCTTAATAGATTTTAAATTTTTTAATTTTTAATTTTTTTAATTGTTTAATATTTTATATTTGATATGATGGATGATAGAGATGTATTGATATTATAAATTAAAATATTTTAATTTAATATATATAGATATTTATGTTTATACTTTTAGTACCCTAAACATTTCATCAGAAAAGTTAAGGATTAAAAATATTTTGATAATTAAAACTGACGGTATAAGAAAAATTGACTATAAAATAAAACTACAGGGGCGATTTAGGCCATAAATGAAATTATAGTGAGATTTTGACTAATACATCAAGTTAGAGAGAAATTTTAATAATATCCCTAACAGAAAAGTTAAAGGTCAATGGATATTTTAGTAATTAAAACTAACGGAAGGAAAAAATTGACTATAAAATAAAATTATAAAAAGTTTTAACTATAAATAAAAATAGAAAGGAGATTTTAATTAATACATGGAAAAATTTTAATAATATCCCTTATAATTAAGCTCGTAATCATACAAGCATACAAACTTTTTTAAAAAAACTTATTGTGGACAAAAAGGAGAGTATTTTTTTTTAAATTTATAAAATTTATAAAAAACTTATTTGTACGAAAGGGTTTTCTTAATTATTCAGATTAGACAAAGTATACATGTAAAATGGATTAATGAACGGATACTTTAATAAGTAACCACAAAAACCTTCATTTTTTTTAATTAGAAATATTTATTTACAAATTATAAATTTCATACAAAATTATAATCCCAGACATAGCGCACTAATATCCACACCTCAACAAATCAATTAAAAATACTTCACAATTACTCTCTATATATATACATACATATACATATACATATTTGCTTTCTAGTTTCTACCCATTTATGAAATAACTGAAAATTCTAAATTGACAAAGTTTTGGGCGCTGTTTAACAATATCAGTTGAGATCTGAAAGAGAAGTTGAAGGCAATGTAGAGTGAGGAACTGAATTCTACAAAATAGCCAAACCAACTACTTGGTGGCACCGGACTTCAACGATGGTAACATAATTGCTTTGATGGTAACATACCACTATATCAGTGGAGGCAATCCAAGTATTTATGGTTACCTCCTCACCTATCTGCCACATAAAACGTCTCCTCCGATTACCAGCATATTTCCCATTTCGCATGAACTAAATGGGGAAGAAAATGTCTCCCAAAGGAAACTTAGGTAAAGACCAGCAATCTGCGACAATTAGACATAATGTAACAGGATTTCTGAGTATATATGACACAGATGGGGAACAGACATGACATACTACAGTGCAGTTCTTCACTAACAGCTGAGATATATAACATGTCAATTGGTGTGAAATAGATAATCCTTTTTCAATCTACAAACACGGAAGAGAACATCCAAAATGAACATCGCAATGTTAAACTCAGAGACAATAGGCTTTGAAACCCCCACCATGCCTACACAAATTACCACCTCACAAGTAGCAATAGAAGTATCATTACAGCTCACGACTAACTACAAAGCTATAGGAAGACGAGGATTAATGAGGATCTAAGGATCCACATAAAGGCAATAATTTTGTACCACAGATAAATGTGAAGAAATACTAGTTCAGCAGAAATGTTCACAAATATCTAGTGTTAAATAACTAAAGAGAAGCTATATGGTCAACTGATGCAAGAGAGTGGACCAGTTATACCAAAATGAGTCCACCAGGTAACAAACCATAAGGAATCTAGTAGTTTAAAGCAGTTTGTGTATCAAAAATATTTTTAACAAAGTATTACTTCCCGTCATTTAAGTGGCAGAGGAGGAGCAACAGCGTGAAGTTATGACATATATTGATTTTGCTTTACAAAAATCAATATATGGTTAATAATACGGTTAATGGATACCACTCACTAATGTTTTGGTTTCCCTGAGAGAAATCATACAATAATACAAGTGAACTGACAAATAAGAAAGTAAAAGCAAGGATGTGGAACAGAGTAAGTGATTAGCATGGAAAAAAAAAAAGAGGGAGCGGTATATCAAACATCAAGATTACAACAAAACTAAATTTAGGAAACTGCTTTTGATAAACTACAGTAATACTGGACAAAGAAATTTACAAAACCTAATTCCAAGACTAATCATCACAAAGAGCACTCTTGCAGGCATAGAATATTATTAACCAAAACAGCAAGTAGCTCACGTTGCTTTTCAAGACAGAATTAACTTGCAAGCTTAAAAGCATCAATGAAGAGACCATACGTGAAACCCATCTTGAAGTTGTTGAGAAGTGCAAGGGGGAATGTTACCTTCGGCCGACTGTAGTAAAACCTCGTTACATACTCTGTCAGGAGAACACACAGTACTGCAGCAATTACATCATTGACCCCTAGAGCTCCAAAAGACAGAGAGATTGTTTGCGCCACATAAAAGCCACCCAATAAGGAGATACCCCCAAAAAGTGCCCTCCTAGAAGGGCTTCGAAAGTAATTCCTTGAGAGCTCAGGAATAATTCGGATAATGTCTACCAGTCTCCGTGGCCCTCCATTCTCTTGCACAGCTCGAATGCTAAGAAATCCAGATGAGTATTGATACACCAAAGTACCGCGTCTTACACGTGAAATTCCAATTTGTGGACTCAAACCAAATTTATGGAGGCTTGGAGCAGACACCAAACTCATGCAATGTGCCATTTAAGATTCCCTCATCAAAATTGTATTCAATCAGACAAACTGTCCTGGACAAATGAAACCAAATAAAAGTTCTGGGTTAACTTTTGGATTAAAGTAAAACTCGATCAAAGAAACAATAGAGATATCCACAAGAAGGATTATATAGAGGAAAACTAAAAGGACGCATTAGTCAGTAGCCGGCTGCATTATTGGTTATCTCTGATATGTACACAGATTCTTTAAAATACCAAAAAAAAAAAAAATCCTCACTAATTAAACACAACACCTTTTCCTTGTTTTTCATACTCCAGAAAATTACAGAAAATGGTGCAAAATGACTTGGGTTGTTCCTAACAGCTAGCAAGTAAATGTGGGTTTCGGTGGATATAATCGAGGGTCCAAATTTATGCAAATATTGGTAGAAAAATTGAACACATAGTCACTATCCTTGATATTTCATTTGATATCGACAAGATATTATCTATATCTACTTCCTTGTACAACGAGCATTCGCTGCCCAAATGTATGAGGTGACATAGCAAATTCTCTCTAAAAATAGATGCAAGTACAACGATGTTCAATCATCAAACACCTAAAATGCAAATCTTGTTAAATTTAGAGAGAGAAAAAAAAAAAAAACCCATCAACTATACAATCTAAATTATACACCAAATCAAAAGTTTCACACAACCGCCCCACTACAGACGAAAACTCTCGAGCTTTGAATCAATACAAAACATTCTCTTTACATTTGAGATCGAAAAACGATATAAAAATAATAATAAATAAGAAAAGACAAAAGTCGATTAAAAGTAATACTAACTAGTTCAACAAACAAAAACAGCCATTGTTGCGTGTAACAGAGAAGATTTTCAAGCGTGTCACCTGCGAATCGAAGTCCAGCCATTTTAGAGCATATCATGTCGTTGTCTCCAATACACAGAGAGAGAGAGAGAAAGAGAGAGAGAGAGAGAGAGAGAGGGGTTTGGTTCGTTGAAGTGATCGAAAACAAGTGATTCTAGTGATTTTGTTTGGATTCTTTTCTTTTATGCGTCCCTTTTTTATTATTCTCAAAACGATGCGTTTTGACTTCCATGTACGATGTTGTCACAAGTCACAACAACCGCATTCAAGAGTCAAGACTTACAAGTGGTTTTCGCTTTTTCTTTCGAAGTCTATTATGTTGTTTTTTTTAGATAAATAAAATAAAATAAAATCTAGTCAAATTATAATATGAATGACAAAATTAATTTTACTTTATTATTTTATTTTGTAGTTATGGAAGTGTCAAACAGTAGATTATTCAAGCTTAACTTGACCTTAATCTGATCACAAATAACTTAATTTAGGTAAAATGGGTCCAGCTCAAGGGTACAAGATAAAAAAATATATAAATAAAAAAACACATAAAATAAGTTAAAATAGTTGATATTTAATTGTTTAACCTTAAATGGATAAGATCGTTTTAAACTCAATGAAAATATTTAACCACGAATTTATTTAATTAATAATCTCAATTGAACTTAAAGAAGATATGAATAAATTCGATTTAATTTTACTTTTAACACTTCTATACATTTCAATGTCTCAAAATAGTTATACATAAAAAAATTATTAGATTATTATCTTAAAATGTATACTTAAAATTATTTTTATATATATAAATAAAACTTTAATCACTATTATCAGTAAGCTACAAGAACCTTGTACAAGGTTCAAGAAAACGCAAATGTTACAAATAATATTAGAAAGGTTCTTAGAAACAGAAGAGTTTTTTATCCTTTTAAATAAAAAATATAGATGACAGAGAAAACAAAAAACATAACAAAAACTTAGTTGAAGCAATTAAATACTGTTAAAAAGGGAAAAAGACGGTTGAAATAAATTTCTCAAAAGGGAAATACAGTTAAAATCATCAGCGAGTACAGGGTTTTACATACACAAGCGAGTCTACCTGTCACCAGTCACCAGTCACCACCACCACCAACAAGAACAACATGAAATGATAATAAAAAAAAAAAAAATATGAATATAGTCATATAGATTATAGTATATATCACAATTAAATAAAATTAAACTCAATTTTCAAGTCCGAGGAAGAAAAAAGAAAAAGAAAAAAGAAAAGAAAAAGAAGCTTTTGAATTTCAGACAAGAGAAGCGAAGACAACATCAAAACAATTCATAAAACACAAAACTCAAAGAGAGAAGGAGACCAAGGAGAGCCCACAGGAGGCATGTCGTGGGCAGCTCAATCTCTGCTCCAACGGAATCCTTCTCTGTGGCATCCTCTCTCTCTCTCACCAGGTCTTCTTTCTCTCTCTCTCTCTCTCTATATCTCTCAATCGCTTTCTATGTGTGTATACATGTGTGCGTGTTGGTGTGTGAATTTTGTAATGTGGGTGTCGTTGATATGTGGTTATATGACTGGTTTTTGGATCTGGGGTGCTATGTTTTCAGTTGAATTTTGGATTTTGTTTGTAAAGGTTGTTACAGCTTATAGATGGTGTGTGAATATGGTGTTGGTTTTGTTCAGTTTTGATGCTGGTTTCCAGATGTTTAGGGTTTTATTTCTTCCTCCAGAAATGGAACTTTGTGTGTGCGCGCTCAGATGGTGTAGTGAGAGTCTCCATTTTGTCTTCAAGAGGGTGATTTCAATTCCATTATGAGCTTGAAACTTGTATACTGTTTAGCCCAAATCACTATTTTCTGATAAAAAAAATATTATCTTTTACATTTCTTATAATTTGGTTACGTTCATAATTGTGATTTAAATTAATCTGAAGGAGGAATGTGCATGTACGTGTTTTGGAGGGGTTTAAGGATTGACCTTAAAATATGGTTATTTTTTTTTTTTTGTTTTGCAGATCCATTTGATTTATCAAAAATTGAGGGAATTCTCCTTTAAGAATTTGTTGTTTTGGTATTTATGTTATAGTACGACACTGTTTTGTGCCCTTGACGGTAAGTGTCATCATCAAACTTTAACCGCTAGCCTGGAGGAGCTTATCAAGGATTTTTACTGTAATTGTG
Organism: Xanthoceras sorbifolium; assembly: GCA_003430845.1. NCBI lineage: Eukaryota > Viridiplantae > Streptophyta > Magnoliopsida > Sapindales > Sapindaceae > Xanthoceras > Xanthoceras sorbifolium. Next base: position 23,829,204 of record CM010611.1, read on the forward strand.
GTTTATCGAATGGTTTTATGAGGGAGATGAGATTTTAACCGGTCTATTTGGGTTGGTCCGGGGAGCTAGATTTGGTATGGCTGTTGCCAAGAGCAACAGCAGTAGTGAAGCATCAAGGCAACCTTGTAACTGTTATAAAGTCTCTAGCTTGACTGAAACTATTTTGGATGGTAACCAGATCTCTGATTTGAAAGATCGTTTTGTCCTTGGGGAGCAATTGGGATGGGGGCAGTTTGGTGTTATAAGGGTTTGCTCTGATAAATTGACCGGAGAGGTGTTTGCCTGCAAATCAATCGCTAAAGATAGACTGGTGACCTCAGATGATGCACGCAGTGTCAAGCTTGAGATTGAGATAATGTCTAGGTTATCAGGTCACCCAAATGTTGTAGATCTCAAGGCGGTTTATGAGGATAAAGACTATGTTCATCTTGTGATGGAGCTTTGTGCTGGAGGGGAGCTTTTCCATCGGTTGGAGAAGTATGGACGATTTTCTGAGACACAGGCTAGGGTTCTCTTCAGGCATTTGATGCAGGTGGTTCTATATTGTCATGAAATCGGAGTTGTTCATAGAGATTTAAAGCCAGAGAACATTCTCTTGGCTACAAAAGCTTCATCCTCACCAATTAAATTGGCTGACTTTGGTCTTGCTACCTATATCAAGCCTGGTAAAGTTACAATATTGTTGTTTTCTTTCTGTGATAATTGAACTTTGTCTTTCGATTATTGTTTTGTAGAAAGTTCAAGGAGTTTAATGTTTTGTGCTTTTGGGTTTCGTTTTAACAGGGCAGAGATTGCATGGGACTGTTGGGAGCCCATTTTATATAGCTCCTGAGGTATTGGCTGGGGGCTACAATCAGTCTGCTGATGTTTGGAGTGCTGGGGTCATTCTTTACATTCTTCTTAGTGGAATGCCACCATTTTGGGGTAACACTAAGTCACGAATATTTGATGCTGTTAGGGAAGCTGATCTACGTTTCCCTTCCAGTCCGTGGGATCACATATCTGAATCTGCAAAGAATTTAGTCAGGGGAATGCTTTCTACAGATCCTTCTCAAAGGCTTACTGCTCAACAGGTTTTAGGTAGGTTGTATGCTCACTCTTTGGTTGTCGGGAATAGTCGTTTTAGTTTATGTATCCTTTGGATTCAGACATCCAGTTTTAGATTCTGGTAAAGCTATTGGAAATGTGTTTATATTTTTTTTTATAAATAGTTTATCAATTAAAATTAGAAAAGAAAGTGTTATTTAAGGGACGCATATTCCAAAACCGATGTAAGATATGCAGTATTTGCATTCAAATTGGCCCTTTTGTTGTCCAACAGTGTGTAGTGTTTTTTTTGACAAAGGCTATCTGTTGTAGATAAATTCTACAATTATCAACTTTGTAATTCAATACAATCTGCTGTCAATGCTTTTGCAATATAAGAATTTTCTTTGTATGGATGTAGCCGCATTCTTCCTGCCATATTGTGAACTGTGGATAGTTAGTTCTGTTTTTGACTTGATTAAGTCATTCTTGTAGATCATTCATGGATGACGGATGGCATACAGTATTCTAAAGACCCGAGTGGAAATGACATTCAAGATTGCCAAGAATGGGATTTAGGGAGTAGTTCATTCTCTACCCCGTTGATGACCAGGAATCAGGACATCAGCTTTGGCACTGGATCACCAGTTATTTGTGATGTTGAATCACCTGCTTTCACATGCAGAGCATCATTCTCACCTTTTATGGCGGAACCATCAACACCTTGCCTTGCATCTGCTAGGTTTTCTTTCCGCAGTGATGGCGATTCTGATGCCTTGGTATTCACTTCCCCTGTACCCTCAATGCTAAGTTTTGCATTCTTCAGCCCTGTTTCTGTTGAGCAAGGGAATTGTACAGTAGACAACTCAACCAGCATTTTCAGAGTAGATACGACTCATGGAGGTAATATAGTTTCCAACCGTCCAGTTCTCTGTCTTTTTCTTGCAGAAATCTCATTTGAAATTATATCCCCGCTTTATAATGCAGAGTCTAGCTTGTCGAATCTGCTTATTGTAGCCGATTCTTCTCCTTGCTTTGCACCTGAGCAGAAAGAAATGGAGCATAGGACAGCTGAAATGAAAAGGGCAGGAGGAACCTTTGGGTCCAAGATGCTGGGTATCCATAACAAGAGGTACCGTACAATTGGTCTAGGTGAACGTGAACAACTTGATTTCATGGTGTCTGAATCGGTTATCCGCTGGGCATCATGCACACATCTTCCAACTGCCCCATCCTTGACATCTTCTCTGGTTTGTTGAATGGGCATGCCAACAACCAACACTCTCGAGTCGAATGGGACGGTTCTGACAAAGACTTTAGGTTCAAAACTTGCCTCGCCCACGGAATGTTATTGTAGCTAATGATGTGTTGTATTAGGTTTGTATCATGCACATGTTGCTGAATGCTGGTGCTTAGCACCAGATTCCGGTTAGCTTCAAATGGGTTTGTATGATGAGTGATGTTTTTCCAGATGTTTCATTTTTTAGGTTTGTTCACTGATAGCTAGCAATATTAACAAGTTTGTGTCTGATGGACTTCTTCATGTGTATAAAGTAAGGTGGATTTTGCTGAAATGAAGTTTTTCCCAGTTTGATAATGTAGTTATTTTGAGTTTCTCATTCTTGAATCTTAATTCTTAGCAATTGTAGACTTTTTTTCTGAGAATCTATTTCAGCTCCAACGAACTCGTTGACTTCTGTTTGTTTTGTCAATTGACAGCTCAACTCCCAATCCAAATGCCCACTAATGAATTTGTGGGTCAGATCTATTGGCATCCAACAACTATATAAACGGCTAGTGGTGGTGGGGACTATTGAGAGTAGACTTCCACTCCCATTCCATTGTTGGTAATTCTATGGCAAAAAAATCACGCTATTATGTGATCATGTTCACGTTTTGATGACATAACATTGTTTTGACTTTTTTTTTATAGAAAGACATCAAATGAACGAAACAGTCCACATGGTTTTTATTTGGTCTCAAGCAGGGTATTCAACTGATTTTATGACTTTTTTTTAATTACAAATTTAAAATTTGAGAATGAAATACAACTTGAACTCGTAATGTCAATAATGTACGGAGAAACTTACAATTGTGCCACCTTAACATTTGTCAACTGATTTTATGACTTTAACATATGTCCGGAGGTCATCTTAACAAATTAATTTTGTGACCTAAACAACTAAACAAGTGGTGACCTAAACAAGTGGTGACATAACACTGAAAATGACTATGCGGTGACGAATATTTGGCTGTATTAATGGACAAGTAGACAAAACAATATTGTTCAAATAGTAAAATGGTCTCTTCCACACGTGAATTGGTCTTTACAGGCTACATGTGTAAAAGAACATGACAGAAACATAATTAAGGTGTCTAGTGTTGGAATGAAGAGTGGGTTCACTCGTGCAAGAAACACCATCATACGGGTATATAAATTCAACTTCTCCGAATTAAAGAGACACGGAGACAAGTCTGCTCAAGTATGTTATAGCATTTATTAGGGGTGCGGCGGCAAAAAATAAGTGAAAAAAAAAAAAAAAAAGAGAGACCGAACCGATCAGAACATCTGGTCATTTTAGGTCCAGCTCGGGTCATGTTTAGGGATGATAAAAATTTTTGATTCGCTCCAAACCGGTGGTATTCCTAGTCGTTTGGAGCACTTAAAATGGGAGTCGAGTCAGGTTCGAATCAAACTTTTGTGATCTAGTTTTTTGTCGGGTCGAGTCGGGTTTGGACCAAATCATTATTGTCCAACTCGTTCCGTTTAATCCGATATTTATTTAATTATTTTTTAAAATGTTAAAAATATAAAAAAATAAACAAAACTCTAGTCTTTTATCTTTTTACGTAATTCTTTATATTTAAAATTTACATGTTAATTAATGGAATATTATTAAAATCTCTCCTATAATTTGGTGTATTTGTCAAAATCCCCCATCTAGTTTTATTTATGACCAAAATCCCCCCATAATTTTATTTTATAGTCAATTTCCCCTACAGTCAGTTTTAATTACTAAAATACCGTTGACCGTTAATTTTTCTGTTAGAAATATTATTAAAATCTCCTTTTAGCTTAGTGTATTAGTCAAAGTTCCCTTTAGTTTTATTTATAGGCAAAATATCCCTCCGTAGTTTCATTTTATAGTTAATTTTCCTCCTACTGTTAATTTTAATTACCAAAATACCCTTAATCGTTAATTTTTCTGTGAAAAATGTTAGGGCATTAAAAGTATAAAGATAAATATCTATATATTAAATTAAAATATTTTAATTTATAATATCAATGAATCTCTACCGTCCATCATAGAGATCAAATAAAAATATTTAAACAATTAAAAAAATTAAAAATTAAAAAATTTATAGTCTATGGAGATGGACGGTGGAGATCTATCTTTTTATTTTTAAAAAAAATTTGTTTACGATCTTTATTGTCTATCTATGGAGATAGACGGTGGAGATCTATCTTTTTATTTTAAATTTTGAAAATTTTTATTAATTTATTTATTTTAATTTTTCATGTATTTTTTTTTTAAAAAATTTGTGTTTATGATCTCTGCTGTCCATCTCCATAAATGGACGGTGGAGATCCATATTTTTATTTTTTTTTATTTTTTTTTATATTTGATCTCTACCGACCATCATGTTATGGACGGTAGAGATTCATTGATATTATAAATTATTTTTTTAATTTAATATATATATATATATTTACCTTTGTACCGTTGGTGCCATAAAATTTTTAAAAGAAAAGTTAACGGTTAAAAGTATTTTGGTAATTATAACTGACAGTATAGGGAAATTGACTATAAAATGAAACTATGAGGGGATTTTGGTTATAAATGAAACTAGGGGGAGATTTTGACTAATATACCAAATTAGAGAGGGATTTTAATAATATCCATAATAGAAAAGTTAACGGTGAAGGGTATTTTAATAATTAAAACTTACTGTAGGAAAAAAATTTTAATTATAAAAAAAAAAATTATGGGGAGAATTTTAGCCATAAATAAAACTAGAGGGGGAATTTTAACTAATACACCAAATTATAGGAGTGATTTTAATAATATCCCTTAACTAATTAATTTAGTAAAATTTTTGTGTTAATACAGTTTTATGTTTAAAACAAACCATACTTGAGTTTTGAATATCGAAGATGTTGAATCGATTTTTAAATTGAATCTTCAATATTTTACATACACACACATATTTATATATATGTATATGTATATACATATACATATATATCTATATATCTATATATGTACATACATATATAGATATATGTATGTGTGTATATATATATATATATGTGTAATATTGTAATATATACTAATATTGTAATATTGTAAGAAGGTAATAAAGTTAAGTTATTTTGTTATTTATACTTTATATTTGAATTTAAGGTTTCTTGAACTTAAATGTTGTATGGTTTGTTACACTTATATATTTTGTAGTTTATTGAGCTAAGTATTGTATGATTTATTGGACTTAAATATCGTAACTTGTATTATATTAAATTTAAGTGTATATGTATTAATATTTAGTTATAGTTAATATTTAATTTTAATTTTATGTGAAAATTGATTTAATTAGTAAGTAAAAGATTTTTTTTCTAAAAAAATATAAATTGAATAGGGTCAGTTAGGGTCGGGTATTGTTCACCCCGCTCTGAATGGGTTTGGATTTGGATCGGTAATTGAAAATTCTTTTGGGATATAATATCGATAGAATTGACCCAAAACCGATTTTCCTCGGTTTTAAAATTCTACAACCAAATTTGGACTTATCCTCACCCAAAATCAACACTTTCTGGTTCGGGTCGGTCCGGGTCAGTCCGATTTTTTTGCCCACCCCTAGCCTCACCCATCTCCCTCTTTCTCACTCTCACTCTCACCTAATCACTGAAGGGAGTTTTAGAAAACGTTTGACTATTGTATAATATGCGGAATTAGGTTTCAAAAATTTTCTTTTAATTGAAAAACTATTTTTCAATCAGGAACGAGTTCCTGTATATACGCAGAAAAAGACTTTAGAAACTACATACTTTTTTCTTGATTTGATTTTTTTGAATCTTCGATTTACCACCAGATCTTCCGAGCTATGACCCGCGGTCTGACAACGTGTGTGTGGGCACGTCACGGCAAAAGATGGAGGTCACGTGAAAAACAAACGGAGAACTCTTTCTCCCTAGGGGCCGGCCGAATCCTACAAAAGTAGAGAGAGTCAGAAAAAACTTTTTTCTCTTTTCTTCTCTCTTTGGTGGCCGAACTCTCTTTCTTTTTCACTTATGTGTTAGGTTAATTTTTAGTAGCTATATAACACTTATATAGTAGCTCTTTAAGGTTTTAGTTTGACCAAGTCAAAATAGGATTCTTAATCCTTTTTATTTTTGATCTCCTAAAGACTTTAACGTTTGACTTTAAGGACTATTAAAATAATCTAATTATTTTAATTCTTTTGTCCTAGTCATTATTTAATCACATGACCTCATATTTAATAAATAGAATTAATAATTAATAATTATTTTATTAAATATTTAATTAATTAAATAACCACATTATTTAATTATTCTCTTTTATTTAAATCGCATTACTTTCGTAACACTATTAATTGGACCATCCAATTAATCCACCGTAACTCTCGTTACCAACAACCATAAGGGTTAGCAAGGGGACCTAATAGACCCACAGTTTTGAGCTCCAATAATACTTAGTAATATTAATTAAAACTCTTTAATTAATATTTCACGATTATTAACCTTGGAGTTATTCCACTAAAAACCCGAGGTTGCACTCTCAGAACTGTAGATATGTTTATACAATCTGAAGTTTCAGTGTCCATTGATATAGCTAATTGCATATAGTGTGAACCTCCACAAATAGTTCATAATTAGAGCTAGGTCATAAAGTCCGTTATACCCCTCTAGAAATATCTTTTCCTTTAAGTACCATTGATTCTCCAATGAACAATTAATCATGTCTTCCTCACGAAAGAATGAGAGCGCTCATAATCGTTCAAGCACCGAATCAACCCTTAAGGGAACTACTCATCTACTTCAATCAAGAAGAAGTGGATTCCACTATTGTATTCAAACCTTTCTAGCCACAAGCCAAACCACAACTTCAAGATACGGAGGTATTGGTCGAGATTCACACCAACCTCACTCATGGTAAATCAAAAGCCACGATCCAACCTGAAGGAGTCGATAAGATGTAGTAGCCAAAATATGTCAGGCCCAAAATATAAGTAAGGATCCGGCCCAGAAGCCCAAAATATATCTCAAAGACCAGGCCCAGAATCAAAAAGTGGTACGACATTCATGTAGTACGACATACACTCGGTGTGAGACATTCATATAGTACGATATATTCTCAGTATGAGACATTCATGCAGTACGACATACACTCGGTGTAAGACCTTCATGTAGTACGACATACACTCGATGCCCCGCACAACCAAGTAGCAATAAGGGAGATAACACAGTGTTCACGCTTGGAAGAGCTCCCACGTCGCACAACATACTCATCTCAGGTCGACGTCCAATCGACATGTCGCACGACATACGATAGTAATTGTCTATTCAAAATTGTCAAATCTATATGTCGTACGGCATAGAATCTCTTTGGTTCTGTGGGAGACCAAATCATGATATACTTTAAAGACAGTCCTACAAAACCATAATTACAATCTATAACAGCCAGATCAAAAGAAGCATCCACACACCTCCTTAGTGGAAGACAGCAAGAAGAGGTAATGATAAAGCCCCTCAACGGGTAGAAGGATCATCCCCCTATAAAAGAGGGATGATTCTCCAAAGAGAAGGGGACAAAAAAACTAAGATCCTAAAGCTATCAATACTCAAACAACACTCTCCGGAATTGTTCATCACCTCCGATCACCTTCCGATTATACCCCGATTATCCGCTCTTACATCTCCTTCGATCAATGAGACTTCAATCGCCAAGATAACAGGAAGTATTACTCACTTATCTCAACTCATAGTCATTGTAACACCCCCTGACCCGACCTGACTGGATCGACCCAGGGAGCGTTACCGGGTTTTCAAAACTTTCTAAATTCTCGTTTCTCATTTCAAACCATTTCAAATCATATCACTTTGTAATTTAAAAATGTTTTTCTAGTGAGCCCATCAAAAATTCAGTTTGTAAAAATTTCGGTAGAGTTTCCTCTGTTTTTCTGGTTTCCCAAGACCTGTTTTCCACAAAACTCAAATCAAATAAAATTCACAACAACACTTCAAATATCATTTTCAATCAAATGCGCACTCTACCGTTTAGTGCGACTTTCCAACAGGTTTTAAAATAAAATAATTCAGAATTCAATAGTTACAAATATTTTAAAATAAAAACAAACAGAAATAATAAATTATTTACAAAACATATATAAAATTATCGAATTACAGACTTTTGTATATGCATTCTTACAAAATATAACATACAAAATTATATAGCTACCCAATCAATGTGGTGACTCTGAATTTTTCTAGCTGCAGGTACCTACTCTCTACTCTTTCTCTGCCTCGGTATCCCTGTGACCTACGCGCGATAAAAACCGACGCGCTAAGCATATAGCTTAGTGGATGTACACTAAACTCAAGTATTAAAATCATAAATAACTTTTCATAATAAAAATATCACAATATGATCGTATATAAACATATTACGATGCAAATCATTTACAGAAATAAAACTGATGAAATCAATTATATAGAAACAACTCATTACAATTTATAATCCATACAAAACCAAATCATAAATTAGGTTATAATCATAAACGTATAAAATCGATTTCGAAATTCACTTATAAACATATTATTCAATTCACTTCAATTCTGGCCCTCTAGAATACTCAACATAAACCAGGACTGGAATATGGGTCGTTCGACCACAGTGGCTGTCTGTCGAACATAACTCCCACCCTAGGACGAATCCTGAGAGTGGTACGTATCTCCCTACCCTAGGACCGAGGGTTCGGACCCTAGAGAGGTACATATCTCCCTATCCCAGGAACGAATCATTAGGAAGGTACGTGTCTCCCTACCCCAGGACGAATTCGTGAGGAGGTACGTGTCTCCCTACCCCTGGACGAATCCATGAGGAGGTACATAATAAATCATCAATAGCAATGTCAATGTCGGTGCAGTACTGCTCACTGAACCCAGCTGGTATATCAACCTCCTATATCCATTTCTATATCCAAGTATCCTAGTGTAACATCCCGGATTTCGGGTAATGAATTTTTGATATATGTGAAATATGTGAAAATAAAATTTTACTATTTGAGGGGGTGTAAATGTAATTAAATGTATGTTTATTTTATGATTTCCAGCGGACCGGATTGAATAGTGAAAAATGAAAAATGAAAAATTGGAAAACTGAACCAGAGAGCATCGCGACCTGGTCACCGCGACCACAAGTCGCGATGGCTCGCTCGCGGTGAAAAACGCAAAATCTGGCAGTGAGTACCGCGACCAGTCACTGCGACCACAGGTCGCGATGGCTTGCTCGCGATGAAAATGGCAAAACCTGGCAGTGAGCATCGCGACCAGCCACCGCGACCACAGGTCGCGATGGACTGCTTGCGATGAAAGTGTCAAAAACGGGCAGAGAGCAGCGCGACCACTCGCGCGACCAAGGCGCGCTCGCGAGGAAGGCGGTGCGCGCATTCCAGTGAGCATCGCGACCTGGTGCCGCGACCACAAGTCGCGACGGCGGTCGCGGTAGCGAAAAAAATATAAAAAAAAAGAAGTGGCTTCTCGAGGAAGCCAGAAATTATCACAGAACAGAGAGAGAGAGAAAAGAGCGAGAAAAAGAAAGAAGAAGAAGAAGAAGAAGAAGAAGAAGAAAGAGAAGAGAAGAGGAAAAAGAGAAGGGAACGAAATCGTAAAAAAAACGCGGATTTCTCGAACGAAAAACACGGATTCCGAGTAGGTGTACTCTTGTTTTCGAAACCGTTTTGAGAAGAATTTCATTTACGTTTTCGTTTTAGTTTCGTTTTCGTTTCGTTTCGATTTTGTTGTAGTTTTCGATTTCGTTGAACATCTTCGTTTTCGATTTTTGTATAAAAATATGTGAGATTGATGCTTGATACACTTGATTGCATTTCGAATAATTCGAATTTGTTTTAAAGAGTTGATTTAGACTTTTATATGGTTATTGTTTATTTTCTTGAAGAATATTGTATAAAAATTTGAGATGTGTTGATTAAATGTTGATTTTGGACTTGATTGTGGGTTTATTTATTGTAACGGCCCTAGGATACTTAGACATAGAAATGGATATAGGAGGTTGGTATACCAGCTGGGTTTTTACTGAGCAGTATTGCGCCGTTATTATTGTGTGATTGTTGTTGCGGGGCAATCTCGGACAATCACACCGATTTAGTGATCGTTGTTGCGGGGCAATCTCGGACGATCACAATGATATTAGTGATTGTTGTTGCGGGGCAATCTCGGACAATCACGTTGATATCAGTGACTGTTGTTGCGGGGCAACCCCGAACGTCACGTTGACCCATATTCCAGTCCTAGAATGTTTAGTATTCTAGCGGGCCAGAATTGATTTGGAATTGAAAAGTGTATTGAATGCTTTTATTGATCGAAAATTATATATTGACCTCATTATTGAAGTTCAAGTGCTTGAAATTATTATATACTTTGATTCTGCAATTTAATTGTTTTAAATATGATTTGAATTGACATATATATTGTGATTTATTTATTATTAAAAGTTATATATGTTTCCATATTGAGATTTTAGTACACCCACTAAGCTTTATGCTTAGCGCGTTAGTTTTGTGTCTAACGCGTAGGTACCAGGAATCCGGAGGAAGTTAAAGACTGAAGGAAGAGCAAGTTGCAGACCGAGTCACAGAGATTGTACAGTTGGGTAGCTATATTTTGTTAGGTATATATATAAACTGAAAGCATGCATATACAGGGAAATTGTAAATATGTTTTGTAATATGTTTTTAATTAATTATTTTACGATTTCTGAATATATATATATATATATATATATATATATATATATATATATATATAAAACAGTTTTGAACTGTTTTATTTATAATTTGTGATTGATAAGTCGCACTAAACGGCAGAGTGCGCAATTGTTTGAAATTGTTATTGAAGTGTTATTGAAATTGGTATTGAATTGATTGTGTAAAAACAGGTTTTGGAAAGTCCGAAAAACAAACGGTACTCTGCCGGATTTCCGTAAAAAGTTTATTGTATTGAATGGGTTCACTCTGAAAAAGGATTTCTAAATTGTTTTATGGGCTCACAATAATTTTAAAATGTAAAATTGAAGTTATTGAAAAATTTTGAAAGTTCCGAGTAGCGCGCCCCGGTTCGGTCCGGCCGGGTCGGGTCGGGGGGTGCTACACCTAGGGCCGTTTCGATATAACATTTTCAAATAATAACTGTAATTTATAAATCCACGGTCAACTCAATAAATATACAATTCAAACGATATTCTTAAAATATACATATTTGATTTCATGAAAAGTAAACAATATTCATACAATATTCTAACACTAGTAATTTCAATAAAATCGTAATAATTGAAATACGATCAACAATAAAATCATTCCAAGGAAAATAATATAAACACATAATAATGAAATTCTTCAAATAAATCGCAGATTCAGACTAAAAATACTTAATACTTGTTGTAAAGATTTCGAAAACGGGTGTACACCAACCTGGATACCGTTTCCTTTCGACTATCGCGTTTCTAGGTTTTCTTTTTCCTCTCCTTTCTCTTTCTCTTTTCCTTTTCTCTTCCTCTTCTTCTTCTTCTTCTTCTTCTTCTTCTTCTTCTTTCTTTCTTCTTCTTCTTTCTCTTCTTTCTTTCTTTTCTTTCTTTTTCTCTCGGTCTCTCCCTCTCTATTCTTCTGTCTGACTTTTTCAATAAGCTTCCTCGACAAGCTTATTTTTTTTTATAAGCTTTCTCGCACTGGTGGTCGCGTTGCTCACTGCCAGAATTTCATTTCTTCATCGTGAACCAGTCAGCACGATCTGTGGTCGCGGTGACCAGGTCGCGTTGCTCACTGCCCGAAAATGCCATTTTTCACCGCGAGCAGCTTATCGCGATCTGTGATCGCGGTGAGGGTCGCGGTACTCACTGTCCCAATTTTTCACTCTTTTCTTCATGCATCATTTCTGAACCGTTCCATTTGGTCCACCTGGAAACCATAAAAATAAACATACATTTAATTATGTTTTACACCCCTCAAATCACAAAATTTATATTCACATATTCAAACTTAATTATTCGAAATTAGGGATGTTACAGTCATTATACACATATTATCACTCGCTAACTTGACCATCGGATCACGTACGTCCTGCGGGTCACGTGCGTTCTATCTTTGCAGGTTGTAATGCCCCGTGTCCCCGAGCGATTTTTGAGGACTACAATTTGGCGCCCACCGTGGGGCACGACAATATCTGAACGAGCGAAGGTAGAGCGCAGCAACTCCGACTATGTCATCTGACGATTTTCATCACGACGCAATGGAGGTTAGGGTACAACTCCTCATATCTCAGATGCAAGAGAATACCCAAAGGCTCCAAGTACTCGAACAAGAGAACCAACGAGTGTTGGTAGAGAACCAAGAGTTGCAAAATAGGATCAATTCCCTCACCATCGTCCGACCATTTGGAGACGCTTCAACGTCCCAGCCCGTGCCATTCAATCAAGCCACCCACGCTACCTACTACACGCCAGTTCGCACGGACGAACAAGGTACTATGGCTGGCGACCTCGATCCAATCCTTGTAAATACAAAGCCTAACATCAGGCAGTCAGTCCGCCAAACGAGACAAATAGGCATCAATCGGAGGGCATGGCAAGGACAGCGCGAGAGATGCCACCTACGTCCACCCCCAATGGCAACGTTGGTTTAACTCAACAAACCGTCCCGCTACAGAGGAAGCCATCGGGTCCTTCACATTCAGCGCCGTCGAAATTAAACCTAGTAAATCCTGATTCAACATTAGCTAACCCTGACTTGGCGCGAAGGTTCGCAGAGATAGAAGCACTCATCCAACTCATTCCAGGAATGCCTACTCCTATAAAGAAAAGCGCAGCCAATAGCTTTGCCGACTCTCCATTCGTCGACGCGATAGCATTGGTAGAGATGCCAAGAAAGTTTAACTTCCCCGGTATGAAGCAATACGACGGGACGACAGACCCCGATGACCACATTGCGGAGTATCGACAATGAATGTTCACCGCCGCCATCCCACGAGACCAAAAGGAAGCATGCATGTGCAAAGGTTTCGGCTCGAGCCTCGTAAGACCAGCCCTACAATGGTATACCAACCTTTCCAATGTTTCCATCAACTTTTTCGCCCAACTCACGGACACCTTCGTAGAACAGTTCGCTAGCAGCCGGAAGTTAGAGAAACAATCCGACGACCTCTACACAATCAGCCAAAGGAGGGGTGAACGCCTACGTGACTTTGTAGGCCGATTCAACAATGAAAAGGTTTTCATCCCTTATTGCAACCAGGCGACAACCATATCAGCCTTTCGCAAGGGTCTACTCTATGATTCCGACCTATACAAGGAGCTCACCAAGTACCCTTGTAAAACCATGGAAGACGTCCTAGCCAAGGCATGGGCACAGATAAAGTGGGAAGAAGATGAAGTGAACTATAAACCTAATAGAATAAACAGCAGGGAAGACAGGTCGAGTAAGAGGGTTGAGCAGCGAATTAATGACAGACGTGTCGAACCATACCCGACAATACCCCGAAGGGATGGCTGAATAAGATACGAACACTAGCGCGACGACAAACCGCCAAGACCGTTCATCTGGCCAAAGAACGTATTGCCAGAATATAATTTGAGCATTAGACTAGGGGACGTAGTCGCCGTCCTCAAAGAAATGGGTAGATCAGTTCGGTGGCCAGACAAGATGATGAGCCCGCCGGATCAGAGAGACAACTCCAAGTGGTGCGAATTTCATGGCGACCACGGCCATCGAGCAGAGCATTGCGTCGCACTACGACTAGAAGTAGGCATGGCGACACCCATACTGTTGACAATATTTATAAATTAATGAAAATTATTTTTGAAGAATATTGTATTGAGAGTAAAATTTTTGCAATTGGTTTTGATAATGCTGCAAATAATACTGCCGCCATTCCACAATTAATTCAATTGTGTCAACCCTATTTTGGCGACAGATTTTTTCATCAAAGATGTGTTTGCCATGTTTTAAATATATGTGTACAACATGGCTTGCAAACACTACATGAGTGGATTACACCAATTAGAAATGCTCTATACTATTTGTGAAAACATCCTAGCACTATGAAACAATGGGCTAGGTATTGTAAAGCTAACGGGAAACATCCAATTAGGTTTTTCTGTGATGTTTCAACTCGTTGGAACTCCACATATAAGTTGCTTTGTGAAAGCTATGAGTATAGAAAATTATTAGTTAGATTTATGCAGCATAATGTTAATACCATTAATTTATATGAACATCATTGAGATATTTGTATAAAAATTTGCATGCTTTTAAAAGTTTTTCATGATGCAATACATTCTTTATCTGATATATATTATCCAACTGCACATTTATTTTTATTTGAAGCCCTTAATATTGTAGGTGCATTTAATGAATGTGCACAAATAAATGAATTAGTTCCGTGTGTTTATGCAATGCGAGAAAGATGGATAACCTATTATAGGGACATTCCTGTAATTTATACTGTTGCATCAGTTTTTGACCCTAAGAATAAATTTAATAGTTTATATGAATTTTTTACACTTTATTACCAATCTCTAGGGATAATGGACATAGATGTTAGTGGTTTATATAATAATGTTAGGAATTTATTTTATTCAATGTATGACAAATATCGTTCTGTTTACGGTCCCTCGCTGAACATTATTGTTCAACAACCGGAACCAAGCGGAAGCAGTAGTACTAGTCATTTGCGCTTTCCCTCCACATTAAGGAAGTTAGGGGCAAGCGTGTTTACCAAAAAAGTAAGGACGTCGGGGAGTTCGTCTTCATCAACCTATGTTTCAGAGGTTGATGTTTACATAAACACCTCCTTTGAGTTTTTGGACACCCCAGACTTTAACGTCCTACAGTGGTGGAGGGAGCACGAAACTAACTTTCCAATTTTGGCCATCATTGCCAAACAAATTTTTGGAACCCCTGTCTCGACCGTCGCCGTCGAACAGGAATTTAGTGCAGGTGGCAATGTTCTGGACGAGAGACAAGCATTGCTCAGTCCTGACTCAATACAGATCCAGGTCTGTGTTGACGACTGGACCAAGGCCACATACCGGCAGCAGGAATTGGATCTGGTGTCCAACGACAATGACTTCTTCGACACCAACGAGGATACAACGGCAACCGAAGGAACAAGCGACGATTGATCACATCCGAAACATAACAGGTAAAAGAACTACGTGGGCTTTGATTCCTCCTAGAGGATACGTAGGCAGCTTAATTGAGGTAAAATTAAGTGCAAGCCCTAATTTTTTATTTTTTTATTTAATTTTATAGTTTTATGATATTATCAAAATTTTATTTCAATTTTATCATTATTTTTTTGCAATCGAGTACCCAGTTTATTTATATATATTATTATCGTTATTTATATATTTAATTTTTTTTATTAATTTTTTTATTTTATCGGTTCCGGCCGGTTTGGAATCGGGGAGGAACCGAACTGGGCGGTTCCCCCCGGTTCCAACCGGAACCAGGATCGGGACCTCCCCGGTCCCGGTTCCGGTTGAAGAAAAATTGGAACAGGAACCGGCGGTTCCAGAACCGGAACCGTCGGTCCGGTTCCAATGGCCATCACTAACTAGAAGTGGCAAAACTACTCAAGAAGGGCCACCTCAAGGAATTCCTGACTGACAAAGGTAAGCAAACCTTTTTGAACAAAGATAGGTCGCGCGACATTGCTTCAATTCCACCACCAAAATCTCCCAAACATGAGAGAACTGTGAAGGTCATCTCTGGCGGATCCGAAGTAAACGGAGTCACCTACCAAAGGCTAGTCAACAAAATGTTCGCGAGCATGCTCGGACAAACCATGGAGGTCTACATCGACAACATGCTGGTAAAATCATCAATCTCGGATCAGCACCTCGACCACATCCGACAGTCGTTCGATATCATTGACAAGTACGGGATGAAACTTAATCCAACCAAGTGTTCCTTTGGAGTTTCATTAGGAAAGTTCCTTGGCTATTTGGTAACCAAGAGGGGCGTCGAGGCTAACCCAGATCAAATCCAATCCGTCATGGACTTGAGGTCCCCCCAAAAGCATCAAAGACGTGCAAAAACTGACTAGGCGACTCGCGGCCCTCAACCGTTTCATCTCAAAGTCATCCGAAAAATGCAAGCCTTTCTTCAACGCTCTAAGGAAGAGTAAATCATTCGATTGGAATCAAACAAGCGAAGATGCGTTCCAAAACATAAAGCGATACCTAGCAGACCCTCCCCTCCTATCCAAACCTAAGGAAGGAGAAACACTTTTGCTCTACCTCGCTGTATCTGAAACAGCCGTTGGCGCAGTACTAGTGAGGGAAGAAGATGGCAAACAACTCCCCGTATACTACATCAGCAAGACCCTACTATGGTTGCACGACCTACATTCAATTCCATGAGGAACGACCTGCATTCAAGGTAAACCTCAATTTAAAAAATAGATATATTTTAAAAATTTGTCGCACGACTCTATGGAAAATCAAAATGCATCATGTATGAAAATTAAAATATCGTTCGACAAAATAAAAAAGCCTCCATAGGCATACAAACTTAAAATTCACAAGTTAAAAAATTGCAACCCCTTATGGGGGCAACATCATCAAGTTCTCCAGTAGGCTGAGCAGCCAAAGCCACGACAGTCAAACCCTCTGGAGGAAGAAGGACAGGCTCTTCACCGCCTGCCTTATTCTCTGCATCTTTTGCTTCGACTTGCTCATTACCTTCTTCATCATCATTTGAACGTGTCAGCTCTTTGTGGTCAGCAATCCACCTATCAACTTTCCATTCTGTCGCACGACCATCCCTATATTCCCTCATCAAGTCCGTAGGAGTCTTGATGATAGCATTAAGAACGTTGTCCTCAGCCTTATCGTACAGCGAATCGTAATCCGCCTCCTTAGCTTTGAGCCTAGCCTCGAGAAAGTCGACATTCGACTTTAGCTTGTTTAGCTCGAGGGTCTCCTCAACTGCATGACTAGACGCCTCATGAGCTGTCTTCTTGGCCTCCAGGCTTGTGACTTTCAGCTTCTCATTATCAAGCTTGAGATTCTAGTTGCTTGACTTCAGATCTCTGACCTTCTTAAGGGCCAGACCAAGCTCCTCTTTCAAATGAACGTGAGATTGAAGAGCCTGCAAAGATCAAAATCAAACACTTAGAAAAATTCAAAGCAAACAAACAAAAAGGAAGACAGTAGTCATACGACTTTACCTGGAAAAGGTGGCCAAGGCCCCAATCAGCAGCTTGAGAGAGGCCCATCTCCTTCAAGCGACTTTTATCTTCAGGCAAAAGTAGTCGCTCGACCTAAGGAAGAATTGACCCAACATCAGAGTACGCAGAGGCATCCTGAGGGAAAATAAGGTCGACCGACGTATTGCCACCAGCAGCTGAATCCTCCCTTCTGCGCTTCTTCCCAATAGAACTAACATCAAACGACTTTGCCTCGACTAGAGAAGGGAGGTGGTGGAGGAGTGGACTCAATATGGTCGCTCGACTGAGCCTTTTTCTTCCCTTTCCTCTTCTCCTTGAGCCTTCTCATAGCATCGTCAGCACTAGGAGCAGCAATTTCTCCAGCCATGAGGTCAACTGCAAATCGTCGCTCGACGTATGATATAGGTGTCAGAAACCTTGTGCCGTACAGTCGCTCGACACAATGCCTAAGTCTGACAAACTCCACTAAATTTTTGAAAGCTGGGTAAGGAGTACTTGGCTCGTTTATTACTGAGAACTTCCACAAATGGCTGGGCCTCAAGTTCTCCTCGGACAAGATACTCTTCCAACTTCTCTCCTTCACGTCGTATGACAGTATCTTCGTTGTACGCGTCACACACGTCAAACCAACTACAACTTGAGGGGTTCATATATTCGCTGCAATACAAGAAGACAAAAATTAGTAGAGTACGACAATAAGTACAATGTCGAACGACACGACAAAGTTAATGACTCACCAGCTTTAGACCAGGTCGTACAAAAAACCGTATCCTCTACAGGCCACTCGACAAGTAGACCCCTCGTGAAGAAATACCTATCCTTCCACGACCTGTCATTGTGGTCAGCTCTGTGATAAGGTGTTTTCTGTTCGGTCGAAGGTTCAAATTGTAGCGACCCTTATCAGTGTCGTGCTCCCTCATCGAGTATGTGTAGAATAGGTCAGGCAACTAAAAAACTATACCTTTCCTTGTACACAACAATTCTAGCCCCAGTAGAATCCTCTAACTGTTGGGCATAAGTTGCCCTGGGGCAAGCTCGAAGTGATCCAGCACCTTCCTCAGCAGTCCGACCACCGGTAATCTGAAGCCAACTAGCTGAAACGGGAGTTCATAGAAGCAGGTCCATCTTGGGATATCCCAGTCCGGTCTCTCCCCCTTGAAAGGCGCCCTCAGTGTGACATCATCAGGTATGCCATAGCTATACCTGATGCGCATGACATCTTCTTCCTTCAACACACTGGCTGGGTTAACCAGGAGTAAACCCAGCGGTCTACTTGGTCCCATAGGATAAGGGCCAGCCGCGTCGTATGGTAGCTCGACGAGGGGAATCCCTATAGGTATATTTTCCATCATGCGCGACATACCCATGTGACTAGAGACAGTCACAGGGTCGTACGATAAAGACGCCACTATCACGTTACCACTTGCTGCCTCCGACTCTCCCCACGAGTCGTACGACAGATCTATAGCATCGTCGTATCCTCGCCCAGAAGTACTGTGAGGACTCTCATCACCTCGACTCGATATCAAAACCTACAAGTCGAACGACAGTAGCGACAGTTAGTAGTCAAACCTAGACTAAAGATCCTGCCAGTTCCCAAGACTGTTAAACTTATACCTATTGAAAGTCGTGCGACATATATGTCTTGACTACTGTCGTGCGACATAGACACTACAAACAGATTCTATATAAACCTAAGTTGTGTTTTTCGATCAAAACCAACGTTTTTAAGTTTTTCTCAAAATCTGTTCGTGGAACACAAAAACCACCCAAAAAAACAAAGAGACAGAAATAGGAAATCAAATAGCTAGAACAAGAAAAACTTATCAATAAAGCAAAAGTGACCACCGCTTCGCCGGAATACATGTGAAAAGGACAAAAAACGAGCAGCAACGACGCTAGAAAAAGCTTGCGCAGGCGACTGGTTTTTAAGAGAGAAAGAGAAAGAGAGAGAGAGAGAGCAAAAATTGAAAATGGGAGAGAAAGGGAAAGGGCGGCAATAAAAGGAAAAACCATGCGCTGACGTGTCATTTTCTTATTGGGCACACACCCCCATAACCGTCATCATTAATCAGGCGTGCACGTTTCCCATAAAATCACAATTACTTTGGCACAACTATCGAGGAGTCATTGGAAGGCCAACCACTCACCGCCTTTACCACCACATTGTCGTATGATCATGACAAACCCCAGGGATTGTGATCTTCTCATGAACCCGATGGCTTTCCTTCATAGGTGACAGTCGTACGACATAAAAAAATCACCATAAAAATCAACATACAGATTCTGGTTTACATGTCGGATGACACTAACCCCTTGACTTTTTTCTTAAAATCCAAGGTGTTTTGGGGCAAACTGTAGTAGCCAAAATATGTCAGACCCAAAATATAAGTAAGGATCAGGCCCAGAAGCCCAAAGTATATTTCAAAGACCAGGCCCAGAGTCAAAAAGTGGTACGACATTTATGTAGTACGACATACACTCGGTGTAAGACATTTATATAGTACGACATACTCTCGGTGTAACATCCCGGATTTCGGGTAATTAATTTTATATATGTGAAAATAAATTTTACTATTTGAGGGGGTGTAAATGTAATTAAATTTTACTATTTGAGGGGGTTTATTTTATGATTTCCAGCGGACCAGATTGAATAGTGAAAAATAAAAAATTGAAAACCGGACCAGAGAGCATCGCGACCTGGTCACCGCGACCACAGGTCGCGATAGCTCGCTCGCGGTGAAAAACGCAATTTTGGGCAGTGAGCATCGCGACCAGTCACCGCGACCACAGGTCGCGATGGCTTGCTCGCGATGAAATTGTCAAAGTTTGGCAGTGAGCAACGCGATCTCTCGCGCGACCAAGGCGCGCTCGCGACCAAGGCGGTGCAAAAATTTCAGTGAGCATCGCGACCACAGGTCGCGACGGCGGTCGCGGTAGCGAAAAAAATATAAAAAAAAAATAGAAGCTTCTCGCAGAAGCGAGAGAAAACAGAACAGCGAGAGAAAGAGAGAGAAAGAGACGAGAAAAGAAAGAAAAGAGAAGAAAAAGAAAGAAGAAGAAAGAAAAGAAAGAAGAAGAAGAAGAAGGAGAGAAAAGAAAAAAGGAAGTGTAGGTGAAAAGGGAAAGAAATCGTAGAACCCACGAAAAAATACGGATTTGAGGTAGGTGTACTCTCGTTTTCGAAATCGTTTTGAGAAGTATTTCGTTTACTTTTTTTATTTTAGTTCTCGTTTTCGATTTCGTTAAAAGTTTTCGATTTCGATTATTCATATGAAAAGTGTTTATTTTATATGTAAAATCGATGGTTTGTAGATCTATGGTTGATTTCGGACCGATTTTATGATAGATTGTATTTCGATTGTATTTTCGAACATTTCGATCTCGTTAAAATACTTGATTTAGATTTTCGTAAAATTATTGAATATGTTTCTTGAAGAATATTATGTGATTTGTATGTTATTGAGTAATTATTGTTATTGAGTAACTATTGCGACATTTATTGTGAATTTGGTTTATCGGAAACGGCCCTAGGATACGGAAACATAGAAATGGATATAGGAGGTTGGTATACCAGCTGGGTTTTACTGAGCAGTACTGCGCCGATACTGATTGATTGATATTGATGATTCTGATGTACCTCCTCTTGGATTCGTCCAGAGGCTGGGAGATACGTACCTCCTCAGGATTCGTCCTGGGGGTTGGGAGTTAATGTACCTTCCCAAGGATTCGTTCCTGGGATAGGGAGTTATGTACCTCTCTAGGTTCCGTACCCACGGTCCTAGAGTTGGGAGACACGTACCTCCTCAGGATTCGTCCTGGGGGTTGGGAGCTTGACCCATATTCCAGTCCTAATATGTTTAGTATTCTAGCGGGCCAGAATTGATTGGAATTGAAAGGTGAACCGAATGATTCTATTGATAGCATTCGTATATTGACTGCAGTATTGAAATTAAAGTGATTGAATTAGTTTAATGTTCTGATTTTGAAATTTATTTGATTTTGAAATGGATTCGAAATGAATTATATATATATATATATATATATATATATATATATATATATTGTGATTTATTTACTTGAGTTTATAGTACACCCACTAAGCTATATGCTTAGCGCGTTAGTTTGTTTCTAACGCGTAGGTACCAGGGATCCGGAAGAGGCTAAGGACTGAACAGAGAGAGAGTTGCGGACAGAGTCCCAGAGATTTGTACAGTGGGTAGCTATATTTTGTTCTCTGTATATATAATCTGAAAGCATGCATATACAGGGAATTTGTAAATATGTTTTATAAAATGTTTTGTAATTAATTACTTTATGATTCCTGAATGTCTGTATATATAAAAGTTTGAACTGTTTTATTTTATAAATTGTGATTGATAAGTCGCACTAAACGGCAGAGTGCACAACTGTTTGAATATGAGATATGCATTTGAATTGATTTGTGTAAAAGCAGGTTTTGGAAAACCCGAAAAATAAACGAAACTCTGCCGAAATTTTGTAAAAAGTTTATTCATTGTTATGGGCTCACAATGATTTTGAAAAAAAAAAAAAAAAAATTTTGAAAGTCCGAGTAGCGCTTCCCGGGTCGGTCCGGCCGGATCGGGTCGGGGGGTGTTACACTCGGTATGAGACATTCATGTAGTACGACATACACTCGGTGTAAGACCTTCATGTAGTACGACATACACTCGATGCCCCACACAACCAAGTAGCAATAAGGGAGATAACACAATGTTCACGCTTGGAAGAGCTCATACGTCACACGACATACTCATCTCAGGTCGACGTCCAATCGACACGTCGCACGACATACAATAGTAATTGTCTGTTCAAAATTGTCAAATCCATATGTCGTATGATATAGAATCTCTTTGGTTCTGTGGGAGACCAAATCATGATCTACTTTAAAGACGGTCCTACAAAACCATAATTATAATCTATAATAGCCAGATCAAAAGAAGCATCCATACACCTCCTTAGTAGAAGACAGCAAGAAGAGGTAATGATGAAGCCCTTCAACGGGTAGAAGGATCATCCCCCTATAAAAGAGGGATGATTCTCCAAAGAGAAGAGGACGAAAAAACTGAGATCCTAAAGCTATCAATACTCAAACAACACTCTCCGGCCATTGTTCATCACCTCCGATCACCTTCCGATTATACCCCGATTAGCCGCTCTTACATCTCCTTCGATCAAGGAGACTTTAATCGCCAAGATAACAGGAAGTATTACTCACTTATCTCAACTCATAATCATTATACACCTATTATCACTCGCTAACTTGACCGTCGGAGTGACTTTGGCCGGCACCACCCCGGTGTCCCATACGTCCTGCGGGTCACGTGCGTTCTATCTTTGCAGGTTATAGTGCCTCGTGTCCCGAGCGATTTTTGAGGACTACATAAGACACTCAGGATTAAGATCACATATAAATAGCCATCGTTTATCGATTATATATGAATCTCATCTACTAACAGATCTTGTGAGAGATTCATGTAAATCGTGGCTCAGTCTTATATGATCTCATCATATAAGGTACCTTCATTCTCATGTCAACTACATGAGCGGTCTAGGATAAGACCACAGTACTTTACAGAATGGACCGCAGCAGTAGATCAATCACAAACAAAGTACCCAGCTTTGTTTGCTCTATACGAACTCTTTAGATTATATGTCTCAAAATGAATCCTCTCTGTATATGACCATCGTATACTTATTCTGAGATTACATCTTGCAATCTAGGATGTTCTTGCACAATACAAATGTATTACTGAATATAAAATATTTATAAACTTGAATGATAATCTGAATAATTCTTATTAAGTCTTTAACCATTTACAATTACAAGCTTTAGGGCATAAATCCCAACAGTCACAACCGTCTCTCTACCGCCTCTCAGCTAGCAACCAGAGAGTTTTAGTGCTCCGTCAGCGATCGTCTTTGTGAGTCACGTTCCTAGGCGATCTCGTCTTGACAGGATGTCCTCCTCGTTGTCAGTCTCCGCCTCTAGTTTTCCTTGTCGTCGGTCTTCGCGGGTCGTCTTCCTTACCACTGGTCTTCTCGTGTCTCTCTTCTTATTGGTTTCTCTGTCGTCTCGCTTGCTCTCCATGTCGCCGGGAGTCCCCCCATCTCTCTCTCTATTGCAACTAATCACATACGCAGCATATCCGCACTACTTGGAGATATGTGATTTGAGAATTTTATTTTTCCACTAATTAAATTTCTAACCAATATACGTTGTAGATGTGAGAAGCTGCATTTTCACATCTATGTAATAATTTCTTTTTCACTTTATTTGTCTACAAATGCACCATTCAGATTGGTATCAAACTGCAATAACTTGCTTGGTGTTTACTTTTGGAGGGAGATTTCTCAATACCAAACCGACCCACACCGAAAATGTAGTATTCGGTTCAGGTCGATTTGGATCTCAATTAGCCTATTTGGTTTTGAATTTCAAAAACATATCTCTCATCGGCAAAACCCAACCGAGCCGAAACATATATGTATGTATAACAACTAACAATTAATAAGTCTCTTTTCTCTTGGTCTTGTCCATGTGCCCCAAAAGAATTTATTTTGAAGATAATGTTGTTTTTATCTTTCGACATGATCTATAAGTTCTTGATAAGCTTTGGAGATGGCAGAATCTACTTATTGCTAGTGATTATTACAAAAGGACTTTGTTGACTTTTTATAGTTGACAAATTAAGGTGAATTATCATCAAACATAATTAAAATGCATCTAAGATATAATCATTAAGAAGGGAAGTAACGCGATTTAGATTTAATGATTTAACATTTCAGTTTATATATCAACCTGTAAGGTCTCGTTTCGTTATCAACTTACATTGATTATTACATGATTAAAATGTCACCTCACGAGATAAGATATAACTTGTTTTATTTAAAGCCTCAATAACCCACCTTCTAAACTTATTTTATTTAATGCTACAACAGCCCACATTCAATTCTTCTTTCATGCTTGTTTTATTTAAAGCCCCAAACCCAAGCTCCAAAGCCCAAAGCTTCTTAAATTTAAAACTTGGAAATTAAGTTTTAAATTTCCATTTTTTTATTCCTTTTTTTTAATAGTAAATGATTTTGTCTCTTATTGCCGTCTTCACTAAGTTCTACTTTTTTGGTTCTTCACTTTGCATCCTTCCAGACTTCCACTAGTGTATCACTCAGTAGAGATATTATTTAAATTTAACTAATATTAATAGTTTTAAAATATTTTGTCTTCAGTTCTTGTGCATGCCCCACTACTTATCCTCAATTTTTTTTTAAATCACTTTTATTCTTTCTCCACAATTTTAATTTATTTGAATAATATAAATTTATTTTCTATCTTTAATTATATGATACAATAGATATGGAGAAATATTTGACCAACCCGTTGAAATTAACATCTCTAAAAATAGATAATGGTAGTTCAAAAGAAAAGAAAAGTAGATTTTAACTTGTCCAATCTTCCTATAAATTCTGGTTTACGACCTCCGATTTCTTATTATCATCATAATATTAGAGATGAAGTTAGAAGAGCGTATTTACAAAGGGGTCATTATCAACATAAAGAACACAACTTTGAATACTTGGAGTTTGGAAAGCAACTGAGACGATTCAACCCTGCTTGGTTTAGCCGCCATGAAAATTAGTTAGAATATAGTTTATCAAAAAATGCATCTTTTTGTCTTTATTGTTATCTATTCAGGCCAGATACTGGTAAACAAGGGGGAGTGATGCATTTACTTTGAATGAGTTTAAAAATTGGAAGAAATATGAAAGATTGATTGAACATGCTAGAGAACATAACAGTGCTCACACCCAAGCTGTGAGTAAGTGTGATGCTTTAATGAAGCAAGAGCATCAAACATTTTTTGACTAACATTCTCACTTGACTGTATCCATTGATTGTGTTTGCTTTTTGCTCGAGCAAGGACTTGCCTTCCAAACTCATGATGAATTTGAAAATTCAAGTAACCCAGGTAACTTTCTTCGGTTTCTAGAATTTCTTGGTGATCACAATGAAGATATTAAAGTAGTTACTTTGGTGAATGCTCCTGAAAATATGAAATTGACTTCACCTGATATTTAGAAAGATAATATATGTTCATGTTCAATTGAAACTGCTAATGCCATTATTATGAGATGGGTGTTGCACTTTTTTCTGTTTTGATTGATGAATCTTGTGATATGTCTTCAAAAGAGTAAATGGTTGTTGTGTTTCGTTTTGTAAATAAGAGTGGACATGTAATTGAGCGTTTTATAGCTGTTAAACATGTTACTACCACCACATCTATTTCATTGAAGAAAACTCTTGATGACCTACTTTCTGGGCATGGATTGAATATCTCTAGATTACGTGGGCAAGGTTATGATGGGGCTAGTAACGTGCAAGGAGAATTAAATGGTCTTAAATCACTCATTTTGAAGGAGAATAAATATGCATACTGAAGGGAGTTTTAGAAAAGATTTTGATTATTGTATAACATGCGGAATTGGGTTTCAAAAATTTTTCTTATATTGAAAACCTTTTTCAATCAGGAACGAGTTCTTGTATATACTCAGAAAAAGACTTTAGAAACTACATACTTTTTTCTTGATTTTCTTTTTTTCTGATTCCTCGATCTACCACCAGATCTTCCGAGCTATGACCCGCTGTCTGACAACGTGTGTGTGGGCACGTCACGACAAGAGATGGAGGTCACGTGAAAAGAACGCCGGCCGATTCCAGAGGGGAGAGTCAGAAAAAACCTTTTTTTTCTTTTTTCTTCTCTCTTTGGTGGCCGAATTCTCTTTCTTTTTCACTTGTGTGTTAGGTTATATTTTTTTCTAACTATATAACACTTATATAGTAGTCCTTTAGGGTTTTAGTTTGACCAAATCAAAATAGGATTCTAAATCCTATTTATTTTTAGTCTCCCTAAAGACTTGAACCTGTGACCTTTTGGACTATTAAAATAATCTAATTCTTTTAATTCTTTTTTCCTAGTCATTATTTAATCACATGACCTCATATTTAATAAATAGAATTAATAATTATTAATTATTAATTTCTATTATTTTATTAAATATTTAATTAATTAAATAATCATATTATTTAATTATTCTCTTTTATTTAAATCGCATTACTTTCGTAACACTATTAATTGGACCATCCAATTAATCTACCATGACCCTCGTTACCAACAACCATAAGGGCTAGCAAGGAAACCTAATGGACCCACAATTTTAAGCTCCAATAATACTTAGTAATATTAATTAAAACTCTTTAATTAATATTTCACGATTATTAACCTTGGAGTTATTCCACTAAAAACCCGAGGCTGCACTCTCAGAACTGTAGACGTGTTTATACGATCTGAAGTCTCAGTGTCCATTGATATAGCTAATTGCATATAGTGTGAACCTCCACAAATAGTTCATAACTAGAGTTGGGTCATAAAGTCCGTTATACCTCTCTAGAAATATCTTTTCATTTAAGTACCATTGATTCTCTAATGAACAATTAAATCTTGTCTTCCTCACGGAAGAAGGAGAGCGCTCATAATCGTTCAAGCTCCGAATCAACCTTTAAGGGAACTACTCATATACTTCAATCAAGAATGAGTGGATTCCACTATTGTGTTCAAACTTTCCCAACCACAAGCCAAACCGTAACTCCAAGATACGGAGGTATTGGTCGAGATTCTCATCAACCTCACTCATAGTAAATCAAAAGCTACGATCCAACCTGAAAGAGTCGATAAGACACTCAGGATTAAGATCACCTATAAATAGCCATCGTTTATCGATTATATATGAATCTCATCTACTAACGGATCTTGGTGAGAGATTCATATAAATCGTGGCTCAGTCCTATATGATCTCATCATATAAGGTGCCTCCATTCTCATGTCAACTACATGAGCGGTCTAGGATAAGACTACCGTACTTTACAGAATGGACTGCAGCAGTAGATCAATCACAAACAAAATACCCAGCTTTGTTCGCTCTCTACGGACTCTTTAGATTGCACGTCTCAAAATGAATCCTCTCTGTATATGACCATCATATACTCATTATGAGATTACATCTTGTAATCTAGGATGTTCTTGCACAATACGAATGTATTACTAAATATAATACATTTATAAACTTGAATGATAATCTGAATAATTCTTATTATTGTCTTTAACCATTTACAATTACAAGCTTTAGGGCATAAATCCCACACATACTTTGTTCATTGTTTTGCACATCAACTTTAACTGGCGATTGTAGCGGTGGAAAAAGAGCATGATGAGATGAATTCTTTTTTCAATATGATTGTTAATGCGGTCAATATTGTTGGAGGGTCACCAAAACGTCATGACTTTTTTCGAAAAAAATAATCTGCTTTGGTTGCTGAAACATTGAATAATAGTGAAACAATGCCAAAATCAGGAGAGTAATGTGAAGCATTTTGGTGATACACGTTGGAATTCGCATTATGGTACGTTACTGAGCATAATCTCTTTGTTTCCATCATTAATTGATTTGCTTGTTATAGTTGCAAAAGATGTGTCAAACTCTAGTGAGCAAATATTTCAATCAAAATATTTACTAGAGTTTATATCCTCATTCAATTTTCTGTTTAGCTTGTATTTGATGAAAGAAATACTTGGGTTGACAAATGAATTATCGCAAGCACTACAAAAAAAAGATCAGGATATTGTGAATGCAATGAAATTAGTTGAGGTGTGTAAACAAAACTTGCAGTTGATGAGGGATAGTGGATAGGGTTCTTTATTTAATCAAGTATTTGATTTTTGTGGTAACAATCATAACGATGTTCCAACATGGATGACATGTTCTTTCATGGGGTCGTTCACAATGTAAAGCTCCTAAGGTCACAAACATGCATCACTATCAAGTTGAGCTATTTAGTATTGTTTTGTATATACAACTTTAAGAATTAAACATTCATTTTCAATAAGACTAGCACTGAATTGCTACTTTGTTTGGCATGTTTAAATTCAAATGACTCATTTGCTTCTTCTATAAACAAAAGCTTGTGAATCTTGTTAACTTTTATCCGAAAGAATTTTCTCCAGTTGAAATTTTAGAACTTGAAGTTCAACTTCAGACTTATATTACAGGTATACGCTCTAGCAATGAGTTTTCACAATTGAAAGGAATTGGCAATCTTAATGTAAGAATGGTTGAGACTAAAAAGAATAAAGTGTATCCATTAGTTTATTTGTTATTGACACTAACATTGATTCTACCAGTTGCCACTATTAAAGTAGAGATAACATTTTCAGCAATGATTATTTCGAAGATTTGTTTGCATAATTGGATGGGAGATCAATGGTTGAATGATAGTTTAGTTATATACATTAAGAAAAATGTGTTTAAAAGTATTGATAACAAAGCTATTGTACAACAGTTCCAAAAAATGAAACTGCGTCGTGAGTGATTGTAAAATTTATCAACTACAATTAATAACATAAACATATTGCCCCATTTCACCCAACCATTTTATGCTCAACAAGCCATAAAACACTAAAACAAGGGCAAAAACTAAACCAAAAAAAGGAAAAAAAAAAAAGAAGAACTGACTGGTAACCTTCAAATAATTGGTCAGGAAAGCTTTCGATCAAAGCAAACATCTCCAATTTCAGGCCTTCACAATCAATTACGAATGGAAAAGAGAATGAATGTAATAAAAGGGAGTGAGGAAGTAGGCAGTAGAGTGAAAAGTTACGAATGGAAAAGAGAATAGAAAATTTTCACCCATTTACCAATTTTCTCAATAACGAGTTCATCAGGTTACTGGTTACTAGAGTCTCTAATCTTTTTAACCATGGGAAGTGGATGAGCTTTTTTATGTCCCAACGGTGGGAAGTGAATGGGCATATGGTTGGTACGATGCCAGCAAACTTTCTTAATGGAATAGTAGCTAGATTCTTATGTATTATAATTTTTTCTTCTTTGTTAATTATCAAACTATAATTTAAAAAAAATAAAAAGAAAAAGAAAAAAATCTTCTATTCTCACTAAAGTTGGTTAGGAATTGAACTGGGACCAAATGGTTCCTGTTCCGATTCCATCTTTTTTAGAATCGGAACTGTCAGTTTTAAAATTGGCGGGAATTAAAACTGGCTGGAACCGCCGGCAACACTGTTGTGCCACATGTTGATGTTATATGTGGCCCAACAATGTTGAAATGAGACAAAACTTCTTATTTTATAACTGGTTCCAAATTTAACATTGTTGTTGCCAACATTGCTGTTGTATCACACGATTCCTCATTTTCCCCTCCTAGGGGAATCGGAACTGCCGGTTCCGAAATCATGGTCATACCTAATTCTCACCGATTGGCTTTTCTTTGAATTTTTGAAAATTATTAGGACCACAAATAATATATTTGCCATTTTACTCCGCACATGTCACCATCAAGCATCAATTGCATTGAAATATATATATTGGTTACCATATTATCTTTTAGCATGAAAGATAAGGTCGATATCCAAAATACAAACCAGCCTCATATGTTTAAATTTTCAAAAAAAAAATAAAAATAAATAAATTCTACTTCTTGTTAATTCAATACCAGATAATTATGCTATTAACACTATTCTGATTTTCCCATCTTAGAACTCAAATAAAAAAATTAAAAAAAAAAAATTCATCAAAATGGGTTGTAAACTGATAAACTCTTCAAACCCACCAATTCTATGCCAATTCTCCACTAGAAAACCAAGTTTTGGAATCAAAACACTTGCTTTCTCTTCTTACAAGACTGAGCTGCCAACAACTGATGATGTTGGGATTGCCACCATTAAATTCAAGACTCTGGCTGCCTGCAAGCTTGGAATCTCCAGATATCCTGATTTTGAATATGATGCACAAGGAGGAACAGGAACTGGGTCTGGTACGATGATTTCTGACAAGGAGATTTCTGTTTGTTTTGACCTGAAAACTCTGTACATTCCACCATTGACAAGTCGGACGACCAAGTTCTTGGGTTTGCCTTTGCCTCCTCTTTTGAAGATTGATATTGTGCCTCAACTTTTTCAAGGGAATATCAACCCAGAATCTGGCCAGGTACCATTGCATGTGTAGCTCAGTTTTAGTTAATATTCATTGATAGATTTTATGTTAAAATTGAAACTGCACCATGAACAGTTAAATAAACAGTTGAGATTTATATTCAAAATATAGATTATCTTAATTTGTCATGAGCTTATGTTAAGAGTAATTATCTATAATTGAATTTTTATTTTTTATTTTAAAAAAAAAAAAATTGAACGGACAATTTGTTATTCTATTTGAATAAAAAATTGATTTCTTTACATGAATAATTCAATGTATGTTCAAATCACACCATGTATATTTATTAGCATGTATGAGGTATTTTCTCTACAGCTCCCGACAGACCTCTAACCCGTAACTAATAAATGAGTCTACTAATATTATAGTAAAGGACTGATCCCTATATATATATATATTTTATTTTTTTTAAAGAGTCATGGATATTCAACTTCAAATCCATCAGTAATAAGGAAGCTGGTGCTGTTTTTTTGGGTGCAGGTTGATCTAGAATTCATGGCCAAGTTCTGGTTCTCTGTTGGAAGTATATATAGAGCTCCTCCATTGCTGGTGAAGACAGTGTTGACATCAGAAGAATCAAAGGGGTCAATGAGAAGTGGAAGAGGAGAGAGGCTAGACAAAGAAGGGAAATGCAGGTTGGTCGGTGTGGCAACAGTCGATCCAATTGATGATTTCTTCATGAATACTTTCCTTGGCCTCCCAACTCAATGCCTTGCAAACCTAAATGCTGTAATCGCCCTTTCCTAAAAAGGGGTTTTAAAATAATTCCATTAACGTGGTTATCACAAATTTTATAGTTACCAAATTTATACAGACAAAAGCTAAATGCAATTAGGAGTCTCACTTGATTGAATAAGACTCGTACTGTTTCATTTTACATAGTTCAAATTCAACCGCAAAAACATTCAAATGTTGTAGTCACCTTTAAATTATTTTTTTTTTATGAAAAGAACCTTTAAATTTCTTGGTGTACATCATATGGTTATTGATAGGATTGTTTTGAATGAGATGAAATTACAATGGAGCTGAATAATAATGTCTATTACGGGAAATAATCATCAATGAAGGACATACGGTTCTAGACGTCAGGGATAATCCTAACATCACTTTCTGGAGCTATCGTTGTAGCAATGATTCCTGAGCAGTCAGCCCAATCTTAGATGAAAAATAAGGACACTTGCAAATAATGGAATAGTAGATAAATGGCCATCCTTGTGGATGGATTGCTCTCACAAAATAACTACCACCAAAATTCCCCATAGTGGTACCAAACATTTTGGTAGAGATCACATTTAAAGATAAGGAAATCTATCGTAGTCGGTAAACCAAACACTTATCAAAGGACAAATGGCAAAAACTCATAAAACATGGCTGACAAGATAAATCAACTAGATCCTCGACTATAAAAAGACAAAGAATCAGCATGCTATCCTATCAGTTAGGGATTAGTAAATTGGATATCGTACTGACTTAGACACCGGAGGGTCATCGTTAGGAACACTTATGGCAACTTTCTTTTGAACAAACAAAAGATCTCAAGCAAGAGCATATAGAGTTCCAGAAGTACAAAAAGAGGAAGACACAAAAGGGCTCAATTGTTGAACCATTTTTAATCTAAACAATATCCTATCTCACCCTTAGACCTATATTAAACATTGAACTCAACATCAACTAAAATAGTATAATCCAAATGATGAACATCAACCATACCTTAAACAAATGAAAAACTTGCTCAATGATATGGTTGAACTATTAACTAAGTGTAGGACTGCAACGCGAAGTAAAAGAATTTCGTATTTTAATCACGATTATGTTGATTATTAAAAACAATGACCTTGATTAGTAACAAATTGTCAAAACGCATCTACATATTTAAAATGATTTTCATTATTCCATTTTAATTTTTCGTAGAACAACACTGTAGAATACCTTTTTTCCAGATAAGTTATCAAATAAAAATGAAAATGATTGCAATAAAATTACTTTTGAACGTGTATTAATTATTCTACTATAAAAATGAAATATGAAAATAACTTTTACATTCTATAAAATATAAAATGTTATAAATACTTCACATAAATATTCAATCAATATATTTTTATTTTCTTTTTTTCTATATCAGAAATGGTCATAGTTTTTGCCTCTTTGGAACTCACCAGGTCACCAGTTCTTTCATGTCACCTGGCCATTATTCACTTCACAGTGGCACATAATAAAGTGGCTCTGCATGAAGAAAAGATGATTCATGTCACAAAGTACAAATAACTATCACCGACGCCAGAATATTATGAAGAAACGATATGAAAATGAAATCTACAACTCACATTAGTAAAAAAGCTGTTTGATTAGAAATCGGCTACTTCTAGCATCTGCACTGGCTTTCTTTTTGTGAGGATATAGAGCTATTCAATCATTCAAATGCCAGCCTTTGAGTGCCAACCAACGAAGCGTACTGGCCCTTCCTTGCCAGCAACTCGAAATGGGTTCCTAGTTCTGCAATCCTACCATCGGAACAAAGTGCAATTTGATGCGCATTC
This sequence comes from Xanthoceras sorbifolium, assembly GCA_003430845.1. Taxonomy (NCBI): domain Eukaryota; kingdom Viridiplantae; phylum Streptophyta; class Magnoliopsida; order Sapindales; family Sapindaceae; genus Xanthoceras; species Xanthoceras sorbifolium. The sequence goes on from CM010611.1 coordinate 23,862,333, forward strand.
TGAACTGTGCTTAATCTATGAGCAATCACTAATGTTGTCCTGCCCTTCATGAGATGGTTCAGAGCATCCTGGACAAGGCGCTCACTAACTGCATCCAACGCACTGGTGGCCTATATGATATATCAGATAACATCAACCGGAAATGGATCAAATAACATCTCATGTCACAACTAAGAAAGCTTCCGTGACAAAATATGAGTGAACTTTTTGAATTTTACACTTTCGTGGTTCATTCAGGTTCAGTCTGAACCAAGTTTGGAAGTGTACCTCATCAAGAATAAGAATTGGGGCATTCTTGAGAAGAGCTCTGGCAATAGCAACTCTCTGCAGATCAAAAATAAAGTAGTCAATTACTTGGTTCTTTTTCTCTATCTCTCTATATCAAAACCTCATTACATTACCTGTCTCTGTCCACCACTCAGTAGACCTCCACGCTCACCAACTAGTGTATCATAACCCTTTTATTCAGAAAAGGGAAAAAAGAGGTAATGGCATTTGAAACAAGCCCAAGAAGTTGCAGAATTATAGCAAATTCAGATTTAGAAGACCAAACCTGTGGAAGAGAGATTATAAACTCATGAGCATTTGCTGCTTTGGCTGCCTTTATGATGTCATCCTTGGATACTTTCTCATCTGGAAGCCCATATGCAATATTTTCTCCAACAGATACCGAAAAAAGTACAGGGTCCTGTATCATTTTATTATTCAACTTTGACAAAGGCAACAATATGATGTTTAAATCAAGTTATTTGCCCACCACACAAGCAACTTGGTTCTGTTAGGTTGGTTTGATATCAGAGACCAACAAAACTAAGCATCACTAGAGCATCAGCATTAAACCAATTCAATGAACAACACTATCATGCCGATAATTATAATAATGATAGTAACTTGAATACTACACCCAATCCACCTCAATATCCTAATATGAACCTAATTAAAGCCGATGCTTCTGTAAAGTTTAGACTAATAACATTAATTTATCCAGCATAAATACGTACATAAATAAAGGATTAATTCTTCAGCAAAGTTGTCTACTAATGTAATGAGATAGACCTTCAATTGCTTCTTAGTTTACAGAACTATTAATCCAAGGTAAATTAAAGTCTTATCATACCATCTCAAGCTAAGTTGGGCCACTACCATCTAAGGCCTCTGGGTTTAGAACTACCTCGTAGTATGTATCTCATTGATGATTGATGAACAGTAAATTAACAAAAGGGGAGTGTGGTGGATGGGGCTGCACGAGCACTGCAGGAATATTATGCATTGATAAATTAATAGCTTATTTTATAGTATGGAGATTCAAATGTGTACTTGATTCACTATGGAGACAACACGGGCCCATTCACTCTTGTCAAATGTCCGGACATCCTCTCCGCCAACGGTTATACGACCTCTTGTTGGCTGTAAGAATGAGAAAATCAGCTAGCACACATACTTAACATTCTATGGGGTGGAAAGAAAGCTACATTTACAAAATTATAAAATGTTGTTTTACACAACCTCATAGAAACGTGCCATCAGCTGTACTATTGTGCTTTTGCCAGCACCACTTTGGCCCACTAGAGCAGTCACAGTTCCATGTTTTAGCATCAAATTAAGACCATTTAGAACTTCCACATCAGGTCTCAAAGGATAAGCAAAGTGCACATCTGAAGAACAAAATGAGCACATCAGTTAGCTAAGCTCAACAGATTGTATATAAATTCATTATAGGGAACATTAATCATATCAAATCAAGGTGCTATTTACTTTTCTGGTAAGAAATGTAAACTTTATATTGAATACCAGAATGATTAGTGTACACAATTTCACAAACAAAAGGAAGATGAGAGAGAGAAGAATTGAGCTTTGAAAGCAGATCAGAGATAACACCAAACTAGCATGTAATATTTAATACTCCCAAGGTTGAGCATTTGTGACCTTACTAGCTTATTTGAGTTCTTATTAATAAATTTGTAGTAGCAGGCATTTGTCTTAATTGAGACTTGGCTTAAAAAAAAAAAAAAAAAAAAAGAGATTCTGCTCATATAGATAGAATTTACTTCTTGCTAATAAACTTCTCATTCAATTTGCAACTCAACCATACTTTATATCAGTGAAGCCAAGAAACTCATGTCAAAGTATGGTCAGGAAAAAAAGGTTTTATACGATATAATAACTAAAACCATAATACAGAAAATGAGACACATAATATCAACATGCATCAAAGAACTCAACATAAGGACATTAAAAATACCTTCAAGGCAAACATCAGCTGACCAAGCAACACTACACACATTGCTAGCCGATTTCAAAGCTGACATGTAATGCATATTTGTATATTGATTTTTCCCATTTAAGCCATCAAATAAGAATAATTTAAGATTTTCATCGTGAACTTTTTGTTGGATTTCTCTTTCCAACCCATAAGCAAGTGATTCATCAATTTCTGTCCCAGATAATACAGAATTAATTCTCTCAACAGCAGCAAAAGTTCCACGTAGATCTCCAAATGTATTAACAAGCCCTTGAACCTGATAGATGCATCACATAGAGTAAAAGACATTGCACAGTTTAAGCTTAAGGATGAGCGGACACTGAAAAAGGGACTTACAGCAAAAGTGAGTGTAAAAGTGTATCCAATAAAAGAAGCCACAATTCCAACAGAGAGTTCACCCTGCAAGCAATAGATAGGATCATTCATGTGAGAGTGAGAGAGAGAGAAAGAGAAACTAAATGATTTGTGTTGGAGAAGGTTGACCGAATCTTACCAGATTTGGTTGAGTGTTATTTTAGGAAGTAAATATTCTAGATTATTGTAATTAGTTATTTGTGTCCTAGAGTTATTTGTTTCCTAATTTACAATTCTTAGAAATTAGGAGCAGTTATTACCTAAAATTAGTCCTACGAGAATTAGGAGTACTTTGTGTGTATATATATATGTGTGTATGTGTGTGTGTGTGTGTCTGTGTATTTACAAGGAATCAATCAATATATATATTTTTTAGAATTCTTCATGGTATCAGAGCAGCCCTCACTAGGACGGTAAATTATTTTTTATTCTTCTACTAATTATTTGATAAAATCAGCAAGCAATTATCATTAATTCTGGTCGTTTATACCAGAATTTGAAGACTTATTCTTCTATTTCTATCAGCGCCTAGATTTCAATTTTGAATGTATTTCGGACTCCTTTACCTCTCTTTTCGTCTCGGTTCCTTCCACCCTAAAGCAACCATGTCTGAAACATCACAGCAAACTGTTGCAGAAACGTCTGCTCTTGTCATACAGGAGGCTGCTGCGGCTGCTGAGTTCAAGGCAAATGTCCGCAAATTTGAGGACAAGCCTAGGGTCTGGTGTGTTCACTGCAATCAACCACATCATACCCGAGAGACATGCTGGAAACTCCATGGCAAACCAGCAAACTAGAAGCCCCAAGATAGGCCGAATACAGCCCCCTATACTGCTCATTCTGCCGAGCAGATGCAAGTCAGCAAGGAGCAACTGGATCAGCTCCTAAAATTAATAAAAAAAGGCCCCAATACCAGCTCTAACCCCAGTGGATACCTTGCTCAAACAGGTAATGCTTCTACCGGCTTTATAGGTCAATTTACCTCTGCACATTGGATCATTGATTCAGGTGCATCGGACCACATGACCAGTGCCTCATCTTTATTTAAAACATATTCTCCTTGTCCTAGAAACCAGAAAATTCGAATTGCAGATGAGAGTTTATCTTCCATTACAGGAAAAGGTTCTATTCAAATTCCTAATAATATTGTTTTAAATTTTGTTTTACATGTTCCTAATCTTTCCTGTAACCTCTTATCAGTTAGTAAATTATCCCAAGATTCTAATTGTTCCATTATTTTCTCTCCTATACACTGTGAATTTCAGGACAGGACTACGGGGAAGATGATTAGCAGTGCTAAGATGAAGGATGGTCTTTATTACTTTGAGGATGGTTCCTTTGAAAATAAGCTTGCTCTGGGATTGTAGTGTAATGTGGGCTCTCTCCCTGTAACAGAACAAATTATGATTTGGCATTTTAGATTAGGACATCCTAGCTTTGCATATTTAAGGCACCTGTTTCCTAGTTTATTTAATAAAATCTCCTTCAAAAATTTTCAATGTGATGTATGTTGTTTTTCTAAGAGTCAACAAAAACCGGATTTTTCAAAACCTTATAGGACTTCAAAATCATTTTATTTAATACACAGTGATATTTGGGGACCCTAAAAAATATCAACTCCATCTTAAAAAAGGCGGTTTGTAACCTTTATAGATGACCATACTAGACTATGTTGGATCTACTTAATGAAAGTAAAATCAGATGTTGAAAAATTGTTTCACGATTTCTATAAACTAATTGAAACTCAATTTCAAACTAAAATTAGTATTTTACGAACTGATAATGGAAAATAATACTTTAATCAGTATCTTGGAAATTTTTTAACTGAAAAAGGAATTCAACATCAATCCACTTGTCGGGATACACCCCAACAAAATGGGATTGCAGAGAGAAAAAACCGCCACCTTTTAGAGGTTAGTAGGGCTCTTATGCTCTCCATGAATGTTTCAAAGTATGTATGGGGAGAAGCTGTCTTAACAGCAGCATATTTGATAAATAGGGTTCTATCTCGTGTCTTAAATCATGAAACTCCTTTAAATTCTCTTAAGAAGTTTTTCCCAAATAATAGATTGAGTTCAAATTTGCCCCTTAAGGTTTTTGGATGTACAGTCTTTGTTCATATACCTAATATATTTCGATCTAAACTTGATGCTAGGGCTGAAAAATGTGTTTCCATTGGGTATGCTCCTAATAAAAAAGGGTATAAATGTTTTAATCCTGTTACAAAGAAAGTTTTTGTAAGTATGGATGTTGTTTTTGTTGAACAAAAACCGTTTTTTAACAAAACTCATCTTCAAGGGGAGAGTGAAAAAGAAGATGATGAGTTTTCTTTTAAAAATTCTTGGAACCCCAGTACTTCTGTTTTACCAAATTCTGTTTTCCCTATAGTTTCAAATGATTATGAAGAGGTTATTTTTCACAAGGAAACAAAGTCTAGAAATAATGAGCTAGGAACAAATCAATTGTCAAATGTTACTGATTCTAATTCAGGGGGAGAAATATTACAGGATAAAGATCCTAATCTGGATAATTATCCTACAACAGAGCTGAAAGTTTATATAAGAAGGGACCTCAGTGTAACAAAGAACAACCTCATCCAGCACCTAGCCGGTTGCCTTCTCCAAGTCCTGGTACTGAACAAGCTGTAACTCAACAAGGTATCACTTCAGTTCCTACTCTTCCTCCTATATATGAGTCTGTTAATACTGAATTTTCTATTGATCTTGATATTCCTATAACCATTAGGAAAGGGGTTCGAACTTGTACCAAACACCCTATAGCCAAATACCTGTCCTATCACAGATTGTCCGATAAGCATAGAGCATTCACCTCAAACATCTCACACTTAATTATCGCTAGAGATATCCAAGAAGCCCTAGAACACCCTAGTTGGAAACCGGCTGTTATAGAGGAAATGAGTGCCCTCAATAAAAATAAAACCTTGAAAATCATTGATGTACCAGCTGAAAAGAAAACAGTGGGATGCAAATGGGTCTTTACTGTTAAATGTAGGGCTGATGGGTCAATAGAGAGATACAAAGCCAAATTTATTGCAAAAGGGTTCACTCAAACCTATGGCCTTGATTACCAAGAAACTTTTGCACCGGTAGCGAAAGTGAATTCTATTCGCATTCTCCTATCTGTGGCAGTGAATGTTGGCTGGCCTTTACACCAGCTAGAAGTAAAAAATGCCTTCCTAAATGGCAATCTTGAAGAGGAAGTGTTCATGGAACTTCCACCTGGGTTTGAAAAAGAATTTGGCAGTGGTAAAGTATGTAGACTGGTGAAGTCCTTGTATGGACTCAAGCAATCTCCTAAAGCATGGTTTGAAAGGTTTGGAAAGGTTATGAGAAAGTTTGGGTACAATCAAAGTCAAGGGGAACACACATTGTTTGTTAAACACTCTAGTGAAGGAAAGAAGGCGATCTTAATTGTCTATGTAGATGACATCATTTTGACTGGAGATGATAGTGAAGAAATTGAAAGACTCAAGAAGTCTTTGGCTAGTGAATTTGAAATTAAAGCTCTAGGAGAAGTGAAGTATTTCCTAGGAATGGAGTTTGCTAGGTCCAAGAGAGGGATCTTTATTTCCCAGAGAAAATATGTGCTAGAGTTATTGGGAGAAATGGGTATGACAGGATGTAGAGTTGCTGAGACACCACTTGAGCTAAATCTAAAACTTGAGGCTGCCAAACCATAAAATATGGTGGACCAAGAACAATACCAAAAATTAGTGGGAAAACTAATTTACCTAGCTCACACTAGACCCGACATCTCATTTGCAGTAAGCTTGATAAGTCAGTTTATGCACTCACCAGGACCAGAACATTATGAGGCAGTTTTGAGGATCCTGAGATACCTAAAGGGAACTCCAGGAAAGGGACTTTTGTTTGCTAATAATGGACACTTGCAGGTTGAAGTTTATACAGACGCAGATTGGGCAGGAAGTATAATTGATAAAGATCAACTTCTGGCTATTGCACATTTGTTGGTGGTAATCTAGTGACATGGCGAAGCAAGAAACAGAGTGTTGTGGCAAGAAGTAGTGCAGAAGCCGAATTCAGAGCTGCAGCCCTTGGAATCTGTGAGATAATGTGGATTAGGGGATTGCTTGAAGACCTAAATATCCACATTCCCTCACCTCTAAAACTCTATTGTGATAATAAGTCAACTATTGCTATAGCTCACAATCCGATTCTACATGACAGAACCAAACATGTCGAAATAGACAAGCATTTTATCAAAGAGAAAATAGATAGTGAACAAATTTGCATGCCCTATCTACCTACCGCAAAACAGGTGGCTGACATTTTCACTAAAGGCCTACCGAAGATGCAGTTTGAAAAGTTGATATGCAAGCTGACCATGGAGGACATCTTTACACCAGCTCGAGGGGGAGTGTTGCCAGATTTGGTTGAGTGTTATTTTATGAAGTAAATATTTTAGATTATTGTAATTAGTTATTTGTTTCCTAGAGTTATTTATTTCCTACTGTTATTTGTTTCCTAATTTATAATCCTTAGAAATTAGGAGTAGTTATTACCTAAAATTAGTCCTACTAGAATTAGGAGTACTTTGTGTATATATATATATGTGGCTGTGTATTTACAAGGAATCAATCAATATATATATTTTTTAGAATTCTTCAATTTGATATGAGTAGACCACCAGCAACCTGTTAAGGATGGCATGGAGCTAAGTTGGCTTTGCTGTCATGGCAACAGACTTAAAACTGACAACGGAGCTACAAATGGTAGTAGAGACAATTATCCATTCCCAACTCCAAATCGTATACAACAGTGAGACTATAGCTGTCAAACACACCTCAAGAATGTGATGCTGGTAAGTGGTAACCTACATGACGCAATATATATATTTCTATCCTAGAAAAGCTATCAGCATAAGCAACAGACTTAAAACTGACAACGGAGCTACAAATGGTAGTAGAGACAATTATCCATTCCCAACTCCAAATCGTATACAACAGTGAGACTATAGCTGTCAAACGCACCTCAAGAATGTGATGCTGGTAAGTGGTAACCTACATGACGCAATATATATATTTCTATCCTAGAAAAGCTATCAGCATAAGCAAATTCATTTTGTGTTTTATCCAAGTTTGATCAAAATGTGGCTTCCATTGTTGTCATATTAGATGCGCCTATAATAAAAAACTATATCAGGAAGATCTAAGAAGTGGGCTAAAGAAACAACAGTCATGGAAATTCATGAGGAGCGCTAATATATATAATTGATATTTCTAAAAATTGACAAATATTAACATAAATTACAAGTCGCATTGCCAATACTATAAAAATAAGCATGAGAATGAAAGATTGGATTACTAGTAACCATTTGGAATGGTTGAGTGAAAAGGTTTCATGAGCTAGAAATGCTTACCGCCTTCACTTTGCTTCCTCCAAGGCAATATAAGGTCAACAGAGAAATATAAATAGCAACTCTTGTTAGAGATTCATTCAAAGATTTGAATGTCCCGAGCTTTATGCCACTCTTCTGATAAGCAAGAACCTGCCAAACTCCAGAAACCAAGGCAAAGTGCATTGAATATGGGTGCATCTCTTAACAGTAACTATGCAAAGAAATAGAGAAATTTAATTATAAGATCTTTAACGAATATTCCAGGTGCAAAAGCTTACCTGGCTACCGAACATTGACATTTGCCGCTTTTCACCACCAAATGATCTTACCTGTAACAACAATCTTTTACTATATAAATTATCAGTGTGCATCCAAGACTTTCTATACTCCACTCTAATAGTAAAATGCAGACCTTAATAATCTATAATTGACATCTGTACAATCGAATTATTAAATATTCTTATTAAAAACCAACAGTAACAAATATATATGGTCAGGAGCATTTTAAGCGCTTACAGTTCGAATTGCAGAGAAGGTTTCTGTCACACAATCAGACATAGATGCCTGGGCCATTCCATGTGCTTTAAAAACAGGCACAGTCGACCGCTTATATACAGCTTCAGATGAAGTTAATGTCAGCGGCAGACAAGAAAACATGAAATAAAGAAAGATATGACATGGATTTCCCAAATTAAAGTTGAAAATGAAGTACACCAGATAAAGTTTGATCTTCTTTGTTTGAAGAAATAGGCTCTATGCCGCTGTGCAACACTAGTTTACACATTCATCGTTAAAACTACATATGAATATGATTATATGACAGATCAATAGGAATCAAATTTATCCTTGTCATATGGTCTAAGTAATGGAAAACAAGCACAACCAAAAGTTTTCAAGAAAGAATAGTTAGGTGTGATATGAAAAAGCTTTTCAAATAGAGATGAATAAAACAAAAGGGATATATGAAGCCTATTGATGAGGTATACAGCAGTTTGAAAAGCTTTCCACCAGAAAAACAGTTATTATCCAAAGAGATCCTAAAACCTTGCTATAAAAGCATAAAAAAGTACTGACAACATTGCCATCTAATTCAATAGTAAATCTAGATGTTAGAAATATGAAAATTTGCTAGTAAGACTTGAATATCTGTTAAGCTACATGCATGTGAACAGATAACATGTTAATACAAATTATCCCACGCTAAAAGATTTACAAATAAACAAGAAAAAGAAAAGGCATGGTTCTAAAGACTTAAAAAAGAATGATTATATAATCTTGAAATATGAGCCAATTACACTAAAAAAACTGAGCACTTCAAAGAGAATGTATTACCAACTGAAACTGACACAGTAAGCATCAGTAGACCCATAATTGGTGCAAGCTGGGGAGCTATAGTAAATAATATGCATATTGTCCCAAGAACCTACAAGGGCAAAGAATATCGGAGATGTAAATATCAAATGTAAACATATAATTTATGAATGCCAAATCAAATATAAGAATCTCCAAGAAATGATAAGAGGTACAAAACATCTATTAGCAACCAGCCTTAAATAACATGAGCATTTCCAAGTACCAAAACCAATTGAAAGAAAATTGCACCAGGGGTTGGGGAAATTATGCTACTTCAAATGTGCATGTGCTAAATATGTTGGTTCCATCTCAGGATTGAAGATAATAAACTATATGATTTGACTGTCGGCAGTACAAAGCTCACTTTCACTTAGTATAGAATGTCTTGCCTCAGAAAGTGCCCTAAATCCACGATCTCTTGAAATGTTCTCACTGACAACACCTTTGAGAGAACCCAAATCAGATGTCAACAAACCACTGAGTTCTCCAACCTGTAAGGGGAAAAGCACAAGATTTAATCAAATAATAACAAAGAGAACATATCCTGAAAGAGAAATCTAACATTAAAATAGAAAATTAGAGAAAATAAAAAAAAGAAAGGGACAACCCTGAAATAGGAAACCAAAATTTCAGCTTTAAGAGAATTTAGGTAAAACCAAATGTCCCTTCAACACCAGTAACTAATATAATTCTTTTATGACATGCAAATCAGCAAAGAACCGTAATTTATACATATTGTTGACACAGCATAGCTGACTCCTCATATTACACACGGTAACATTTCCCAATTGCCATCTCTTAGTATTAGTCCAAGAACCATAGAAGAGAAGACATTGCCGCGTCACCCAGGAAACCTAAGATTGCATTATAAGAACCAACAACTTCATGACTTTGTTTATAAACTAAGTTTGTAAACATTTTATTATGTTAAAAATATACAATCCAAGCAAAGATGATGTACAATACTATGAAAATACTCAAACTTAAAAATTATTTTAAAAATATGCAACCAATATGCAGTTACAAGAAAAATTCACAGCTGAAGCCTAGATATTGTACGGCCAGCTTCTATCCAGTAACTGCAGTCTTTATTCAGAAATTGATACCCAGAACCAGAATGTACCAGCACCTGTTACCAAAAAAGCTTTTAGATAATGTTAACAAACCTTGTAACGATCGAAAAACTCTGCCTGCATAGAAATTAAAAAACCAAAAACAAAAACATGTAGTAAGAACAAAGTTGAACCCAATCAAACTTAGAAAGCAACAACAATTTCGAAAAACAATTTATACCTTCTGGATCAACACCCTTGCAAAAATCTGAGCCCTCATGGTGGACATAACTTTCTCCCATACAGTGTTCATATTTACAACAAAAACAACAGTGAAGATTGGCTCCAGTGCATACAGTACCCCAATCTTGCTAAGTAGCCTCCAAAGTGGCTCCGGGGAGGCGCCAATTAACACTTCAAAAAACCGCCCTATAAACAACCAACCAACCAATTGAGTATTTTATTAAATTAATTACAAAAGATATATGTATATCATTTAATCACAGCCAGAACTACCAATGCAGAGTACATGTTCCATTCAATTTATAGCATGTCACGTAATCACAGACGAAACAAATAATGCACCGCACTTTTTCTATTTAATCCATGCTTCACAATCACTTAAATTCACGGGCCACTTGGTATAAATTGAACGGAAAGATGTATAATGCATAGGATGTATTCAATGTTTCTATTTTTAATACTTTCTCGAAAACGACAGTTCATACCGGAAAATATGGGCATGGAGAGAGTACACGTTGTGGCACCAGCGAGAGCCAGAATCGAGAAACCTAATCTCAGCTTGTGCTCCAACAGCAAACTCCACAGCAGCCCCCAGCCGATCAAATTCGGTGGCGGCGACTGAGTTTTCTCGCTGTGAGAATCGGAGTCGTCCAATTTGGGGCCGGGCTCACTGACAATAGGGTCTGAAGCTGGCCCGGTGACGTAAGCGTAAGAGACAGTATGTTTGGTGAGGAATTTTGTCCGTCTAATTGGCGGGAAAGAGCATGATTGGCGGAGGAAAGGAGGTACAGAGAGTGAGAGTGTATGTTTGGAAAGCGCGTGGTGGGGGTGTGGAGTTGAAAAGCGAGTGGGACTGGTCCGGAGAAGGAGCGGGGTAGTCGCGGCGGCCATGGATAAAGTGAATTTCTATCTCTTCTAGCCGGAATTTGGAACATAAAGCCACAAACAACAAATCCGACAGATGCACGTGCATCTCTCTTAGACGTACCAACATACATGTTACGAACATATATGGATAACTTTCTCAAACAAAGCCGACAGATACTTTGAAACAAACAAACTACTTAAAGGCCGTAAAAGCAAATAAGCGGTCGCTATACTAACGGGACCGGTAATAAAATCAACTGTAATTCTTTTAATTTTTTAAAATAATTGTATTAACATATTTATTTTTAAATTTTTTAAAGATATTTATGTAAGATACTAAAATTGTAAATTTAACCGATGCACGGGCTTAGCTATATCAACATCGAAATTTAATTTTCCTTATATCAACATCGAAATTTAATTTTCCTTTCAATTCAAACGTAGAAAAAAGTTAATGGATGGATGTTGAAACCATAAATTTAAGTTAATTTTTTAATTTTTTTTTTCCTTTTTTAAAGGGTAAATTTTTTAGTTGATATTTTCTTTTTTTGAGATCTAACACTTTACGGGTTAGAGAACTATCGGGACCAATGGTCTGAACAACTACTCCTAACAATGAGAACGGTCTACTCCTAATACGAGTGAGAGGTCTATCCACACAATTTCATTTTTATGGTTAATGGTGGGAATATCTATTTACATGACTACACAACAGGCCCGGCGGAGGCTCAGGGCGAGCTGGGCAATTGCCTTGGGCCTCACTTTCAGGTGGGGCACCATCTTAGGCCCAGCTAGTTTCAAATTTTATATTCAGCTTAGTTACTATTCCAAGTCCAATAATAGTATTTCAAGCCCAATAATATAAACTTCTAATAGGATATTCAATTGGGGCTCCATACCAAGCCCAACCACTACCAGCATCCAATACAATTATACAAAACAGTTTTTTTTTTTTTTTTTTTTTTCTTTTTCTGAAGAGGCCTTGATAGGTCATGTTGAAATGCAAGAAAATGGGGTTTTGCCTGATAATTTTGTTGTTCCTAATGTTTTAAAGGCTTTTGGTGGCTGGTGCTCCAGTGTGGGTTAAATTTGGGAGATCTGTTCATGGGTATGCGTTGAAGATGGGTTTTGGAGGGTGTCTTTGTTGCAAGTAGTTTGACAGATATGTATGGGAAATGTAGGTTACTGGATGATGCAAAGAAAGTGTGACTTTAGCATCCATATTAGCTGCAGCTACTGATATAAGCAATCTAAAACTCGGTAAAGAGGGCCACTGTTATTGTATTAGAAACAATCTTGAATCTAATGTGGTAGTATTGCAAGTAGTATTTTGGATATGTATGCCAAATGTGAGAGGACTGATGATGCAAAAAGAGTTCTTGAATTTGTCATATTGTGAAACTATATATGCAGATATAGTTTTATTGTACTTTTTTTTATTACTTCAAATCTTAGATTAATTGTACTTTTAAAATTAAAGTTGTTAAAATCTTACCTGCGGACCACTATGACTCAAGATATGTTAAATGGATTAGCATTGATATGTATTGAAAAGGATATGTTGAAAATATTCAGTATGATAATATAATTGATGAATTTACTTCTAGAAGTGTAAGTAGAAAAAAGTTTAAATGACTTGATTTCATTGTTGTTTTCATTTTGTAGGTGCATATAATTTTGAGTAAAAAAAATGTGTTGAAGAGTTATTGATAATTGGAGGCTGGAGCTGAAACGAATTCGAAAAGGAACATAAAGAGGAGTTCTAGAAGGGCACAAATCACAATTTGTTTTTTTTTTTTTTTGCCCAGGGCCCCAAAATGTTATGAGCCGGCCCTGCTATATAAGGTGGTGAACTTAGTGGCTTAAAGAAATTTGAGACCTCCAACTAGTAAGGTAAGGGACCTTGTGTATTTTTAAGTTGATATAACATAACTTTTATTTATTATACATACAGTAAAACCTCAATAAATGAATGTTCGATAAATTAATAACCGCACTTAAATAATAAAATCTTCTAGTCCCGACTCGGACCTGTGTACTAAATTAATAACCTCGCTAAATGCATAAGATAATATTTTATTTTTTTTAAAGTCCTTTAGGTCCTAACGAATATATAAATTAATAATTGATTAAATATATAAAAAATATAATACATAAAAATTCACAATACATATAACTAAACCTTTAACTTAACAACTTCCTTTAAAAAAAAAATTAACAACTTCTATTTTCTCAATTCAAATCTTTCTTAAAATATACATCTCAAGTCGTTTTTCTTTTCTTTGTACTAAAACGAACTCAATCTGATCCTTAATTTTTTACAAATCATATACCATATTTGGTATTTTTTTTTTTTTTTAAGCTAATAATACCCACCTCCCCTGAGGTTTTGCGAACTACAAGCGGAGTCAATTTTACCGTTAATGGATAAAGACCTCCCCTGCCGTTAGTTGACTTCCGTTAGACTTAACAGTTAACAACCTTTAAACTTTACAAAGACCAAAATACCCCTAAAATATATTTTTTTTTTAAATAAAAAAATAATGTTAGATCTCCACCGTCCACCTTACCTGAGATGGACGGTAGTAGTCATGGCCGCGGTTCCCGAATCGGCGGTTCTAGTTCCGAAATCAGGACCACAGGATCCCGATCCTGGTTTTGGTTCCGAAACCGAGGGAGGAACCACGGTTTCGGTTCCTCCTTCCCGGAACCGAGGCTTCCAAAAAAAAATTTTAATTTTTTTTCAAAGAAAGAAAAAGGAATCGAACCGGAACCGGCAGAACAGCCGGTTCCTAATCGGCGATTCCGATTCTTTTTTTGGGCTAACCAAAACCGAGACCGTTGGTCCGGGTTCCGGTTGATCAGTTGCTAACCAGTTTTGAACTCGGACCGTCAGTCCCGGTTCAAACCGAACCGTGGTCAACACTAGACGGTAGAGATTTTTTCTTTTTAAAAAAAAATTATTATAAAAAATTAAACTTAAGATCTCCAGCGTCTATTTTTGATGGACGGTGGAGATCCAATATGGAGTTTTTTTTTATAATTGTTATTTTAAAAATATATATATTTTAAATAAATTCTAACCGTCCATCATCTCAAAGATGGAAGGTTGAGATTTTTTTAAAATTTTTATTTAATAAAATAAAATTAAAAAAGGAGAAAAGACAAAAATACACCTATGCCTATTAAATTTGACTAAAGTCAACTAACAGTTGAAGAGGTCTTTGTCCATTAACGATAATGTTGACTCCACTCGTAGTTGGTAAAACCTCAGAGGTGGTGGGTGTTATTAGCTCCCTTTTTTTTTTTTTTTCCATTTTGTAGTTTAATGTTACTATTGCTTGAAATGCCTCTTTTGAAGAAACATTTGGTAAAATTGTATTGCTGTCATCTAGATCATGATCATCGGTAGGCGTATTCATTATCCTTTGAATAATTTCTTCATCAGTAGGCAATTTCATCGCTACATCATTTTCACTAGGATAATTCAAAAGATGATCAACATCCATCACATTTCTATAGTATAGACTAGAAATGACTTCACGTAATCCATTGATGCCTTCATCTTCACCAACTTGTGGCTCAGAAGCCATATATTCATCTTGACGGATCTTGCAATATCGAAAACAATTTGCAATGGTTGTTGTCTTCACATCAATGTTCCAAGCCGCATTAATAAATTTCATAACATTCAATATGTTAATTTTTTCAGGATTTGTTTCTCTTACCTCGTAGCCCTCCAAGATGCTAGAGTAAAAACGACGTCGATAATAAATTTTTAGTGCTCAAATAATCTCAGCATCGCATTTATTGAATCTTTGATGTTGTATTAGAAGGCAAGGAAAATAGTTCAACATTTGTCAAACCTTCGATAACCTTTAGATGGGCTGGACAATTGTTCACTATCAAAAGAACCTTTCTACCATTCGTTCTCTTGTCAAGCCAACAAACAAATTCTTGAAAGAGTAAACCAATCATCCATGTTATCTTATTTGCTCGATAATGACAATTAAGATTGCTCATATTCACATGTTTAGAACATCTAGGATTAGCATAATTACCAATAATCTAAAGAGGTAATTTGTCCGAACCATCACCATTGCAACAAACAGTAGTAGTAATTCTCTTTTGTCCTTCTTGTGTCCTTCCAATTGCTTAGTGGCAAGCTAATGATCTGCTTCCAAATGAAAAAATAACATAGTTTCATCCATATTGTAGATATCCTTCCAATGGAATTGGTCTAGTTTAGCACGTATTCCAGGTAAAGTAATTTTAATGTTCTCTATGACAACTGAACCCCTTTTACCAAAGCGCCGATAAAACTTAATTTCATGTATTGCCTTGAATTGGTTTAGCCAACCACTTGAGAAATTAAATTCTGGATTAATTTCACTAGACATTTTATGCAAAAACTCTTTTGCATTGGGCTGGATCATTTCTCCAATCATGTTCACTTTCTCTTGATATTAGAGAAACCACTCATACAAGACTTTTTCTAACTTAGAATATTTTGCTAATTTGTGCCGCTTGACATTACTATTTTCATCTCATTTGACAAATATTTTTCTGATCTTTTGAAAGTGTTTGATATTGTTGATTGGTTGATGGAGAGATGAAAATTTTGTTGAACCCATTGTTGCAAATCTTTTTTACTAGAAGAGGGATGATAATTTTTATACTCATATAAGACTCTCAGCATCTCATCGGTCAATGTAGATTTTTTCACTCCTTTCAAATGGGACACCATGGAAGAACAAGATATGAAAATCGCAATGATTTAGAATATAAAAATAAAACTTCTGACTATGTTTTATGTACATTAAATATCTTAAAACACTTTATTTTCTAAGTTACTAAATTTTAAAATCAGTACTATACATATGTTTTTATTAACTTTTATGCATGTACCTGTTAATTTTAAAGTATATATGTTTAATTTTCATATTGTATGCATGAGCATGTACTTATTAATTTTTATATATCTATTTCTATGAATGTACATTAATTTTTCCACATTATATACATGTACTTATTAATGTTTATGTATATACATATGTAAGTACTTATTAACTTTTATGTACGTATGTATTTTGGTCAAAAATATATATAATACATGTACAAGTAAAAAACAAAAAACTTGTTGCCAAAAAAAAAAAACCATAAAACTTAAAGAAAAAAATAATAAAAACATAAAACTCTTTTTCTGGTCCAACGATATTCTTTTATGGTGGTTTTACTGTAATATGTGTAGTTACCAAAATAGTTATGTGAGTGATATTTTTTTCAATTTTTCATTACAAAATTAATGACAAGTTTATCACGATCTGTCGAGATCAATTACTACATATTTGATCTAGATATATACTTTCATAACTTGGAAACATCAAGATTAATTACAAGTCTATCGGGACATACTGAGATCAATCACTACATGTGCGGACCGAATATATACCCTCATAACCGGGAGATATCTACTTTCGGTACCTGTCAAGATCAAACACTATATGCGTGTCCTAGATATCTACTCCCATAACCGGAAGATATATACTCTCACAATATAATAAGAAAACAACTCACACTGTCACACATGTTAAATGTACACGATGAGACTTGAACGCTACCATTAAGGTGGATGAAACGTATATTAATGTCTCTTGTTTAAGACATTATATTTAGGAATCGTGCAAAAATAATTGCACAGGAAATCAAGTCAAATCTATTACAATTAATTCAGCATTTGGAAGGAATAACATCAATAGTGTAAATATAAGGAACATATTACTGAGTCAACCATACATTATAATCAAATCTTAATATTAATCATGCGAATAGAGACACTGTTGGAGTTCTCCCTCAAACGAAAATAGCAAAATTGTCAAATTTTGGGTCTACTTAAAAATACAAATATATTGCACAACAAAATCCTGCTGTATCAATGAAACAAAATGACACCCAAAAAAAAATATTTAAATTATGTATCTAACTTTATACATATTCCAACTGAAGTGCTAATCTAATACCTCTCAACACATTAACAGTATTTTTGGACCCTAACACATTTAACAGTTGATACACGTAACTTTACTATCTATCAACTTTATATAACAAAATCGTCCCTAAAAAGTTTAAATACAAAAACGAATTGAGATATGAAGTTTAAATACCAAATTCTCTTTCAATATAGTCTAATCCAATCCTAAATTAGAATCGAATTCAATTGACTTTCTAAGAACCCTAGAAACTTTGATTCTTTAAAAGATCTTTTTATTTTTTATTTTAAATAAAATCCAAACTGCAAACATCAGCAAATAAGAATGGTTATTACAATGTGATTCATTAACAGGTATTAAACAGGACGTTATAGATTCAAGAAAGAAGTCTCCCATTTCTGCAAACCCAATATAATTAGTGACTGGCCACTGGCCAGCTTCCATGATCTATTGCCTTTACAGTTAAACGAATCAGATACAACTACAATGTTTTGAACAATTAGAAGAGTAATGTAAGTAGGCTTTGCAAGTTCAAACCTGAAGCAAATCAAGTACTTGTCAGATTGCAAAGAGCGCATACATGATACTGCTACTCAAGTTTACATGTTAGTTGAGCAAAATTCTCGTAGTCAGAAACCGAGTATTGGAACATAAGAACCAAAAGGAATGTAGAAGGTGAATACAAGGTCAGTACCTATTAATCACCTCCAGCCAAGGAAAATGAAAGCTCAAGCCTGGGATGAGACATTTACAAGCTTTGCACGCTGTGTTTTTTCATCCACCTCTACTTTGAGTCCAAGTCCAGAAAGTTCAGGCACATCAATGGAGCCTTGAAGCTCCAAATCAGCTACCACCTGTTGGTTCTCAGTGTTGCCTTCCAATATGTTCCTCACGGACCAAATGCCCCACTCCCTTAAAAATGGGTTTTCTTCATCAGCAACACACTGTTGTAACAGCACTAGAATCCCATTTCTCTCTCTAATTTTGTCTTGTACATGCTTTCTTCGGTATGCACAATTGCCAATCACGGCAACAATGTCTTTTCGGAATCCCATGTAAGGACAGGTCTTGGCTGAACATGATCTAGTCCCTTCATGGTTCTCACTCAGTCTCATGGATTTCCTGATTATTGCTGGAGGCTCAAGGTCCCGGAGCAAAGACAAAAACAATTCAATAAGTCCCGAAGATATTAGTCCATCAACAACATCAACAGAATCCTCAAAATCAGAACCAGATGGATACTCCCGTGCACAAATATCTCTCAAAATGCTGACCGAGTATCCAAGCACATTGATCGCAATAGAATCCGTTGGAAGACCGGACTTTCCCCTTGAGAAAAAATCAACAACGCCAACAGATTTCCTAAATATTCCCAGTACACACAACGCAAAGTCACTGAGAACACTGATCTCTTCAATTCGCTCGTTTACTATCCCTGAAACCACTCCCAAAAGAAAACCTTGCTCTGATGAAAGATCATCACCTCCTAAACTGGGATCTTTTAATTTGGAGAACAACAGAGGGAAGTGTACATCCTCTAAACACACTCTTGAAACAAGTAACTTGAACCAATCTTCTCCAAAACCAACTAGTAAAGAAAACACCAAAACAAAAAACAAATACGCATATATTTATTTGATTGTACTCACAATTAAAAACAAAAAGAGTAGTTGAAAAAAGTGAAAATTTTACCTGAAGTAGCAGTGCACACAATTTCTGCCAAAATCTGCAACCCTTCATCACAAAACACCTGAAACAATTCAGGACTTCCATCACAACACGTATAAACAACCATACACAGAGGATCACAAGTCTGCCGGCTTCGAACACCTGCAAGGGAAAAAAACACATCCGGAAAAAACTGACACCAAATCGCTTGCTGATGTTTTTGTCCGGCCAATGAAACATTTGCCAGAACCTGCAATCCCATTCGAACGATCCCGATATCCGGGGCAGATGGAACTCGTGCAGAGCTCATCAGAATATCGGTTATAGTACTAACTCCGTTTTGGTCGATAAACGAATTCTGATTGGAAATTTCTCCGGCGCAGAGGTTTCTAAGTAGCTTCAATGACAGTAACAAGTATTCACGACGGGAGGGGTACGGGATCGACCGAGTGAGCTGAAGGACTGTTGGATGAATGTTACTGGAAGCGAGGGCGGCACGGCTGGCGGCGGTTCTGGAAGATTCTGCGAGGATTTCTTTAAATGAAGACGAGCTTGAAGCTGTCAACAACGGCTGTAGGACATCTTTTGGTAGATGGAAATCCAACAATGAATTATCATCGTCAAAACCCATCACGAGAATCACCAAAAACTTGAAATTTGAAGGCAAATAGTATGAATTTCTGACACTGACTTTGCTGAATGTTGATGACAAACTCACAAACATAAAAAATTTTGAAATATCAGCCGGATCCAAGAACTGATAATGCAGCCACTGCAGCATTATGGTAATTGTGTGTTCCTATAGCCTTCATTGCACCAAGCTGTAGTTGTGAACTATGTCCAATAGCAGGAACTTTGCAGTAGGCTGTCTTTGCCGCCATATCAATCTTGTTCAAACATATAACTAGCATCAGTGTCGTATGGATACTCAACTAAAGAAGCCAACAATAAAATAAATAACCAAGTACAGTTGCAACTTGATTTAGAACATCAAAGCATAATATCACAACTATTATACTTAGAACCCTCAAAAACTCTGCCACACTTCAGCATTCTTTTGTAACATTTCTTCACCTTTAAATTAGTGCCAGCTGATTTTTGAGCTCTTCCTATAAATTTCCGATTATTCTCTTTAACAAAAATAAACTGGCAATATGGAGTAACAGACTGGTCTAACAAAAATAAACTGGCAACATGGATTAAAGGACTGATCAGGGGTTCAGTTTAGTTCTTTAGTTCAATCCTCCAGCAGCATCAGACAGTTCAACATTAACTAATCTTCCTAGACCTGTTGCCTCATACTTACATGAGAATGGACTGTTAGTATCTGGGATCCAGCATGCATTCTAAAAATAGCTGTGCTAGACATATAGCACTAAAACATGATAATTCTTAAAATTTGAGCATTTCTCAACCAACATAATGAGAAAAAAGGTTTCTTACTTTCATGCCTGGAAAGGCTCCTATCCAAGCAGGATTAAATTCATGTCCTTTAATCGCTCCATTCAGGTGCTGGTTTCCTAATAGAAAATAAAAGATCATCTGTTTAAAGAGACGCCAACTATGATCTTCACAAATAAGCTCCAAGAAACATACAAAATGTGAGAATAACAGGTAAGATGATTCTCGAAGCTCTATTTCCTGACCCTACATAGAGCTTTAGCACATGGATTCAAGTAAGCTCTAAAGAGACGCCAACTATGGTCTTCACAAATAAGCTCCAAGAAACATACAAAAGGTGAGAATAACAAGTAAGATTATATGAAGACCTTACATGAAGTTGTCCATTCAATTTAACTGCTCTTTATAACTGAATTCATAAATCACACTTTCATGCGGCATCTCCTCTAACCCACCAGCTTTAAGGCTCTTGTTGTATATTTTCAATGTTGATCTATGAAACTGTGAGATACATCGTTAAAAAAAACTCAGAAACTGTGAGATTTCATAAACAACAAAAAATTGATCCCCTTTGTAAATTGATCCCGTTTTACCAACATAAACAACAATAAACTTGGCTAGATTGAGTTTAAATCAAACACCCAAAAAAAAAAAAATACCCAATTGAAGTAGAGAGGAGCGGCGCTGTGCGATGTTCAAGTGAGGAGCGGCGCTCAGCTTCGAGTTCGACTGGTCTGCGACTGGTGGCTGCCTGGCTGGAGCGCTGTTGAAGTGAAGAGCTGAATCTGAATCTGGGAACCAAAGAGAAAACACTGAAGACTGAAGAAGTGAAAAGGAGACTGGCGAGGGCGAGCGGCTGCGGCTGCGGCTGGACGAACCAATTCAGTTGGTTTTGAAAAAAACCATCCGAACCAAATCAATACAAACTGTTGAACCGAACCAAAACTGTCCGGTTCGGTTTAATTCACCGGTTTTATATGGTTCGATTTGGTTTGATTCCCACCCCTAAGTGTAACTACTTGAAATTAAGAAAAAAGTTTGGACTCATTTGGTAATTACACTTAAATAAATACAGTATGTAGGGCGTTTACATTATCAACTGTTTATCATAAAAGCATCCAACCATCTTCACATCCACGTGTCGTCTCGTGAATCGTTTCCGAGATCAGCTCTTCACGAGATTCTGCTCTCTCTCTCTCTCTCACGATCCATTCATCGAAAGTCAAGCAAAGCAAGCACTCTCTCACAACTCGTGCTTGCTGACTCACCTCTCTCTCTCTCGACGTCTCCACCGAGTCAACTTCTCAACTCTGTCCCTTCTCAATGGACGCAGTCCATCGCCGCCTCTCTCGAACCTCCTCCATCGCCGACCGTTGATTGTGTGGAAGAAAACCTCGAAAAAGAACTTCACTCTGTTTGACTTCCATTTCTGTGAATTTTCCATGGCTATCCCTCACTGGATTGTGCTTCTCGTCACACTCTCGCTCCTGCTACCTGCTCTCCATGCAAGTGATGGTGACGCTGATCCGATTTACAGGTACAGTTTTTCAATTCACTTTCTCGCTTTGCTATCGCTTGTTACTATTCGATTCACTGTATCGTTTCGCTTCAAGAAATTATCTCTTGTTTTTATTTTATTTAAGATATTATATGAAATGCTTGTACTGTTTTATTGACGAGATCTATGCATTAGGCTCTTTAAGAGGAATATGTTGTAAGTGGAAGACTTCAAGAATCATTTTATTCGCATATTCACTGTCTAGTTAGTATTGGGACTTCTCTCTTTTTTTTTTCTTTTTGTCTTCTTTTTGAAGTTGAAAATAGTGAAAAAATTTATTTGACAAGAATCTTCGGTGCTCTAATCTTTTGGCTGTGAAACATTTCCTAGAGAGTTCCTGGGTTGACTTTGTGGATGTCATATATTAGTTTGACTAATTGCTGAATTCTTGTTGTTAATTAATTCTATTTTTATGTATGAAAATCTGTTAACATGTTGGCTACAGTTTATTTTCCTGTTTCGATTGTAAAATTGAGCCGTTAATCTTCGTTGTCATGGAACTTTTATCTACTCTTAATGTCAAAATTATTATGTGATATGTAACAGCCCAGAAAATAAGAGAGAATGCTTGAGAAAGAAGATTGATTAGGAAAAAGGTTTAATCTTTTCTGTGATGATCATTTACATGAAGTCTTTGGCTATTTATAAGCCACTGATTACTAATAATCCATTCCTCCACTAATGCTAAAAAATAGGAACATAACTGAAAATAAAATAAAATAGGAGTAACTGGAAATAAAATAGGAGAGGGGTTGCACTACAACTAAGTGGTCCTAAACGTGGGCACCACTTCCTAACTAAGTCTGGCTTGGTCTCTACCGCATTGGAATTGCATGGACACCGTAATGCATGACCTGCAAACATCATTATGCTCGAGGAAGTTTTGGTTTTGAGCTATCTTTAATATTTGTTTTTACTTCGTATTTTTATTATTAATTATGAATTTGATTGAATTGTTTGGAAAAATTCTTTAATGGAATAAGATTATAAGGAATTTTAAAGTTAGGTATCATTTCATTTCCTAGAAGTGAAATGTGGCTGCACTAAGAAGTCCTATAGTCATTTTTGGGGGCTAAATAGAGGCGAGAACTTCAGGTTTCCTGATGTCTTTAAGTTCTGGCTGGAGGATTAACGAAAGAAGAGATTTACGTTTTGCTTGAAATTCCATTAGTCTTTGTTGTTTCCATAATTTCATGGGTCTTCCAGATGATATTTGCTTTTTTGTGTATTTATTATGTCCCAATAGTTTAATCTAATTATGATCGTGATTGATTCTTGTGTCATTCCTATTATAATCATGTTTGATTTGTCAGGGCTTGCATGGAACAGTGCGAGAGAACTGGATGCGTAGGGGACAAATGCTTCCAACATTGTAAGTTCTCATCTGATGGAAAACCTGTTGATGGACCATGGTACATGCAAGAACCACTCTATCTCCGTTGGAAACAATGGGACTGCCGCAGTGACTGTCGATATCACTGTATGCTTGCTAGGGAGGAGGAGAGGGAAAAAGGTGGTGACAAGCCTGTGAAGTATCACGGAAGATGGCCATTCCGTCGTGTTTATGGCATTCAGGTTTTCCTATATAATTTTTTGGAGCACTATGTTACCTGTGATGTAATTTTTTATTAACTTAGCATTTAGGTTGATTTAACACTCATGTGATCTGCCTATTTGAATAATTGTTATTTATGTTCTTAGGAACCTGTTACTGTTGCTCTCTCTGCACTAAGTCTCGCCATACAATTTCATGGTTGGTTGTCCTTTTTCATCCTTGTGTACTATAAATTGCCTTTGAGGCCAGATAAGAAGACTTATTACGAATATACTGGTCTGTGGCACATCCACGGCATCCTAGCAATGAATTCCTGGTTCTGGAGTGTTGTTTTCCATTCTCGGTAAGCATTTCTCTTTTCTATGTACCTTTAACCTGCAATTATAGCTTTTGTTTATGGTACTGAAGCTAGAGAATAGCTCTGTAAGTTGGCTCAAGCTTTTTCCCAACATAACCACTTCAACAATCTACTGATTGACAATTCAAAAGGTACCAAAAGTTTTAGAAAGAAGATAGATAGACCTCAGTTCTTTTCAACCCATGATTTCAATGTAGTTCAGAAACAAATGTTTCATCCCACAGCATCTTTTTTTGCTGCTCTGTGAAGTAATTCTAAGGAACTGAAGGGTTAAAGAAAGAAAGTACTTCAGAATCTGCAATTTTTTATAATGTGCACAAGATTTGACAGCAATGATAGTTTTTTTTTTTTTTTTTTTTTTTTTGAAACTTACAGTGATGATAGTTATATTGCCAACCCAGCACTAGTATTTCCTGGGAGGAAGTTCTTACACTCTAAAGCCAAAAATATAATTTTTGTACCATGTTGTTGATATTTTGTTTCCATCTGATGTGGCATTTTCTGGATTAATTTGTAGAGATGTTGAGTTCACAGAGAAGCTAGATTATTCATCTGCTGTGGCATTACTTGGGTTTACCTTAATTCTAGCTATACTTCGTGCATTCAACATGAGAGATGAGGCTTCCCGGGTCATGATTGCTGCTCCATGTCTTGCATTTGTGACAACTCACATCTTGTACCTGAATTTCTATAGACTTGATTACGGTAAACCATTTCTTTGAAGACCTTTACTTGCACTGCACCAGTTTCATCACTACTTAGAACTATTAGCATTTAGCAAGGGCACATTTGTCTAGACCTGAGTGATGTCATTGATATCCATATGCAAATGGCATTCTTTCTCTTCTGCTTGGTTTATGATTAATTCCAAATGGTTTGGTCCCTACTGTTTGGAGCTCAGTTGTTGAACTTTCTGTACTATTCAGTCTTGTCCTTGTCGTTAATTGTTAGTCAACTTATTTGTTTATATCGAACTTAATTTGATATTGTGGAATACTAGCACTATGAAATATTAGGTACACAGCTGGTGTACTTTGAAAACATAATCTGAAAAGATTGTGACCTGCTAAATTTTACATCAAATTGGATCAAGAGAGACATTTTGGAAAACAAAATCATGTAAATTCTAAAATGGACTAAACATTTTGGTACGGTTTGCTTCTTGGGAAATGATTTTTCTCACATCAAAGCCATTTTGCAGGGCTTAACATGAAAGTTTCTGTAGCCATGGGTGTAGCACAACTTCTTATATGGGCAGTTTGGGCTGGTGTCACTCATCATCCATCTCGCTGGAAGCTTTGGGTAGTTGCTGTCGGAGGAGGTCTTGCCATGCTGTTGGAGATATATGACTTCCCACCCTATAGCGGTTATGTGGACGCTCATGCTTTATATCATGCCACTAGCATCCCCCTTACATACCTTTGGTGGAGCTTTATCAGGGACGATGCAGAATTCAGTACATCAACTCTTCTCAAAAAAGCTAAGTAACACGTACTCTTTCAACATATGCTCCAATCACATGGTGGATTGTGTCCATTATTACATTGACATGCTCACCAATCTAGTCATCATGAGAATGAATTCTCTTTTTATCTCCCGGGTTGTCTTCTTTTTTCAGACTGCTTATCTTAGCAGGTCCTGTTTCACTTTTTTTTTTTTTTTTTTTTCTCGATCGATGGATCACCATTTCCAGGGATTACATGGGATATGTTCTTGTAACAGTAAACGAAATGGAAATTCACCGATAATACTTTGCTTTTTTCCCCCAGCAATTAGTTGGGTTGTTAGGTTGAAGACTCATGAAACAAAGGTATCTTAATATTGTTGTAAATTCCGTTGATGTCCATTAGCATATGTGCTGGCTACATGTTCTTTATCAATGTCAAAAGGTTTATCTATGCAGGAATTATGGGTACACGAGCAATCACTGAAATTTAATGCCTGTAGCTCGGTATATACTATATATCCATCTATACTATATATATATATAAAAATTTGGTGTATGGTGGCTAGAAGATGATGTGCAAATCCCTCTCGTAAACAATAGGAATTGGAACAAATTAAGAATGTATGTGCTGCAAGAATTCATGCATGAGCACTCATAAGTGGGTGCTTTCTTGGGCCTTGTTGAGGTATTGTAAATATTTGTAATGTTGAAATTGACGTTGTCGATTTATTTTCAATTTGGGCCTCACATTGAAGCCCACTAAGAAACATAAGCCGAGGAGTAAAAAAAAAAAACATGATGACACATTTTAGACGCATATTGAGATTAGAGAGGTAACCCAGAAGCCATTGAACGAAGACGAATTCGAAACTTGTTAAGGTAGATGAGATTCAGAGACTAGTGATAGAGTAAATTTCATCGAACTCTATCAATATCTAATTTAAATCAATGATTTGTTGAATACCTTGTCAATTATCCATATCTCCGAATCATTTGTTTTGCTTGACTAGTGACTACAAGAAACATCAGCAAGATCTAATACACGAGTTTTGGTATTATTTTTTTTTTTTTGTCTTTTAATAAAATCAATGTCACAAATTAATGATTCATTAGGATCTAAGACCCTCTAAAAGACCACATTTGAATTTCTCTTTCTTTTCTTTTTCTTTTTTTATATGACACCTGCAGTGTGACGACTCGAATCTAAAATATTGTCACGTTGAATGAGTGTAATTGACTGCCAAGCCACATTAGTAGAGATAACAAAAATCTCCAATCCACCTCAAAGCAGCGGGGTTTTGATTCGTTTGGGGTGGGCTCGGTCGGGGCCAGGTCAAACATTTTTTAATCCAGTTTGTAATCGGTCAGGTATAGATGAAACCATTATGTCCATCTCTAACCCGTTTGACTCGGTATTTATTAATTATTTTTTGAAATATTAAAAATATAAAAGGAAAAATACTTTAACCTCTTTATCTCTATGCCTAATTTTTTATATTTATATTTTATATGTTTAATTAATCAATTTAGTAACCTAAATGTTCTTTGTTACTATAAGTTTGTATTTAAAACAAATCATGTTTGAGTTGTGGATATCGAAATTTTGGATGAATTTTTAAATTGAATCTTCGATTTTATTTTAATATATTGCTTATTTTATAAGAAGTTAATAAATTTTGTATCATTTAGACTATTTTGATATTTGTACTTTATATTAAGGTTTATTAAACTTAAGTGTTATGATTTATTGAATTTAAATGTTGTGCAACTTGTGTTATATTAACTCTACTTTATATGTGAAAATTTATTTAATGAGTGGATTGAACAATTTTATTTTTTAAAATACAAAATGAAACAGGTCAATTCGAGTTGAGTATAAATCACTCTAAATGAGTTCGGCTTGGGAATGGAAATTAAAAACCTGTTTGGGATACGGGTCGAATATGAAGTACCCTGTCCAAAACGAGTTTCAAATATGAAATATATCGATCCCATACCAATTCGATCCATTGGCATCCTACACATCAGAGCGCAATGAAATTTGTATTTCTCTTTAATCCCAGTCCGACTATAATCACTCTTAAGGTCAAAATATGATTCCACTACTTGATTCAACATATAGGCTTACAAAATATATGTTGATAATACAAAACCACTTTGTATTGCTCTTATTTTTCACACAATATTTATTCATGGCTTTTTTGCGCTTATCTGCCGAGCTGATACATATGATTACATACAAACTGTACTCATTCCCTCTTACACAATATTTTCTTGCCCACAATAACTGTACCGTACTAGTCAAAAATTATAAGTACGGGACCCTATTTTTTTTCCTAACCAACCAAACGGAAAATCAAAATCTAACACAGTACTCTTATTATATTGAGTAACTCCATAATGACACGTCGGCATCACTTGCCACGTCATCCCCTTCCAAGCCACACTGAGGCGGTGGCAACAACATCGCTTCTGCCATATTCGCCAACAATCCCGGCATCCCAAAAACCTCCTCTTCGTCCATGAAAAACACGTCCTCCGCCACCGTCGCAGCAGCCGCCTCCTCTTCCTCCGCCGCCATCATCTTTTCTCCTTCCCGTCTAAAACCCCCCTCCTCTTCCGTCCCCGCCTGCCTGAACGCCTCTGCCGCCTCCGCCGCCGCCTTCTGTATGTCCTTTGCGTCAGTGGAAGCCGGTAACGGCAGCCGCCATGCCGAGTCGGCGAAGTTGAGGCAAGCCAGCTTCCCTCTCAGAGCAATCGCCGCCACGTCGTGGGCCCGCGCGGCCATTTCCGCCGTCGGAAACGTCCCGAGCCAAATCCTCGACTTCTTGTTCGGCTCCCTCACCTCGCACACCCACTTGCCGGAGTTCCTCCTCCTCACTCCCCGATAAACCGGGTGCCTCGTCTCCCTAAACTTCTTCCTCCCCGCCCGCTTTTTCGGATAACTCGACGCCAGCATCACATCCTCATCCGAAAAATTCCCCAGACGCGACAAACTATTACCGTCAGAAACAGAAGACGATTCTGGCAAATCCCCACACCAAAAATCGGATCCGTACGGATGTGGATCAGAGTAACTCGAGAAAAACTCCATGAAAATGCAGCAACACGTAAAGATATTGATAATACAGTAGCTAGTAGTGAAGACTGAGAGTGAAGTAAAAGTAGTACGTAGTTGATAAAATGAAGTGGGAAGATTTATTATGATAAGAAAAGATGATGATTTTTTGAAAATATATACATGGGAGAAGAGGTACAGTAAAGTTACGTAGCAAATAAAAAAACGTGAACGCGCAGAGCCAGGCTGAGTCCCACGGTTTTGCCATAGTTTTTGGTTTTTTAATTTTAAAATTGTAGAAATGTGGCAAGTGGGACTGGTTTTGCTACCAGGCAACCAGCTGTTCATTTTCAGACAACTTGGGGGGTTTAACTCATGACAAGTGTATTTGACTGTATTATTTTTTCTGAGGCAGGTGTTTTGACTCATGGATATTTATGAAAGTGAAGAGATCTGAACCTGTAATTGTCACTGTCAATGGTCAAATCTCAGTCTCCGTTTTATCCGTTCAGCTCCAATCACCACTTTTGATTTACTCGCCGATTTAAGTTTTGATCGCTTTATAAAACTTTTTTTTTATTTTAGTGAAAATTAAAATTAGAACATATTATAGTATACAGTAACAATATGGGATAATTCAAAATCTATTAGACGATTAACTAGTCTAAACAATTCATGTCATTAACTCAAAAATCAGCATGTCTAACTTAATAATAGATCATGTTGACAATTTACTACTATTTTGACAGTAAAAATTTAAGTAGAGAATAAGAAGATAAAATAATAATTTTATGATAATGAGTTTAGGATGAGGTTATAGGCTAAAAGTTACATATTGTACAAAATAAAGTCGATTGCAGTTTATGGTCTGCCCTTCGCAAGTTGAGGAATGAGGTTACAGCTTATAGGTCGTGAGTTGTAAGTTGTTACGTGAAGTTAGTAAATTAACAATAAAGAGGATTGAGTGAGACCTAATCAATCCATTAAAATAAAAAATAGCATACGTAACTGAGAAATGAATGTTGTGTTTTGCGTATAACTTAAAAGTACATTTAAAAAATTCTTTATCTTATTTGTGATTATTAAGTAAATAGGTAGATTCTTATAGGAGGAAAAATTAAAATTGTCAAAATTTGAAGTTATAATAAAAAAAATCTCAAATTAACATATGATAGAGATACTCTTATGTAGAATATAAAAAATAGAAAGTATAATTATACCCAATAAGATTAATAAGAGAGAACTTTTATATATTTTTATGACATTCTTCTTTTAAGAGTTTAAAATGAATAATTTATAGAAAATCAACAATTATAAAAATTGAAAAATAAAAAAACTACTAATTAAGTTAGGAAGGTTTGATTGAAATTAACTACTTAACTCATTTAACATAGTTTCTACCTTGATCAAATCTTTCGAATTATAAAAAATTTTAAAATAAAAAATCTTTCGAGAAAAGTGAGTAGAGATCGGCGAGGAAATGAGCCATTTCTAGAAATTTCACGGGAAACAACGTAAAATTGAGAAAGACAAGAGGCACCGTCACCGTCAGGTCGGGTTCAATTTCGGTGACATGGCAAATATAAAAAGAACAAACTTTTCAAACTGACGTCACCACGATTTCCATAACACGGTTGACAGTTAACTTAACTGCTCTCCTATCTGTCTTTCTAGTAGTTAGGTGTGTCTCCTGTCTAGGAAGGGCGGTGGTAGTTTTTTTCCCGCGTTTTCGCGTGGACCACGTGGCCATTTTGCTGGACCCGCCACCATCACCTTTGATTTCTTGAAAGTGGAATGGAGACTGACAGTTGGAAGTAACTGAAGGTGTATGTATATGTAATAATAGAGGAAGTTTTTTTTTTTTTTTTTTTTTGAAAATGTAATAATAGAGGAAGTTGGTGAGGAAAGTGAGAGAGTCCACGTCAAAGTGGTACGAGTCAGTTAGAGCTTCATAGATAGAATCCTAACTAATAGCGCGTTTGTATCCATGGATATGCCACTTCGAAAACGACTTTTTTTCCTTTACTACATGTGATCACCGCCATTCAGTTTTATAAATTTGTTCAATGATCGTAAAGCTGACGATATGTTATTTAAAATAATAATAATAATTAAATGAAGTCTTAAATTATTATTTGTAATCTTAAGTAAATTAAATTTTTTAATCTAAGTTATAATAGGTTATATGAATCATTTAAAATATCAATTAATTTTTATAGACTGTCTTATTAAGTTAAAGATAAATTATAATAAACTATCTTAATATTTGTTGAAATAGCAATTAAATTGTAATTTTCGTTAAATAGTAGTTAAATGTTTTTGACCACCGTTGACCGAACTTAACTGAGGTAAGGGTATATTAGTCTTTTGACCCTTAACTAACAAATTATCATTAAGTTGTCCTAACCATCAAAATGAATTTTCCTTATTGCCCCTAACGGTTCCATGAGTCGCTCATATCACTGGCCTCACACCGCTCCATACAGCAGCGCTCCCGCCCTATCCCTCTCACAGTCTGGTGCCAAACTTAGCGTCCTCCTATCCCTCTCTCTCTCAAAATCGATTAACCTCTCACTGCCATTCCTTGGTTTGGGTTTTTCAGGAACCAAGTTCTTGGACTTGCGTTTGAAGGTTTGGGTTTGACGAAGAGGTTTCGGCTTGAAGACAGGTAAGAAGTTTTTTTTTTTCTTTTAGTGTTTGATGTTTGGATTAAACTTAGTGACCTCCTATCCCCCTCTCTCTCTCTCTAAAAACCGATTAACCTCCCACTGGTCTTTCCTAGTTTTGGGTTTTTGTATTTTTTGGATTGAAGATCACAAAGTTAAGTACCACTTGAATTGGTGTGTGTTTGGTTGTGAATGGAAGAAGAAAGAAGCTGAAAGGTTTGGTGAGGGCAAAATTACGCGAATAAGAAAAAAAATAAGTATACAAACACAGAGAGCGAGAGAGGAAGGTGGTGTTGAAAATGGAAACTTTCAAAAGAAAGGAAAAGATACGAGGAGGAGAAGATCGAGCAGAGGAAGAGATTTTGTTGGGAGGTTCGAGAAAGGAAGTATGTTTTGGAGAGAGAGAGAGAGAGAGAGAGGCTTATACAATTATTATTGAGATGATTTTTATTTTTTTTTGTTGCAGCTGTTGTTGTTTTTGTTTTTTTTTTTTTAAAAAAAAAAGGCAGAGAGAGAGAGAGAGAGAGAGAGAGAGGGAGGAGAAGCTCAGATCCAAAACAACAACAAATCAAAACCACAACTTCGGTGACTGCTTCCACACATATTTCATTACCCTTATGTTTTACTTAATACATGTTATTTTTATTTATTTGATATTATATGTATGACAAAACAAGATAAATGCAATGGTGAAATTGATGATGTATATTGGCAGTTAAAGCTTGTGTAGAAAAATTACTGTAATTTCTTTAGAGATTCTTGTCATAATTGGAGTACAATCAGCTATTGGTTTTTAGGGAAAATAGCATATTTGGAAACATTTGGAATGCACGGTCATCAAGCAATAACATTTTAAAATTTTGTTGCCTTTCTTTGCAAATTCTATTCATGTTTAATGAGTAAAATGATCATCTTATATTAACTAAGATTAGTCAGCACATGTCAAATCAACTCTATATATATGTTAGAGAGCCAAAATGATACTTACAGCATTTTCAATTTGAGCTCAATTAAATTAAACGGTTATAACAGGTGGTCAAAAATATTTAACTATTATTTAACTAAAAGTACAGTTTAATTGTAATTTTATCAAATATTAAGGTAATTTATTACAATTTGTCTTTAAGTTAAATTATTTCAACAATAAAAAAATATATTCGCAGAAATATTAAATAATAAAATTCTATTATAATAAAGAGCCTAATTAAAAATATTATTCAAGAAAAGATTATTTTTTCCTAAAAAAAAAAAAAAATCTCACGTGCAGATATTTCATTCATATCTATTTGTTTACCGGTTAAAACTAAATAGAATAATATATATATATATATATATATATTTAAAAAAAATTACACTTAACTTTTTTTTAGTTAAATTAAAAATCTAATCTCAAATCATTGTTCAATAAGTCTCTCTTTCGTGATTTCATCTGTGGGGAATTTAAAGGTTTTTTAATTTTTATTTTATTTATTTGGTGGAACTTTGGATTTTATTCTGCTATTGGGGTAGAAACTTGAAATATTATTTAAATTTTAATTAAATCTCCCATAAATTTGTATTGTCGTGTTATGAACTAGGTTTAAGTTGCCTATTGATTTTTTCTTTTATCTTTTTTTTTTTTCAAAAAAAAAAAATTTGCTGGTATGCAGGCGGGCATGGATATAAGTAGTACCCGCATAATTTCATATGTACACAAGTGAATATGGATATTAAAATGGGATGCAAGTATGGGTATAGATACGACGATATCCACCCATACCCCATCTGTTGCCATCTCTACCTAGGCTTAATCAGTTACTATCAATATGGGAGTAATTTGAAAAAATGAAAAAAGTTT
This sequence comes from Xanthoceras sorbifolium, assembly GCA_003430845.1. Taxonomy (NCBI): domain Eukaryota; kingdom Viridiplantae; phylum Streptophyta; class Magnoliopsida; order Sapindales; family Sapindaceae; genus Xanthoceras; species Xanthoceras sorbifolium. The sequence continues at coordinate 23,895,382 of CM010611.1, forward strand.
AAAGAAAAAATGTTAATAACAAAAAAATTATGATAAAATTTTAAACAAAACTCTTAACTAATTATAAAAAATTATAAGAAGACACGCAACACATTAATATAGTAATAAGAAGAAACCTAATTATAAATTTTACACACATTAATGTCGCCACTTTACATGTCTGTCCTCAACTCACATACTTAAAAGATTTATAAAATGGTTTTGTGATTCAAAATTAATGTACTTAGACGTTTTGCGATTTCTAAAATTTGTGTTAAAACAATGTGCAACTTTATAGATTAAAATTTAGGATTAGAATCTTCTCCTAACCTAAATTTTTCTTAAATTTTATACAAAATTTTAACTATAAAATTGGTTATGTGCCACGTGTCATTAGATATGTAAAAATTTTTTTAAAATAAAGAGAATAGAATATAAAATCTAACTATTAAATTCATAAATTTTTAGATTTATAAAAATTTTAAAAAGCTTATATTATGAAAGAATAATCATTCTAAATTTAACTATTTAAATTAGTATTTAATTGTACGGTCCTCTGGAGTTTTTATTAATTGATATCACAAATTTGACATTTAATTTACCTTACTGATGGGAGGAAGCTTATGGTGGGGTCTACATTGTGGTGACCACCTCAGAAATAGTTAATAGGCCACACATTTCAATTGAGTAGCTAACTTTTTGTAATAAAATATATGGGACCAGAGCTGGCTTTGAATTATGTGTTCATGGTCCCTCATTTTATATAACTTATTAGGCTCTGTCTTCTCTCTGACAAGTCTGACCAAAACATGGAATGGGAAGAGAAGTAGGATTTGCTAAGTTTGATTTGAGAGAAATGGGAAAGGGTTGAATTCTCTGACTAAGTCAGCTGGTTGGTTTGAATTTTTTTAATTTGAATTATGTGATTTGAAATTAAATAATAATATTGGTTGAAAATTTTATTATTCAGTGTCAAGTCAGTGTGTGCGTGTGTATAATTTGATTGAATTGACCACCCTAGTCAAAGACTCATAAATTATATATCGAGACATTATTGACTTGGTTACATATTCATCTTTTGATACACTTGTTAACAGGTTTATTAATCTACTTAGATTAAGATGTTTCTTCAAAAAAGTACACATATATAGAGAGAGTTATTTTTATTTAAATGGTACAATTATTAAATTAATTATAAATTTAGCGGCATCCTATTGAGATTATTATTAAATATACAATTAGAATATGTACTTTATAATGTGAGACATTTACTATTACAATAAGGAGAGAAAACTATGCACACATACTGATAAATGTGTTTGGTGGGATTGGAACCCTCATCATTAAAGTGGAAGAGAAATACAATAACCACTTGAATTATGAATGGATTAAATGAGGGCAAAATATTTGATCGAATTGTCTAATAATAAATATGTATAGATGAGGTATAAGCACATAAATAATTATAATTATTTAAATTTTATTGATGATCTCTGTGGTGATTAAAAATAGTTCAAAACAGACTTGCGCCTACAAACGACCAAAAATATGTAAAGCAAGCCCAAGAGCCCTTCAGCTACTTGCAGGAAGCCTGAACCAAGTCAAAACTTAGACCAAGTCTAATATTAAACTAAATCAAATACATCACTGGCCATGTCAGTGACGTAGACCTATCTTATCCCCGACATTACAGAAATACTTGAGATCTCGAGGCACGATATCTTACCAACCTCAATGGGCTCGAAGCCCCTCCTATAAATACAAACCTAAGCCTCAGAGGTAGGGGTCATACGATTTTCAAGCAACCACTGATACTTTGAACTCAACTATTACTCTGATTAACTACTGCCTAGCCATCACTTGACACTGTCGATGCAAAACCTTGGTACTATCAGCTCGACTATGATCGACTTCCATCCATTGGGACTCCGATACCACCTATGCTGAACATCTAGCATAGCCGCTCGACAGTTGCCCCATACAGATTTGATTTATACTCTAATTATTATCAATTTGAGCTTATTTGTTAACTTGAGTGTTGTAGTCTATTTCCATCTTACGGATATGGTCAAATCAATGGTGATACTAAAACTACCTGAAGTATAGTGTTGGAGTCGGAGAGACAACAGGTTTTGCTACAGCCTACAAGTTGTAAGCCATGACGAACAATTTCCATCTTAAAATAATTTAAAAGATAAATTTTTTTTTATAAAGTTTAAAGCATTGATTTAATTTCTAAAAGAAGAAGGCAGCTAATATCATATTACATATATGGTCAAATCACCTAGATTTGCTTTCCTCCACAATAATTTTTTTGCACTCTTCTTGCCGCTTTTAAAACAGTGTAACTTCTCAGGTGAATTGAACCTATCAACAATTCCATTTGCCATTTTCTTAATAAAACCAATGCACGTTTATCTTCTATAAAATATTATTATTATTATATATATATATATATTATTGGTTTGAGTCTCAAATGTCCAGGAAGTCCCACATTAAATTTATAAATAAAATAATGTACTGCGGACCGCCCCTTTCTCTTATTTAGATAGATATATAATTTTATATATTAAATTAAATATTAGCCCACTTCTGAAATGAAAAGGAAAACGTTATCATTCTTGATTATAAAGATTATCATTCATCATTGTTGAAATCTTTCTTCCTCTTATCATTTTCAAATCTCCGCTCCACATCAACTTTTTGTATTTCCTTTTTAATGAATGAAGTCTTTGTGCATGTCTAAGTCATACCTCTAATTGGGAGCATAGGCCATGACGCCTAAACATAATTTGGTGGGACAGCACTAAACAAACACAAGATATATTAAGTGGCATGACAAATTTAAGATATTGTTATATGATGCAGCTTGTGACTTGAAAGTGGGCAATAGTGGGGGCATGAGTAGGCACAGTGGGCTGTGTTGTGCTGATGGTGTACTATGGGCTGATTTCCTATGATGGGCTATGGGTTTTGTATGAGTGTTCAGACAAATGTGTTTGTGCGCGCGTATGTGAGCAGATGTGTGTGGGCGCACATGTGTGGCCGAACATTTTTGTACAAAGCGGTTACGAGCGGTTGCGGGCGGTTATTAACATAGGCTGCCCTTGTGCCAGCAAGCTTCATATGATGATGTGCTGCAGCATACTAGTAGGTGCCAGCATATCTAGCAAAGTGTATAGCATGGCTGGTTGGTGCCAGTAAGGCCTTTGGTAGTTAGAACTATAAACTGCTAGTGTGTATGTAGTATGTATGTATACCTTCCAATATATAAGGTTGTGTATTTTGTAAGCAGATACACTGATATGTAGTGATCCTACAAGCATTGTATAATTGTTGTTCCTAATTGCCAATAAAAAGTGAGTTAGGTTCTCCCGTAAAGACTGTGTTATGTTATTCTTGCTTCTACATTTCTGTGTGCGTTAGGTGTGTGCAGGATTATGCAATAGTGGGCGAGAATTACAGCATCTTGTGCGTAAGAGGGTGGGCTATTGTGTGCAGGTCGTGGTGAGCGACAGTGCTTGCGTGCGCAATGTTGGCGTGGTGTTAGGGATCCATCTACACTAGTGAGCACACTAGTGTGTGTGTGTTCGAGAAATTGGCTAGATTAAATAGGGCTGTTTAGTGTCAGCACAGTGCGAAAAATTATAGGCAGAAATTGACCGTGGGACAGTATTTGTGTTGTTTCACATAGTCAAAGGTAAATATGTATTCTTATGTAAATGGAGTATTTGACTGTATATAAAATGTTAAGGGTTGAAATGGTTAATAAATGGATTATATTTATTCTTTCAAGACATATAACGTTGTGAATTGATGTATTAAAAGGGTAAATATGATTGGTCTATTTAAATATTTTTATCTTTATATTAACATGTGTTACCACCCCCAACGTGGCTTCTTAGTAGATAACGCTCATTCAATTTAATAATGTCTCAAACATACACTACACCGGAGATTGTAATATTAAAAGAAAAATGAAAATACAAACATGTATTCTTAAAATACATATTAATAGAATGCTTAAGTTATAGAAGTTTTATTACTCTCCGTTAAAGTATCAATGTCTACATTAAGATTGTGTAATATTGAACTTTATAGTGTATATGGAGTACTCATATGTTAATATATATATATATATAAATAATTAATCCTACATCTATGAACTTTAACAAAATATTTTATGTAATTTAATATGAATTTTAATGAAATGCGGTAGAACCTTTTGAATATGTTATTGCATGCCCACGGCCTAAACGTGGGGGGACATTCATGTCTTGTATGAGAGAGCCTCTATACAACTTTTACTTGACAACCATACAAAAGTCAAGCATATATAACCTTGAATATCATTGATATTCTTCCCATGTGGAACGACCTTATTTTACCATATTTTTCCAACTCCTTTAGTGCATTTGAACATCAATTTTTCATTCACTTGAAAGTCATTTTGATTATATAAAAATACCATTTCAATCTCCTCACTTAGTAGAACACAAATCCACTTTAACTCATCATTTACATAAGTCGATCATACTCAAATTTAAGGTTCAAAATGCCTATATAAAATGCCATTTTCCGACAAATAATTCCTCTCAAAAACTTATTACTAAAAACATTTTGTAAAATAATTCGTTCCAAAAACTTCAATTAATTTTTCCAAATTATATTCTACGCATATGATCATTGATGAAAAATAAATCAATTAACATTTCCTCTATAATTATATTATATATAGAATTTAATAAAATCTTACCTTAATCATCATCCCATTTGTTTAACTTCCTTTTGTCGCAGATAAAATATACTGTAATCCGCGGTAAAAGATGTTGTAAATACTGTTGTGATAAAAAGTTTTGCCGCGGGTGATATGTTGTAAAAATGTTTTTGCCGCGAATGCAAAAGGCTTAAATCTATGATAAAAGATTTAAAATTTTTAATATTTATCACGGATTAACATCTACGGTAAAAAAATTACGATAAATATAATATCCTTTTGTCGTGATTGTAAAGTTACAAATGATTTTTAATTTATCATCATCATTGGTAGCAAAAAGAGTTCATTTAACTTAATAATATTTTAGGTTCGAGTCGTCATATCGCAGAAAAAAAAATTAATTAATTTAAGCTCATTCTTGGATCATATGAGGTTCCTGAAAAAAAAAATTAAAAATCTTTGTTTTATAATATTATTAAATCAGTTCTGTAACGTTATAAAATTAAAGTCTGATTCTGTGATATTACAAAACAAATTTCACATGAGTTATAAAATAAAAAAATTAAAAATCTTTGTTTTATAATATTATTAAATCAGTTTCGTAACGTTACAAAATTAAAGTCTGATTCTGTGATATTACAAAATAAATTTCACAGAGTTATAAAATAAAGATACTTAATATATATATATATATATATATGTATATTTTGGATATATATAGTTGACCTAGCTCAAAGACATTTTCCTGCACAAGAATTTGTGAGGAGGGTAGACATCTAAACATAATCTGGTGGTGGTATTTTCAGGCCAGTTAGAAGGCACGAGAAAAAATTCAGGTTAGGTTCAACTTTAAAAAAAATCAAAATCAAAATCTCTATATTAGGGTTTGGTACGATAGACGTTAAAAAGTGTATAAAATTGCACATGCCACTAGGGAGGCCCACCTATTCAATTTCTTTTATTTTTTGTTCATATTATTAAACGCCAGCCGAAGCAAGGCAACTAAATAATAAATTGTGAATTTATGACGATGTAATGAAATCGTGAGCATCTAACTTTTTCATTAATAATACCAAATTAATTATAAAAAAAATGAAAAGAATAAAGATTAATGCTTTCTTGCCTAAAATATTTATCAAATTTATGGATAAATAATATAATATTTGAGTTGTCAATACTATATAAATCATGAGATGATGTAGTGAGTAATATGTCAGTTACAAGTCATATGCCACGTAATTTGAATATAAATTTGAATAAATATTTTGACTCAACAAATAATGAATAATGAATTGTAGTGTTCGAATTACCCCAGCTGTTTTTGCAAACCAATTTGATTCTCCTTCTACTAAAAGTGCATTGTAAGTTTATTTATAGAAGTTACGTTTATATTATATGTTATAATATAGAGAAATTATTAATTTGATCCTTAACTTTTAGGAAATCATTAATTTTTTAATGTGGTTTTATTTATTGGTATTCTTGGGCTCTAACTTTCTGAAAATGTATCAATTTTGTCATTCTATGAGTTAACCGTTAGTCAAACTTAACGATTTCATGGATATTTTTATTGTTAAACCTATCAATGGGTCAATAATAATTTTTTTTGATGAAATGACATATATATACCTAGTTAAAAATTAAAAATAAATTAAATTAAAAAAATTAAAAAATTAAAAAATAAATTAGTTTTTTAAATATTTTTTAAAAAATTTTAAATTTTATTTTTAAAATTTAAAAAATATAATTTTTTTTATATTTATATTTTTTAAAAATTTAAAAAATTTAAAAAAAATATTTGATTTTTACTTTTCATTTTTAAAAAAATATTTTAAATATTAATATGAAATGACCATATTACCCTTCTAGTTATTAATAATCTTTTTAAAAAACTGAGATTAAAATTATAATTTTGACTCATTTAAATAGAGTCAAGGGCAAATCAATTTTTTTTCCAATTCTATGAGGTTTGACCATTAGAAAATTAATCAAAAGGAACAAAATGATACATTTAGAGACAGTTCGGGCCCAAGGATATTAATAAATGAAATTGAGTTAAAAAATTAATAATTCTCCAAAAAGTTTGGGATTAAATTGATAATTATCCTATAATATATTACCGTTATATTATATGTTATAATATTCCATTTCCTGTACATATTATATTATTATAATATCTTATATAGTCTATAAATAGACACTCAATTGTACATTTGTGATCAGATTGAGAAATACAATTTCCAATTTCAATCACGTGGTATCAAAGCTAACTCAGGAGTCGGTTGAGTAGAGTTAGAGGCACTATTAAAGCTTCTTCCGGGCTCTTCCATTGATCAGTCTGGAGAGTCCATATGTGAAGTTAGAGATTGTGATAATGAATTCCACGTTAAAAATATAAAACCTAAAAGAAGGGTTTATATATTAATAAATATATAATACTTTATATAAAAATATAGAAGTGTACAAATTTAACAAAATTCATATCTTTACTCTCTACGTGCTTCAAAATTTCAATAAGCTTAGTTTTAACATTTATCCCACCAACTCATCATCTTCACGGTTTTATCTTTTACTCTTGTTTCAAATCTTTAAAGATTAATAAAATAAAAATTCCCTAAAAGAAAAGTTTAATAGTCATCTAAGAGATAAGAGATAATCAAAATGTATATATTAAAGATTATTTTTTGAAAGGGGTACAATTACAAGATTAATAATTGCCGGGACTTACCGAGATCAATAATTAAAAGTGCGGCCCGGATATCTACTCCCATAATATGAGACATCTACTACTACAATAAGAGGAGAAAACTACTCACATATACTGGTAAATGTGCATGGTGAGAATTGAACCCTTACCACTGAGGTGAGAGAGAAGTACATTAACCACTTGAGTTATGAGTGGATGTGCAATTGGATGGTAATTTTACTAGCTACTTGTTGTATGCTTGAGAATTGAGACTTATGAAGACATAATGATTCCCTTTGCTTAGTTTTTAGAGTATTTAAAAAAAAAAAGAAGTGTTTTTCTATTTGTTTTTCAATCTTGATGAGATTCCCATGATTGTCATTGAAAATGACTTAGAAGAATATTTGCTTATTAAAAATTCAACTCAAATTTATTGCCAAGAAGAAAAGGAAAAAGTTAATATGTCTAATTTGTACGAAAACAATTAGGGTTAGAATGACTATCAAGAGGATTCATTTTTTAGTGTTATTTATTGAAATTAATGTGTCCTTATTGGTAAACTCATTTAAGGGTACTTTTTGTAATAAAAGGTTTTACTAAGATATGAGTTAAGGTGGGCAAAAACCATAAATTGAACCGAACCGAACTGATGAATTAAACCAATCCAATCGGTTTTGGATTGATTTTAATCTTTCAATCGGTTTGGTTTTGCTTTCGCTTCGAATTTTCAAACCGAAAATTGAACTGAGAAAACTAATTTATATATTTTTAAAAAAACCACTTTTTTTTTTAAAAAAATTTCCTATCTCATTCTTATCCGCCTCCACACCACACTTAAAAACTTCTCATCCAAGATAATTTGTTTACATCTAAAACAATTTGCACTACAATATCTTGTTATTTTTTTCTCATTTTTTAGGGTTTTGACAATTTGCCAGACAATTTTGCTCTCAGCAACAATTAAACATCAATAGAAAGTGTCTTAGATTATTGGCCCAATAGGGCCCACAAATTGAACAAATTGAATCGGTCCGATTTAATTGGTTTTGGATCGGTTCACTTAAAAAAATTTATTAGATCAATTCAACTTTTAAAAATCGATCTAATGTTAATTTTTATCGATTCATTTCAAAAGTAAACTGATCCAATAATGTTTACCCTCATGTATGTGGAAAGTACTATTTTGCATGGCAATTGATTAATTTTTTTTTTTTTTTTTTTGAAACACCAAAGTTAAATTTTTTAGAAGTACATATTAACATCAATTAGTTGTTACCGACGGCTTTGGGCCCACGGTAATGAACCTTTCTTTTTTGTTGCGTTATAAGGGGGAATTACAATAGAGTATCTTGATGTTTGATTATATTGTAATGAAATCGTGAGTTTATATTTAACTTATACATTAGTATCCTACCATTAATTGACTTAGTCAAAAGTAACAGTATGATCCAAATTTTTTACTTAAAATAACAAAGATACCCTTGGTATATAAATAAAAATAATATTAATTATTAAAATTTAAAAATTTAATTTTTTTACATGGATAGATCCATTTAAATTATTTTTTTAATTTTTTTAATTTTTATTAATTTTAATAATTAACATTATTATTTGTTTTTTAATTAGAGGTATTTTTATCATTTTAAGGTAAATTTTTGATCAACAATTATTTTTGACTGAGTCAACTAACGGTAGGATACTAATATATAATTAGGATTAAACTCATAATTTCATTATAATATAACTAAATATTAGGGTACTCCATTATAATTTGTCCGTATTATAAACTTATAATCACATATTAATAGAATAATACAATAATATTTTGAATCTGCAAACAATTTGTTTATTTGTTTCAACTAACATGAGCAAACCATATTAATATATTAAATTCATACTATTAAACGCAATTATCCTACTTTGTTTTTTTTCTAATTTCGTTCTTTTCCTTTATTTTCTTAGCAACCAAGCAAATCAATCGATCAAATCAAATCAAACAGTAGCATGACATTTAAATTGAATAACAATTAGAGCTTGAAGTGAAAATAGTATATTTATAGGAAAAACTTGTAGAAGACATTTTTATAAACACTTAGATAGCAACTTTTGTTACTATAAATTAATATAAATAATAATTATAAAAGGAATGCGTCAAATTCATTAAATTTTACAAACTCACCCCTTATATTAATTGAGATTTTCTATAAGTAAATAGAAGATGTTTTCAAAGTAATTAAAATCTAAAATTGGAATGGTATTTGATATTTTTTATGCCAAAGCACCATTATTTTTATATTTTATATTTTTACTTTTAAGCTTGATCATAAAATAAGTAGCTACAAGATTGTATCTTCGTAACATTTTTACTTTCTATTGTTTCACTACTAAATAAAAAAATGCTAATCAAAATAAGTGTAAAAATTCGTTTCGTGGATGGCAATATCGACAATTATAAAATTAATATATTATTTTAGTTGTTAAGGTTTAGGTTTCTTGTATAAAAAACCTCTAGGTTCAAGTTTCAATCCTGTTAAAGATCTAGATAGTTTGGTTTACATTTAAAACACCTCCTTTTTCTTTTCTTTTTATAACCATTTGGAAGCCGTTTTCATGAAACCAAAAACGCTTCCAAAACACAGCATAAAGTATAATGGTCCATGTTGACTCCTTTCCTTCTATAGACGAATTGATTTCAAACCTATAACAAACCTCCATGACTTTTGCTTCTCTGTCTGTGTCCCCCACACAGCCACACCAATATATATCACAAAAAAGCTATCAATAATGTTTTCAAGTAAATTCCAATATGATTATCATAAAAAGTTACTAGACAATTAGACAAAACACATCTTCTTCTTTTTAGACAACAATAATACAACACAAAACAACAGTCCCACTCCATCACTCTTTTTTTTTTTAAGGTTGAGTACTAAATTACAAATATCAAACCCCTCAAGGAGCCAATTTGCAATTATAAATAATTACCTAGTCAAAAGATAACGGACCGTTTAGTACGTTCGACTATTCATACAATACAGACGACCGATCACATATAATAATTTTTGTAATATATAATATGTTATAAATAGACGAACGTATATGGTTATTCGTCTAACTTGTTCCACCTAAGATTTTTTATTTTCTCCTTTTATCTTTACCAAAATGAAGATAAAAGAGAGACCTAGTTACTTACACTCACCATACAAACATTTCAAAACCAACCAGAGATTCAATCAAACAGCATTTTCATAGTGGTTTTGAGTCTTTCTAAGAGTAACTCCACAGACTCTCAGCGTCGGAATTTCCCGGCGAGTCGTCGTCTGACGGCGGAGAGTTTATTCTAGGCGGGCTCAGCAGCATTCCCTCCGCCATTTCGACCAGCAAATTCGGCATGTTAAGAAGCGCATCTTCGTCGATGAACTCCTGACCCGACGAAGCCATGCAAGTACCCAAAGACGACGTCGTAGTACCCTGACCACCACTCGGATCCGGTACAGTTCTCTGCTGCCTCTCTTCGACCGCCCTCGCAGCCGCGGCGCGTATATCGCTGGCTGACGTGGAAGCCGGTCTCGGGTACGACGGAATCATGTTGGGGAAGTTCAGCCCGCCGTCGGGACCCTTCAAAGCCAGCGCCGCCACGTCATAGGCCGTCGCCGCCATCTCAGGAGTCGAATACGTCCCCAGCCAAATGCGCGTGCTCTTACGTGGCTCCCGTATCTCCGACACCCATTTCCCGCTCCGGCTCCTGATTCCACGGTAAGTCGGGTGCCTCCTCGACGACATCGAAGAAGAAGACCCGCTTGGAGACGTGACGACGGGTCGGGTCGACGAAACAGGGAGCGACAAGCTTTCCTCCGGTTTGGAACTTGGCTGCTGTATTAGTTCAGGCAATTTTCTTGGAGGAGGAGGAGGATCAGGATCGGCTATGTATATAACAAAACATGTGTGAAAATATAAAATTTTATAAGGTTGGTCTGGTTTATCTGGTTGTAACTGGAATGTGATTATAGATATCAAATAAGGTCTATAATTTTAGAGAGATACGAGTTTGGGTTTATAAGAGGAAGAGAAGGGAGGGGGCCAAAGCGTGGGCATGTCGCGGTACTCTGTCAAAAGGGTAGGCTTCAGAACTGTGTACGTCACTGTGAGAGTGATTTTTTTATGTTATGTTGTGCTGATGTGATAGTAAGGAGAGGTGACAGTGCAAACACGTATTAGGCGCAGAGTATGTTGAAAGTGGATTCCTTAATTAGCTTAGCTGTAACCTCTCTGGTTTTTTTTTTTTTTCTTCTTTCGATTTATCCACTTCGTGTTATATTGATTTCTGTCATGTGTTTAATTTAATTAAACATGTGATTCTTTCTTATGCTTAATCATAATTAATTTATAATTTTTTTAGTTAGTTCAGTTTAATTGTGGATCAGCTTAACCATTAAAAAGATAAAATTGTCCTCGTCATGTCATCAAGAATATTTAATTAGTATTATTATTATTTTACATTTAATTATTTAAACAGTTAAATTAATTAAAAAATTAAGGGTGAATTGCAATAGAATACTCTAATATTTGGTTATATTACAATAAAATCATGAGTTTAACTTATACATTAGTACCGTACTATTAGTTGATTCAGTCAAAAGCAACTATTGACAAAAAAACTTTACCTTAAAATGATAACAATATTCCTGGTTAAAAAATATAAAAAATAAGATTAATTATTAAAATTAAAATAATAATTTAAATGGACCTATCCATTTAAAAATAATAATTTTTAAATTTTAATAATTAATATTAATATTTCATTTTTTAGCTAGGGATATTTTTATTATTTTAAGGTAAAGTTTTTGTTAATATTTATTTTTGACTGAATCAACTAACGGTAGGGTACTAATGTATAATTAAGACTAAACTCATGATTCCATTGTAATATGGCCAAACATCAGGGCACTCTATTGCAATTCGCCTAAAAATTAAAAAAGAAAAAACTCCACCGCAAATGAGAGAACTTCCTTAAGTTCGTGGAGGAGGGATCTCTTACACGAAGTGGAGGAGATCTTTGATGATATCCTACAATCTCTTTGCCACAGGAGGTGATCAATCTCCTTATATTAGTGGACACTACAAAAAAAATGGTATTTTACCGTGGAGGACATATGTTGTAATCTATAATAAAAGAGTGTTGTAAATATTTGTTATGGAATATTCATGGTAAAATACTTAAAATTTACAATAAAAAATTTAAAATTTTTAATATTTATTATAGATTAATATCTGTGGCAATAAAATTATAATATATATATTTTTTAGTGGGAAGAGATGACTATTAGTCAAATCGACCTTACCTTTCAGTTGGAGGAGACCAACGGCAACAATCTCCTTGCGAAGTAGATTGTCAAAGTGGAGGATATCAATTCTCCACGAATTGAACGAAAACTGAAAGTTTTAAAGATTGTTTTAGAATTAGTTTTAACTAGAATTATTTTATACATTCGTAATGATTTGGATGGAATCCAATTAATTTTAATGAATTTGGACGTGATTTTTTTTGTGGATGATAATTTAATGAAATATACTTATGAAAGAAAAAAAAATTATTTTTTTAGCACTTTTATTCTGATTTATTTTTTAGGACAAATTTCACCAATACCCCTGAGTTTAGGTATAATTGCACTAGTTGACAACTTTTATTTTTATTACACAAACATCCCTTAAAAAATGTTGACCAGATGGTTGACTAATCTTAACTTTAACATTAAGTTACTGTATTAAGGGCAAAATCATCTTTTTCCCGTTAAACCATTAAAATAATTTAAAAAAAATAAAAAGTGATTTAATTCTATTGGACTAGATCCATTTGATGGACATCCATCATTAGAAGAGAGATGGAGCCAAAATGCTCCATCTCCCATGATTACCGCCGAAGCGCGGGCTTTATAGCTCAATCTCCTAATTTTTTTATTTTATTTTTTTATGTTCTTTGGATATAAACATCATCAGCTTTTTTTTTCTTTTCCTATTCTCCATCTCCTCATGTCTGCTCCATCATGGAACAAATCGCTCCATCTGCCATCTTTTTTTCTTTTTCTTTTTTTAAATTTTTTTTCTTTTCTATTTCTAGTTCTAGAATTAATTGAGCAGATCGCTCCATCCCATCTCTGATTGATTTTTTTTTCTATTTCTGCTGCTGGTGGTGGTGGTAGAGGAAAAATATGCTTCTGCTTGTATATATGTGGACACTTCAATTGTGGTGAGTTTTTGAAAGAGAGGTGGATTTTTTGGATATGAATTAGGGTTAATTAGCTAGGTTGATTTGAGATTTGAGATGAGTTTGGATTTGATTTAGCTTTTTGATTGTGTTTTATGTTTTTGGAAGAGTGAATTGTAGAGCAAAAATGACTTGGAAGAGTAGAGAAGGATTTGAATAAGCTGTTTTCTGTTTTTGGAAGAGTGACTAGTAGAGCAAAAATGACTTAGAAGAGTAGAGAAGGATTTGAGTAAGCTTTAAAGAGTGCAGTTGTTTCAAAAAAAAAAAAAAACATGGACTGTTTAATTTTGTATTGATTGTTTTTGTGCTAGGATGCTCTTCTCTTATAGGCAAAATTTTGATTAAAGAAGAAGATTTGGATGTTGTGAAGAAGAAGATCTAATGAATTTTGTGTTTTTTTTTTTGAAGTAATTTGTGGTTGTTATGAAATTTTGATTGAAAAAAGTTGTGTTTGGAAGTGATTTATGATAAAAAAAAGTTGTGAATAAGAGATCCGATAAAACAATTCTGTGAACGGTTGTGAAAAAAGATAAAGATGTGAAGAAGATAAAAAAATTATTATTTTTATATAATTAAATTTTAAATAATTATTAAGGATAATAAAATAAGATATTAAGGGTAGAATGACCTTTTTACCTAGAATGTTAAAGTTAAGGTTAGTCAACCGTTTGGTTAACATTTTTGAGGGAATATTTGAACAATAAAAGTAAAAATTGTCAGCAAGTGCAATTATATCTAAAATAAGGGATATTAGTGCAATTTCCCCTTTTTTTAAATATATATAAAAGGGTGAAACATAAGGTCAAATGAGTAAAATACTTCTAATGCTCGAAAATTTTCAAATTTTCTTCACATGTATATTGTATTTGATTATATCATCCACACAACAAATCATGATAAAATTTATTAAAATTGATTGAAAAAGTCCTTACGATTGTTAATATAAGGGAATGTTTTGTGAGATTCGTCGAGGGTTTCTCTTGACGAGAAAATGTGTAACCGTGGTTTTATGTGAAAAAGCTCCAGGTCATAACTTTATTTAGCTTAGATAATCTCCAATCGTACTCTATTTTTTTCATCAAAATAGAGATCCAAAATAAAATATTTCAAGAATATTCCATCTCTATAAATTCACAACTCCAATCATACTCCATTTTATAATCTCTAAATAATAAAATATTATTATTTTTTTATTTTATAAATTATATTTTTTCTAACTTTCTTAATAATTTACTCTCATAATATATTTATACCTAACTATTTTATATGTAACAATTTTAATTTTAATTTTTTAATAATTAAATCTTTCATCTACTAATTTTAATAATTGGTTTTATTTTAATTTTCATGTACTTATTTTGTTATTTTAGTTCTAATATTTTTATTTGTAGATATTAATTTAATTGTTTTTATTTTACTAAATTATTTTCAGTTAATTATTATATTAAGTGATAATTATATATATATATATTTATTGAAGCTTTCAAATAATTTAATTTTAAATAAAATAATTATTAGGTTATTGATTAATAAATAGATGTGATAAATGAAAAATTTAAAAATAATTAAAATATAGTCAATATTATACTCACTTGAAAGATCTCAACAAAATATTTCTAATGATATAATTTTTATGCTAATTACATTTATAATAAGTTAATTGAGTTTAGTTAAAAATTTAAAAATGATATAAGAGGAATGAAATTGTTTAAAGAATGGATGGAAGGGTAATAGTGGAATATATAATGTTGAAACATTAATAGAGATTGGAATAGTGGATTTTCAAATTGGGAGATCCATTTGTCAATCTCCATTTAATATTTTTTGAAAACAATAATTTAGAGTGTGATTGAAGAGATTTTGATCTTTAAATTAAATAATTAGAATGTGATTAGAGATGGCCTTAAAGCTGACAGGACGGTTCCTCCAAAGAAACTCTCACAACAATATATAATAATAAATACAATATTTTATTTAGTGGGTTTAAATCTTCTTCATTTATTTTATGGGTAGATATGAATTATAACAGAAACAGGTAGACCAGTGATACCGATGATAATTGATTCTTAGATTACCCAAATAAATAGTACTTTTTTATTGGGTTAGGTTTCTGTATCATTCTTTTTAAATTCTGGTTGGGGTTTTGAAGAAAGTGGCTCTTTGGTTTCCCATCACTTGGTATTTAGAAGGCAATAAGAAAATTTCCTCAATACATAAAAGTATTTCAACGAATTTAAATCTCGCCTTGCTAAAAAATTAGTCCAAAAAATAACTCAAAATGATATGATAGATTTTTTCGTATCATATATAAATAGTAAGATGATGTGGTGAATTACTTGACAGAAACAATCACTTGCCATATTCTTTTAGGTTAATTTAGACTAATAGTTATTGTCTTGTGTAGTATTATTCAAATAAACAAGCTAGTAGAAATTTTTATAGTTGATATGTGTGAAAAGTACTATATCCAATATTAGTTTACATAGCTCGGAATAGCATTCCAATTGTACAGTCCCTTAACTCAAAGTGGTGTGTACATCCTCTTTCCGTTTGGCATCGAATTTCAAAAGAAAAATAGTATCCCAATTGCGACAAACTAACAGTTAACCATTTTCATTTTAAATTAGAATTTATCAATTACAATTATGTTCGTAAAGTAGATTATTTATACGTGAAAATATTAAAAAATGTTAGCAACAATTATGATTGTACGTCTCAATAACTTTTTAATTTTATTTATTAAATGCTCATCTTGTCCATTAAATAAGAATTGTTCCTCATCAATTTATGACAATAATATCATAAAGATGGACACAGAGAGTGTGACAGAGTCTTCTCCTAGATAAATAACTCTTGATAATCAAGAGGTTGGTTTAGGTTAAAAATTTATCAGAAAAAGAGAAAATTCAGTTTTCAATTCTGTGGCACACTGCAACTAACGATAGATTTTGTTCCGGTTATAGCAGACTTGTTTTATTCAAAATGATTGGTCTATCTCAGTTTCTTTAAGAAACAGTCAATTTGGGGCCCGAATATTCTGACTAGACAGCTAATGAAAATTTTATTATATTAGAAGAAACACTACGGTGATTAGTTTGAATATCAAACTCCCATATCTACATAATAAGACCATATTTTATATTACATTTAGGGGTCGTTTAATAGTAAGGAATTCTAATGATGAGGAAAAGAAAAAAAATAATTTGTTCCTTGATTTAAATTCTAAAGAAGATCAATATGTTATTGCTAGAATAACTTTTATCAGTTTAGCTGTGGCTCTTCCTCTCGATACTGTTGGATCTTATTAGGTGTTGCGGTCGGAGGTCTTTTCTATCTTTGCACTGGAGGGCCAATCTCCATTCCACCTGAGGAAACTTTTGTGTGCCTTTATTGCCTTTTGGTGGATGAGCTCCCAGTGAGATACTATTCTATAACCTTGTGGCAAGTTCTACTAAACACGTGATAGTCTCATATAAACATTTTTAATTTATGATTACAATCTTGATTAAAAGATTTTATAAAATAAATTACGTGAATTATTTATGTAAATTATGAATTAATTTCTATTGGAAGAATTAAATTTTTAATTATAATTATCTTTTTAGTTAAATTTTATATCTCTGATTTTTATTTTTGATAAATAAATACGTATTTCTTCATTAATCGTCACGAGAATATATTATTTTAAAATTTATCTAAACAAAGTAAGTTTTTTTTTTAAACAAAACAAATATTATTCAAAAGAACCAACTAATCAGAATACTGGTTATTAACAGTAAGAGAATTACAAAGATACAGAGGAAGGTCTTCCATCCAAAAACAATATCTCTCAATAGTCAAAGCAAATAATAGCCAACTGCAGGCTTATTAGCTGACTGAGGAACAAACACAATTCTAGTATCAGGACATTAAGAGTAAGGTATCGACAATGTCATAAATGACCAGCCCCACCTTAGAAAGATTGGCAGCGGGACAATAAATTGCATTAATCACAACTTGAGCGCCTATCTCCAAAACTGCCGGAATCAGCCTCGAATCTCTAGCAAATTGTAAACCCCGCAAAACACCAAAAGCTTCAGCAACCAAAACAAAGAAACTAGCAGACAGTCTTTGCGCACTCGAAGCTGAACAACCCCAAAGAGCATGAGTTATAGATTCAGGAAGACTATGAAAAACCGTACACACAATATCTAATGGCACCCAGCGCTTGGCCAGATTCATCATAGTTGGAAGCCATTGATGACAAATCTTCCAAATGAATAACTTAATTTTGAGAGGGACTCTTCAGAATCCAAAGTTGAGTTGTAAGTCTTCTATGTCCTAAACAACGAGTATGATAAGATTGCCACACTGGAACAAAGTCAGCAATTCCAAGTTCCAACTCCATATTGTCCCCAATTCTAAATTTTATTAATTTGAGGAGGAGGATTTTACCCAAGTAAAGTAAGTAATCATAATTGAAATGTCCTTTTAACATGATCGTACCAAATAGAGAGAAAAAAGTCCATAAAAGTTTTCACGTGACGTGCATTAACTTCGTCAAATCACTGTCCCTATTAATCATCCACATGTTATGTACTAAAATTTTCAAATCATATTCATACCTGGCTATTAATTGGTGTATCAGCCGACCCCAAAATGTTTTTATTTTTTTAGTTTTTATTTCATGTTAATAAGTTAAATGGGAGGAGATATAATTTAAACCTTCGACATGAGTGTGAAGAAGTAATTATTAAATCACCTCAAATTTTGTCGGCAACCTCGAGTAGGGCGGACTCATAATTTTTTGTGATCCTAGATAAAAAAAAAAAATTGTATAATTTATTATATTATAAAATTATTGGGCCAAAAATAATTAGTGTTTTGGAATGAAGAATGTTCTATTTTATTATATTGTAAGATTATTGAGTTTTGATTGGTACCCTTAAAATTATTGGGCCCTGGACAGTCGCCGAGCTTGCCCTGGGCCAGCACCGGGCCTGCCCTCGGGTTACAGTTATTATTTTCCAAATTTTACTTTACTAACAAATGGAAAATTATAAATTGTATAAACCAACTAACCAACCCTTCAAGTTTTTTATTTTTCTTAAATCATTATAAATTAACGAGAACATGAGGAGGAGATTTGATTCAAATTTATAATTTTAGTGTGAATAATTTACCTCTGTTCACCTCAATTTCAGTCGGGAAACCGCCTAGGTTTATAGTCATCATTTCTCAAATTTCACTTTAAATATATGGAAACATATAAAAAATAATTTATGAAATTTTAAATGATTGAATTCAAATCTGTAAACGTAAACGAAGAGGTGTGCACCACTCATTTAAAAATAGATGCACAACTATAAAATATTGTTTTTAACTGTTTTAATCTAACATTGTATAATGTTAGTTTTGTGTCATTGAAGCTAAAATCACTACAGTTTAACATGAATTTTATGACACAGAGAATTTTGAATGTAAAATTTGTATTATTTTAAGCGTAATTATACGATTTTATAAAGGAAATTTAGCAAAATTGTTTAAAAATAACTCCTAAATTACAAAACTATCCACCCATAACTAATTTTTACAACCTCTACCCAAACCCTTTTTTTTAGATAAAATTACTCATCACTGTCTTCTTCTTCATCTTCTTCACTTTCTTCACCCGGTTCTTCTCTTCTTCACATTTTGTTATTTTTCCTCTCTTCTCCATAAATCTCTTACCTAACCTAAACCTTATTTACATTTGATTCTATTTTACTGTATTCTTCTTCCTCTTCTTCACTTTCTTCTTCACCCGGTTCTTCTCTTCTTCTCTTTTTCAGATTTTGTTATTTTTTCTCTCCTCTCTTCCCTTCTCCATAAATCTCTTACCTAACCTAAACCAAGAAAATCTCAAGTTATCTCTTGCAAATAAAAGAAGATCCATATCACAAAGTTATCTCTTGACAAATTTCAAGGTTAGTGTTAAACTTTTTTTTTTTAGTCAATGCACATCTTTCTGGGTTTTCAATCAGTTGTAGGCATTTCACATTTGTTAATCCTCCATCAAAAAAATGAAGAATGAATTTTTATAATTTTTTTTTATCATGCCGGCCCGATGGTTTTTCATTATGCCTTCATCATATTTTTTCATCATGGCGTCCCGATGGTTTTTGGCCCTATGGTTTTTCATCATGCATTCATCATATTTTTTCATCATGCCCACCTGATGGTTTTTGGCCCGATGGTTTTCATCATGCATTCATCATGTTTTTTCATCATGCTGGCTCGATGGTTTTTAGCCCGATGGTTTTTGGTCCGATGGTTTTTCATCATGCCTTCATTATGTTTTTTCATCATGCAGGCCCGATGGTTTTTGGCCCTATGGTTTTTCATCATGCATTCATCATGTTTTTTTATCATGCCGGCCCGATGGTTTTTGGCCCGATGGTTTTTCATCATGCCGGGCCGACAGTTTTGATAGTTTAATTTAATTTAATTTTTAATTTAAGTTTAATTTAATTTTTATTTTTTTTTATGCAGGAATGAGCATGGATGATGTACAATTGATAATTAACTAGGATGGACATTGGGTATATGAATAAGGGGTTTATTGGTATAATGGCAAGATATCAGAATGGATGTTATTTCCAAGATATGCAACTTTTGCTCAACTATTAGATAAAGTGTATGCCGTCATTGGGATTGACAGAAACAGCTTTCGAGTCATTATAAAGACAGTTGCTCATATTATCCGCCCAAGCATGCCTGTAGAGATAAATGATGATGATGATGTTGTAATATTATTACGTCAAAAGAATGTTGACCCTTTAGTTTGTATAACCGTGTTTGAGATTGAGCATAATGACCATTCCTTCATCGAAGGGAAGTAACTATATTCGGGAGGGCTACACACCAAATTTAATTACATATTTCTTTTAATCATTCCAGGAGACGGAGTTCAGTCTCTTTGATACATTGTTGACATTTATATAGTTCTTCGATTCACTTTTCAGCGGATAATGTTTTGCAATTTTATCAATTTTGGATCGTTTAACAATAACCTTTACAATTTCTCAGATTTGAACTTAATGTCAATGTTATGTGTCATCAATGTTATGTACAATAATCTTTAGACCCGATATTACAGAAAAGATTTATTCACATAAAGAATAATTTGGGAAAAAGTACATGCCAGTGTTATGTTTCATCGTCGTCTAATAGTGTAGAGTTTACAAATATTTCAATAGACATTTTCTTTCTACGAGTTTTCATTTGCCTTGCTTTGAAATCGAATTTCTGTCTGTGTGCAACGATGTATTCAGCAAACATAAGCACAAATGCACTACAGTGACCACTGCAATAAAATCAATATAACACCACCGTCAATTGCTTTAATAGCCCACACCTAGCAAATAAAACAAAAGAAGATCTTTCAATAAGAGTTTTAAAGAATTTAAGGGGTAAAACATTTATGTTCATGCTAAAAGTCTAAAACAATAATATATAGTGACAAAAACGAAAAGAAAATAATATAAGGATTTGGTATATAATAATCTCTAACCTGGTGCTTGCATATTCATAGAGCTTTCCAGTGCCCTTACCGCTGTCCACAATTTGAGCATATAAACAATAAGATTTTGACTCAAGTGAGAAGGTGCATGCACAGATATTGTACAATTATTACTTTTAAAGGGAAAAAAAACAATAAACAATAAGATTTTGACCCAAGCTATATGACTAGGTCGGTATTGGTAGATGAGTGTCAGTTTAGAGTATAAAATTGTCAAAAAGAGTGGCTGATATGTATCTTGAATCACATAGCAGTATTATGTTTTCAAATATTTTAGATTTTCAATTAAAATATTTTAGATTTTCAGTTCATGAGATTTCAAGAATGAGAATAACCACATTGATAATCTTGGGTGTCTGATGCAACACACTATACAAACATGATAGTACCAAACACCAAGAGACAAATGCCATACATCATGAAATTAAGCCTAACTCAGATAGAGTCCAAATTTTTCCAGTTTTAACATTTATTCAGACCTACCAGCATTTTCCATTATCACAACATGTATGTATTGCATCTCATCATTCTCCACAAAAGAACTAAACAAGAAAATCATCAAATGCAAAGAAAAAAGTAACAAGCATATGGATAGCGAATTTATGCTCTACTAAGCACATTGACAATCAGCCTACAAAGCGTACTGATAATCTTCCTACAAAGCTTACAGTGACAATTACTACATGGCATGTGACTTCTATCTTCAAAATATTATTAGGCCTAAAACTCTTCCTCCCCATGCTTCAGACAGTAAACCATTTCAAAATTCAAGGAAAGTTATTTCTCTAACTATAATATGATATGTACAAAATAATTAGCCTGTTAAAAGCTCAATTAGTAGTATATAGCTATGCATGGGTGACCTGAAAAGTACATCACAAATTGTAGTACCCTCTAAAAAAAAATTCATTTACTTCTAATCTATTTTTCCTTTGTTTGAGTAAGCTTCTTCCTTTGATCAGTGGAAACCTCTCCAAAATGATTGATAAATACCACCAAATGATACCATATTGCTTGAGTAAAAAGTATCACATGCCTTGCAGAACGCAAGCAAGAGTGCAATCAAAATAAAAGATACAAAGATCCTGTCCCCAAGATGAAATGTATATGTGCAAAGATAATTCAACACAGAGCAGTGATTAATTGATTTCCGAGTCACTCAATCCTCAGAAATTGTCATACTGGAGCTAAATATGAAGCAGAATATAGTTAAATTAACCATGTCTAACCAATAACCACTATTTTTTACCAGCTTCCACAAAATGTACAACAAATACATTTATTCAAAATATTGAATCTGAGACTACAACAGCCTATTTGTGTATTGGAATTTATAATCAAGAATGAACTGCATCGATCTCCGGACATAGAACACCGAAAATCCCCAAAAAATTGGGATGAGCTCTAAAGCACACACATTTACCCATATAGCATTTGACATTGAGTTTTCACATGCGACTTCGCCCCTTTGATCAGTGAAATAAAAATAAAACATAAAGAAAAAGAAAAACCAAATCCCTGAAAAGAATTAAACCCCAGAAGAGGTATCCTCCTGAAACCATGTACTTGTTCTTCTCCGACACGAAATTCACTCGAAATTTCACATAAAGAAGAACAGGTAACCTGCGGCGGAAAGAAGAAGACGCTGCGGCGGAGAAGAAGCAACCTGCAGCGGAAGAAGGAACCTGCGGTGGAAGAGCAAGAAAAAAGTTGAAGAATAAGAAGAAGAGAACCTCTGTCAAAAACAATGCAAAAAAATGGGTGTGTAGGGTTGAAGTGAGGGTACTTTTGTTCAATAAAATTATTTTGGGTAGATGATGCAAAAGATAGTGGAGGGTAGATATATTTACAATTTCAAGTTTGTTTTTGGGTAATTTTGCTAAATTACCTTTCATAAACTATGAAGTTTTATGTACATGTTAAGAAATCGTGTCATCATCAACTACCACACGGATACACATCCATCAACTACCACACATGACATGTATGATATCCAATCATATAATTATAATTTAAGTGACCGAGTATTCCCTTTTTTTTGGTATAGTATTGATACACATCTATTCGTATAATTATAGTTCAAGTTTGTTCCGTATTTTTTTATTTTTTATATAATTCTAAATGATAAAATAGGATAGAAATGCAGCCGTTAAAAGTTAGTTTGATAGCTTCCTTATCCAAATCCCACCAGACACCAGTGACCAAAGCTCTTCCAGCCGCACTACTCTTCTCCATGGAGAGTCTTCTGAGAATCACCTTCCCTGTCTTCTCCACAAACCCGAAACTCTTCACAGTCACAGCAAAGCCTCTCAAATCCTTCAACAGCAACAACAACAGCAGCGTCTCCATCAAGCCTCCGCCACCAGATTTCGATTTCAGGGCAGATATTCTGTCACAGTCCAGAGCCACAATCGCCGAGACATGTCCCGAATTGCTCAACTTGGCTGATACTGGGACCCTCGTACTCATAGAGAAGCCACAGTTCGGTCCAGTGCCAGCCTGGAGGACAGAGTTTGTCGAACCGGAGGCAATCTGGTTGGTTGGGACCAACCATCTCTCCACTGACTCCGCTGCTGACGTGGACCGCGTTGTGCGGGCTGTGAAGCCTGATAATGTGGTGGTCGAGCTCTGCAGAAGCAGGCAAGTCTTGATTTTTATTACATTGAAGTTTTAATGACAATGAAAATACTCATTTGTGTGGCAAAACACATATAAATTTCTAAAAATTTTCATGATTAAGATTGTTACTGTAATGGCCACTTTATTGAAATCAGTAAAATTTAGCTAGTTAACATATTGGTTAGGATTCTGATGAACTTGAATTGAAGGTGAACAACATAGCATATATACAGAGAAAAATTGTTTTACTGGGCATAGCATATATTCCAATTTGAGAGACATACTTCTTCTGAGGAGGTTGTTGGAGTGTTGCAGAATTAATTTTAATTAGTTGATCTACCAGATGAACCATAAATGTGGAAACTTGGATGTCCATCAAATATGTTGTTAGTCTTCATTCCACAATTTAACTTCAATTGTTTCACAGATCATTTTCAGAGCTGGGATTATGTACACTTCTGTTGGGGGTGAGCTTGACCAACAATTAAGGTCAAATAATATGTTCTCTTTGAGTGGCACTGGGTTTTTCGGTGCTGTTGGTCGTAGCATAAACTTGGGTGAGCTCTAATTTTTTTTTTTTTCATGTACATTTGATGGTTAAGGCAAGCTACTTAAATGTTGGTATAAATCACAGGAGGTCAGACGGCTCTAGCATTACGATTGCTTTTGGCCCTTTTCTCATCCAAAATTTCTTCTGATGCAAATCGCCCCTTTGGGGATGAGGTAGTGGAATGGGAACTAAATATTTATTGAAGGAACAATTCAATAACAAAAACTCAAATTATGTGTCTTCTTGACTATGATATGCAGTTTCGAGCTGCTCGAAAAGCATCTGAACAAGTTGGTGCTCAAATTGTCCTAGGAGATCGGCCTATTGAGATAACTGTAAGTTCAGTTTAAATTATTCATTTGCTTCATAATAGAAGTTGTACAAAAAGGTTCTATTTTGACAATTAAGGGCTTTATTCGTATATTAGCTGTCTTCTTTTTGGAGGTTTGACTACATACTTGTGTTGTATTAGCTTCAAAGGGCTTGGAATTCTCTGAAATGGAGCGAGAAACTTACTTTAGTGACGTCTGTCATTCGGGGGATAACATCATCATCTGATGTGTCTTTAAACGATATCAAGGTTTTTCTCTAACTGAGGTTTATTTCCAGTACAACTCTTTCTAATATATGTTCTGCTGTACGGTGTAGCAGTATTATTGTTAAAAAATGTATAAGGTTTACGAACCCTTTCCCGGTGAAGTATTTGTATGGTCTAGTACATGCCTCTAAAGAAAATGGATATTTGCTTCTGCGAAATGTAATCATATTTCAAGAATATATTTTATGATTTCACAATTCAAATGAGTAATGAACCTGGATGGTATCTTCAAGGTAGAGCAAAATGCTATTCATTCTTGGTATACTATAATACCATGAATGGCATAAATTTTATTTCTCGAAACCTGTTTCTTTTGCTGCTCATTAATCATGTTTGTCTGAAATCAATTGGCGCAACAATCGTATGTCTATGCAATAGTATCCTATTGCCAACATCTGTCATAATAATATTTCCTGTAGAGATGGAGCTTTGTGGAAAGCGGGTTCTTAATTTGCAAGCTCTAGTACTATTAAATGCTAACAGTATCTGCAATCAAATTGCATAATACAAATTGTAGTATGGATGTAGAAAGCATTGGTTATTGATGAGCTCCATGGCGTTTAAATTGAAGTTGGTAGTCGTTTCCAAGTTATTCTAGTGTTTCTGTTCATATATGCTCCCTTTTTTTTTTTTGGTCTAGATGTAATATTTGTTATCTTAAAGTTCTCTCAACTCCGATATGCTGTTGCAGGAACCAAGTCCAGATGATAGCACTTTCCAGCTTTACGAGCAGCTAAGTTTTTCGTATCCATCACTCTTGCACCCTCTCATACATGAACGAGACACGGTAACTATATTTCAGCTAGAACAACCATTAAAAACCAGAAATGTCGTTGATTTATTTTTTACCTGGAAAATAATTGAATACTCTTTGGGTATTATATATTATTCCATTGATTACAATGAAAATGTTGCATTGTGACTGTTTTGCTTAATCATTTATGTATTTTTCGCTATGTTAACTTTTCTGATGTGACTAAGTAAAATTACTAATTTTGGCCTACGTTGTGTGAATGACTTGGTATATAAATAACAGTTTCTGCTATATTCTTAAGACTTGGAATTGGCTCTTTAACATAGTGACATTCTGCTGCATTAATTTTCAGTATCTTGCATGGTCTCTAAAACGGAGCAAAGCAGTGAACAACTGCAAGAAAGTGGTGGGGGTGATCGGGAAGGGCCACATGAATGGTGTAATATATGCACTAATATCCGATCAAGGAAACCTGCGATTCAAAGACGTTGCTGGCAAGAAGCCGTCGGGTGATGAGTCCAACAGTTGGGTTACTAATCTGCTAAAGGGCTTCGTTAAAGACACTGTGATTGGCATCCTCTTGTGGGCATTATATGAACAGATAAAAGGTGCTATTATAAAGTAGTCTCAAATTGCATTCATTTGATCAAATCTGAATAGAGAAAAATAAAATTTGTCGAAATTAATTACTCGTTATTTTTGTGTATATCCTATTTATTCAACCACGTAAGGGAATTGTTACATTAATATTTGTAATGATTTGACAAAAACCAATCAATTTTTGCAAAATTGACCAAGTTATAGTCCAGTCAAATCATTCACACTGTGGTACTCGGTGATGAGACGATTGACTATGTAAGGTTTAAATTATAAAAATTTAAATAAATAATTAAAAAAAATTCAAAATACATATAATATTAACAATGTCACTGCTGCAACATATTTCAAAATTAACTATTGATTATTTAACAAATCCTAATTATTGTGTTTCAATATGTTATCTAATTATTTTAGTTGAATAAGTTGTGTACTATTAGTAAAGAGGTTGAGACTCACCTAATTTGTAAAAAACTGTAGAAAAAGAGTACGGTAGGGGTTAGCTATCCAGACTACCCTTTCAATACTTGATTTAGAAAGTGTTAGTAAAATACTTACCCTAATCCGATATTAACCTAACAAAAGTTATTTATATATTATGCTTCAAATGAGTCACAAGTAGGGTTGGTCCGCGATCCAATTTTTAGAGTCATGACCTAGTATGGTTGCAGGTTACACAACCCAATTTGACTTGGGACCCATAGGCCCAAAACATTTCTTTTTTTAATTATTTTTAAAATTTAAAATATATACGGTAAAATTGTACAAACATTCTCAAACATTTAAAGTAATTACACTTATATGATATTTTTTTTTGAAATTACATAACCAACCCTGCCATTAGTAGTAAACGGTAAGAATTAATTATTGACTGTTCTGTCCGCATTAAAACTCTAAAGTACTCCTAATTATTATTTTATTATTTTGTAATTAATTTATTGTCAGTAACAATACTTTATTTTTAAAAATTTGATCTAATGGAAGACTTAATATGGGAGATTATTATATTTTTTGTGCTGGGATAAAAATCGCCATCACCCAACTTCATCATCTCTCTCATCCATCAATTTTTTATTTTATTTTATTTATCTATGATGAAAATCACCATTATCAAACTTTAATACTTTATCATCTCTCCTCTATCAAATTTTTTATTTTATTTTTTTAACATGAAAATCTCGACCATTTCTATTCTTGGACTGACCCAAATCTCCTTAGTATTTAATATATATATATATATATATTATTTAATATTTATAATTTAAATTAAATATAAAATATTAAAATAATATATTTTATTATTTTGAATATAGTATTTTTTTTTAAAAAAAAAAATCATTTCATGTCATTTCAAACTTACACGAAAGAAATGAACCATTTAACCTTTCCCCGTCAACTCTTAATGGCACTCCACTAGTGACAAGGGTATTTGTACAATTTTGAATAAAAATTCCATATATGTGCAATTATACTAAATGTTCAGGAATTTGTACAATTTACCCAAATATAAAATGACTAATTTAACCTTATAATTATATGTTATGTATTTTGAGTAAGGATAAAAATAACTTTTCTTATCAAAATTCAAAATATATTATCAAAAAATTAATAAAAATAAAATCAAGTCATGTTACATTGTGCTATAGTGTACCCGTTATGTCTAATACATTGGCCCAATCGAGCCAATATTATATTGTGTTATATCGTGTCATGCCGTATATAAATCGTACTAGGATTAGTTATGCTTGTGGTGATCATCTGACCTAATTTCCATCAATGATCAATGTATTTTTTTTAATTAATTTAATAATTTTTGACTTATTTAGGATTGTATGATGAAGTTATTACATCATAAGACAATGATGTATTTAATGGATCTTTTTCTTATTGATGGTTTTTACATGTTAATATTTTACAAATTCATTGTAATATATAGTTTAAATAATTTTCAAATATATTAATTTACCATTTAACTAAAAAAGAAAAATTTTAACACGACATTTTTGACTTTAATTAAATGTCAATTATATTAAAAAATACATCAGTTAATCTAAATACGTAACTGTGAAAAAGTTAAATTTAATTAATTATAAAAATAAAATTATCAAATTAAACTACTGTTAAGTTTTTGCCATGGATTTATGGTGTAAATTTATTGGTGCAAATATGGCCGCAACAAATTTTTTGTAGTTTTATTGTAAAACATTTTATTTTACACTGGATCCATACGTAACACTACTCAGATTGGCCATAAAAACACTCAGTAAATTTTTTTTTATTGTGATTATAATGAAATTTTATTACCATAAAAAAAATCTCACAGTATCATTGCCTTAATCTATGGGTGGCATACAATTTTGGTCATTAACTATTTTTTGTGCATGTTAAGACTTCTCTATTTTAGGTTAAAAGTCACCCGACTTCAGTTGCTACAGGCATAGTAAAACCAATTTTTAAACAAATGTTCTAAATTCTCGCATGACTTTGTAGGAGCTATGACTTTTATATCTGGGACAATGGAGTCATTTGATATGAAATATAACAGCTTTATCAGATAAACAAACTTAATTTTTAACCCAATTTCTTTAAAAACCATATGCAGAATATAGTTTTGAATATAAAATTTTAGTGGTTTTCTAACTTTGAAATGTGTAATTACAGATAAGACCATATTAAAACCCATTTTATTTTTTTATATATACAAACTTTAGTTTATTTTGGATTTATTTATGTTATATTTGTTAAAATTTATCTATTTATCTAAAAGAGGTAACTCAACTCATAAATGTTATTATTTAATAGAGGATCTCGACCAAAATCCTACCCAAAATTAGTCCAACAAGTGTCCTCCCATAATGGGAGGTTTCATGGTTTTTGTATGCACTATTTTATATCTTTTGATAAGTTTTCCTTATTTCGAGGTCATTTTATTTGAATTTACACAAATATTTCAAATTGAACTTAAAATCAGTAAAAATAATAATAATAATAAAAAAATAAACTTAAAAGATTAAATTATTACAATCTTTTAAATGATCAAGAATAAATTTCCAATGATTTGTAAATTTTTAAAATGTAAGTGTTCCTTTATTTGAACGAGTGACACTCTTACATAAAAATAAAAACTTTTATAGTTATATCGTCGATCGTTAATAATTAATGATGATAATATGTTGTTACTCCTAATAGTTTGTGCTGTTTTCTACATAAAATCATATGATATAACAAATGTATACATTATTCCATTTTAATTTTCATTTCTACACTTTCAAGCTTCTTCTTTAAATTTAAAAGTAAATTTACTTGCTTAAATATATTAAATGAATTTTATTTATGAAATTTTAGCTCATCTACTCAATTTTTCAATCGATGATGATTTTATCTAAATAAAATTTAACATTCCTTTAATTTTTTTTTCTAATAATTTAAGCAATTAATAAAGTAGATAATTGTGAATTCATCTTAGAAAGTAAGTTATATGGAAACTAAAGAAATATGAAGAGAGATTTAAATAAAGGATTACGCAGTCTTCTTTAAAAAAAGAATTCCTTTTAAGAACCTCTCTCTATATATTGCTAGTTTTGCCTCTAGATTTTCGACATTAATTATTTAGAAATTGAGGAGTTGTGAACACATATTATCTCTACAATTTTATCTTCATTGAAATGGCGAAACAAAATTAATTTAAAATATGCAAACATGAAAAAGGGTGCCCCATAGTTGTGTACTACCATCTCATCTCTCATTATTTTAATATTAAAAAATAACTTTTTGTCCCTGTAACTTGTCCATAACCTTCTCTTATAAATAAAACCTTGCTGTGACACCAAATTTCTCATACCAACAAAGTGAATTAGTGAGATAGTAAAAAAAAAGAGTCAAAATCTTTCAACATGCCTCCTTAAATCTCCATTGTTAGGTTTAATATCTTAGCTGTGGATGATGACTCTATATCTCTCAATATTGTCTCATCTATGATTAGATCATGGAAATATGAAGGTATTTATGTCTTCACTAATATTTTTGAAAAGCCCTTTCTCTTTTCATTTCATTTTCATCCAATTTTTTTTTTTAGTAAAAGAAATTTTTGTGTTTAAGATTTTGTAAAAGATATTTCAATTATTTGATTGTAGTAGTTTTTTCCTTCAATATGACTGATGGTTGAAATTGTGGTCTATATTCTTTAATATATGATCACTCTTTCCCCCTTTATTCATTTTCTCTTGCCTCTTGTAAATCTCTCATGTAAATGGTAATTTACTAGTGGACATACATGAAATTGTTTTAGAAGATATTTTATTTTTATTACAGGAGTTCATGATAGGTTTTGTACAAATATTTTTCAAAAGCCATTTTTTCTATTTTATTTTCATTTTCATCTTTTATTTTCATTTCTTTTAGTTTTGTAGAAAAAAGAATTTTTGTGTTTAAGATTCTGTAGAAAATATTTCAAGTGTTTGATTGTAATAGATTTTTTTCCCTCAAGATGACTAATAGTTGAAGTTTTGTTCTATGTTCTTCAATAAATATGATTACTTTTACCCTTTGTTCATTTCTCTTGCCCTCGTGTCGATATCTAATGAAAACTGTGACTTATCGGGAGTTATACTTGATGATCTTCGTGTAAAGTGGTGCATGCACGAAATTTTCTGAAAAATATCTTCCATTTTTATTAGTAAATCTTAAATGTATATTTGACTATTAGGAAATGTTAGGTGAGTGTTAGGTGTACTCTTAACTTTATGTAATGTTAGGTGTACTCTTGACTTTATGTAATGTTAGGTGAGTGTTAGGTGAATATTAGGTGGGTGATAGACTTTATGTGTTATATCTTCATGTATATATACCTCATAAGATTAATGAAACAGAAGTACATTTTCCTCCATTACATTTTCTCTCACTTTCATCATTTTACACATTTCTTTCATTATATTTTCAGACATTTTCATTATTTTACATGGTATCAGAGCCAAGTTTCTGATCCGGACAACGTCTTGCACAGAATTTTCATCGAGCAACTTCAACAGCTTTCTTGTCTTCATCAATGATGAGTTCAAACCATGGTGCTGGTAATAAATACACTTATGCAAATGCGACAGGTCTGTATCCATTTTCCAATGCTTCAATTAATTTTGTATTTACAAAGCCATGGATTTTAGATAGTGGAGCCACCGATCATATCACTTCTGATTCCACACTTCTCACCAAAACACAATCATCATCCATACCTATTGTTAATTTACCAACAGGATCTACAGCATCAATCACTTCAACTGGCACTGTATCTTTTAATTCCAACATCACTTTAGATGATGTTTTATGTGTTCCTAGTTTTCGCTTAAATCTAATTTCTGTAAGCAAACTTACCTCTGCCCTAAACTGTTGTGCCATTTTTTTTCCCACCTTTTGTGTTCTACAGGACTTGGCTACGGGGAAGATGATTGGCTCGGGTAAACAACATGGTGGTCTCTATTACATGCCTCCCTTACAAAGGATGTCAACCTGTCATCAAATTTCACAGCCTTCCAATCTATGGCATATGCGTCTTGGACATCCATCACCATCTCGTCTTAAATTAGCTTCTTCCTTATTATCTTCAAACAATATTTCTTATGATAATAATTGCACTGTTTGTCCCATGGCAAAACAAACAAGACTTCCATTTCCATTAAGCTCCATATCAACTCATGCTCCATTTGATTTATTGCATTGTGATATCTGGGGTCCTCACAAAGTTCATACACACTCAGGGGCACGATTTTTCTTACCATTGTAGATGACTTTACAAGATGCACATGGATATTCCTTATGCAACACAAGTCTGAAACTCAAAACATTTTGAAATCTTTTATTGATTTTGTTTACACTCAATTTCATGCATATGTCAAAGCAGTTAGAGTAGACAATGGTTCTGAATTTTTATCTATGAAAAACTTTTTTAGACTTCATGGCATTGAATATCAACGCACTTGTGTTTACACCCTACAGCAAAATGGAGTCGTTGAAAGGAAACATCGTCATATTCTCACTGTGGCACGAGCACTACTTTTTCAATCCCATTTACCTTTACATTTTAAGGGTGAATGTGTTTTAACTGCAGTTTATCTCATTAACCGGTTGCCATCACCATTGCTCTCAAATAAAACACCTTTTGAAATGCTATATAGTCGCCCACCATGACTTGATCACTTAAAGGTTTTTGGTTGTCTATGCTATGCAACTATTGTACATCCCATTCAAAAATTTGAACCTCGTGCCAAGTGTTGCATCTTTGTTGGATATCCGACTGGGCAAAAAGGATACAAACTATATGACATGGAAACCAAGAAATTTTTTGTCAGTCGTGATGTCAAATTTCATGAATCCATTTTTCCTTTTTCATCTATCTCAACCCCATCCACTTCTGATTTTGTGGTGCCTAATTTCATATCTGAGACCACAGAAATGCAGTCTATCATACCACCATGCTCTTCTAACACCAATCCTCACCAATCCGAGCAAACAACATCTAATACACATGAACCCATCTCACCCACACCTGTTGTTCCCTCCAGTATTGATCAACCTTCCACAAACACACTAGATGCCGAAACCTTACCACCACTTTTAGACCCATCAAATATTCCTTCTGAAACTACTACCATTCCACCTCCGAGACAGTCAACACGGCCTAAGCGACCTCCGGCATGGCATAGGGACTTCCTAATGTCATCTCAGGCACATCAATCTACCTCTGCAGCAAGTCCTATATCAGGTACTCGATATCCACTCTCTAATTTTCTTTCATACTCACGTTTTTCACCTTCCCATTATACTTTTCTAGTTAACATCACAGATCACACTGAGCCTAAAAATTATGCTCAAGCTGTCCTTAATCCACATTGGCGACAAGCTATGAATACAGAATTAGAAGCATTGCAGCTCAACAACACATGGAGCTTAGTCCCTTTGCCCATTGGCCACAAACCAATTAGTTGTAAATGGGTCTACAAAATCAAATACAAATTTGATGGCACCATTGAACGCTACAAAGCTCATCTTGTTGCTAAAGGATACAATCAAGTTGAGGGCATTGACTATCAAGAAACATTTTCTCCAACAGCAAAGCTTACAACACTTCGTTGTCTTCTTACTGTCGCTGCTGCTCGCCATTGGCACGTCCACCAATTGGACGTTCAAAATGCTTTCCTCCATGGCGACCTTCATGAAGTTGTCTACATGGAACCTCCACCTGGTCTTCGCCGACAGGGGGAGCACACTGTATGTCGGCTCAACAAGTCTCTTTATGGACTTAAACAAGCATCAAGAAATTGGTTTTCCACATTTTCAGATACTATCAGAAAGGCCGGCTATCAACAATCAAAGGCTGATTATTCCCTTTTCACCAAAACTCAAGGTACTTCTTTTACAGCAATTCTTATATATGTCGATGACATACTTCTCACAGGAAATGATCTACATGAAATGGAACGTCTCAAAAGATTCCTTCTTAAACGCTTCCGTATCAAAGATCTTGGAAACTTGAAGTACTTTCTCGGTATTGAATTTTCTCGCTCCAGAAAAGGCATTTTTATTTCACAAAGAAAGTATGCGTTGGACATTTTACAAGATTCTGGACTCTTAGGCGCATGTCCCAACAATTTTCCAATGGAGCAGAATTTGAAACTTACTCCCACTGATGGAGCATTGCTAAATGATCCAACAAAGTACAGAAGACTAGTTGGCAGATTGATATATCTTACAGTGACAAGACCCGATATAGTTTATTCAGTTCGCACATTGAGCCAGTTCATGCAAGAACCTAGAATACCTCATTGGGACGCTGCCATTCGAATCCTCAAATACATCAAAGGTACACATGGTCAGGGATTATTACTTCCCTCCATAAACAGTTTAACTTTGAAAGCTTTTTGTGATTCAGATTGGGGAGGTTGTCATGCCACAAGAAGATCAGTTACAGGCTACTGTATTTTCCTTGGAAGTTCTCTCATATCATGGAAATCTAAGAAGCAAGCCAATGTCTCTAGATCATCAGCTGAGGCTGAATATCGAGTAATGGCTAACACATGTTTGGAGTTAACTTGGTTGCGTTACATACTACATGACCTAAAGGTTCCTCAAACAACTCCTGCACCATTATTTTGTGACAATCAGGCAGCTTTACACATTGCTGCGAATCCTGTCTTTCATGAGCGTACAAAGCACATTGAGATAGACTGTCATATAGTACGAGAAAAAGTACAAGCCGGAATAATCAATCCTTCTTTTGTTTCTTCACACTTGCAATTGGCTGATGTATTTACGAAGGCTTTAGGAAAGGATCAGTTTGTGAATTTACGTAACAAGTTGGGACTTCATGATATTCACTCTCCAACTTGAGGGGGAGTATTAGTAAATCTTAAATGTATATTTGACTATTAGAAAATGTTAGGTGAGTGTTAGGTGTACTCTTGACTTTATGTAATGTTAGATGAGTGTTTGTTGTACTCTTGACTTTATGTAATGTTAGGTGAGTGTTAGGTGAATATTAGGTGGGTGATAGACTTTATGTGTTATATCTTCATGTATATATACCTCATAAGATTAATGAAACAGAAGTACATTTTCCTCCATTACATTTTCTCTCACTTTCATCATTTTACACATTTCTTTCATTATATTTTCAGACATTTTCATTATTTTACAATTTTCAATCACTTTCACTACAATTTTGTAAAAGCTGAGTGTTTAAATAGTGAAATCTTCCATATTAATTTAAAGAAAAGAATTCAATTTTTTTAAATGGATATATTAATTTCATATCCTAATAAAGTTTCAATTATTATTCTAGCAATGCCCAACCTTGTCACGGTCATCTCCTTTGCCTATATAGATCTCTTCTTTTCTTTGATCCATTTTTTGTTTTATAGATCTTCAATTTCTTACTTCTTTGGATGTACAAATAATTAATCACAAATTTTAATACTAGTTATTTTACTACACTGCGCTATCCCTCCCCACTCCAAATACCAACAAAAATGAAACTAAACTCAGTAAAAGGGTTGATCTTTAATTATATCTCTTACTTCACCTCAAGAGATTTAATACAATAGATTATCACCCTCAAACATACATCAATAGATCTACTCAAAATCACGAATAACCTGAAATATCCTTCATACAATTAGTTTTTTTTTTTCAAATATTGTCATTTTCTGTTTAATAACATATGTTGTTTGATTGCAAGGTTTTCCATTTGTCCGAAATAATTATTTAGTTTTTTTTTTCAATTTTCTTTTCCCGTTTTCAGCTTCTCTTGAAAAACTTTTGGAAGTGAATTTTTGAGTTTGTCAATTAAGGTTAAATACAATTAGGTTTTATAATTTCTAATATACATGAATATTGAAAATGTTGAAGAAACAATGGAAAGAAAAAGATGTAAAGAGAGAACTGTATGTGAAGAGGAAGAAAACTTATTTTATTATTCTGATGACTGACTATACAGAATACAATCAGTATATATAGTACATGCAATACATGTAATGCTTCACTCGCTGATTCGTAACAGAATCATAACAACTTTAACAAACTTTAGAGACACAAATAACTGACTTTGCCAGCTTGGCATCTGACGTGGAGTCATTCCTAGCTGGTGTGAACTAACTCAACATGTTGACAGAGTGTCAAGATTCTAATGGAGCAGCTCTATATACTTTTAAGCTGGACTAGTTAGCTGTCTCTGCTTCTGGAAGCTTGATACTTAATCAGTAAAGGTGTTCGACACTTTTGACAAAGTGTTTGTAGAAAGTCTCCAATGAGTTCGTTGGTTGATTCATGTCTAGTATCCAGCTCAGTTGTTACAAGACAATCTCTACCTTCCTCTTCTAATCTTCTGTAGTCTCCTTCAGTATCATTGGTACAATGTAGGCTCACATTTTCTCTTCTGTCATTACTGGAAGCTGCTGCATTAAGAGCTGCACCAGCATCTTCTTCTACTATACAATTATGAACACTAACAGCCCCTCTCAAGCGAGAACGAGGATTATCCACAACGAGCTTGACAGAAAGCTTTTGAAATTGAGTAATAGGCAGTGCGTTGGTTAGAATGTCAGCAATTTGATCACTTGAATGAACATACTGCACAGTTATCTCATGAGAGGCAACCTTCTCCCTTACAAAATGAACATCTATCTCGATGTGCTTTGTCCGAGCATGAAATACATGATTTTGAGCAAGGGAATTCGCACCTTGATTGTCACACCATAACACAGGACACTTAGTTGGAGGAAAACCCAATTCTCGAAGCAGAGAAGTCAGCCAAACAATCTCAGCAGTACCATGAGCAAGGGACCTGTATTCAGCTTCGGTGCAGGATCTAGCAACAACATGTTGCTTCTTCGAACTCCAAGTGACAAGATTATTGCCAAGGTAAACACAATAGCCACTAGTAGACTGCCTATTGTCCACAGAGCTGGCCCAATCGGCATCAGTGTAGCAGGTAAGAGAAAGCTGCTGAGATGGAATGAAATAGAGCCCAAAAGATGTTGTACCTTTGATATATCTGAGGACTCTTTTGCATGCTTGCCAATGTGCTTGAGAAGGAGCACTCAGAAACTGAGAGAGCTTGTTGACAATGAAAGCAATATCAGGTCGTGTGAGTGTTAAATACTGAAGAGCACCAATGGTGCTTTGGTAAAGTGTAGCATCAGCAAGAGGCTCTCCATCATGAGCTGAGAGTTTAACACTAGTGGTTGCAGGTGTAGGACAAGGCCGAGCATCAATCATATTTGTTTTGACAAGTAAATCAACAACATATTTTGACTGAGAAAGATATAAACCAGACTGATTTCAGATTGCCTCGAAGCCAAGAAAGTATTGTAAAAATCCAAGGGCTTTGAGAGCAAATGTTCTGTTGAGAGTAACAATGAGCTGTTGAACAAAAGCACTATCATCACCAGTAATCAGTATATCATCAATGTATATGAGGATAAAAGTAACCCGAGAAAATGATCTATTAATAAACAGGGAATGATCTGACTTAGAGTTAATAAAACCATAATGAATCAAGGCTGATTTTAGTTTATCAAACCAAGCTCTTGGAGCTTGTTTGAGCCCATAGAGAGACTTGTGTAACTTGCACACAAAACCTGGATGAAGTGCATCAATAAAGCCCTCCGGTTATTGCATATAAACCACTTCTTGAAGATCTCCATTCAAAAACGCATTATTAACATCAAGTTGTTGAATGTCCCACCCTTTACTCACAGGCAAAGCAATCATAACTCTTATGGTAGAAGCCTTTACAACGGGACTAAAAGTTTCAAAGTAATCAACTCCCAGGGTTTGATGAAAACCTTTAGCTACCAACCTTGCTTTGTACTTTTGAAGAGTGCCATCTTGATGAAACTTTCTTCTAAAAACCCATTTATTGCCAATGACATTCATTTCAGAAGTATAAGGTACAAGAGAACAAGTTTGATTGCTTAGCAATGCATCATACTCAACCTTCATTGCCTGCTGCCAATTGGGACTGTTAAGAGCCTCCTTCACATTTTTAGGCTCATCATCAACACTAGAAACATTAGAGGTCAATGTGTATACCTTAGGTTTGGAAATTCCACACTTAGCTCGAGTGAGCATGGGATGAGAGTTAACAGGTATAGAAGAAATTGGTAGGGCGGTAGGTATAGATGATGCAGAGTCAGCAAGACAAGGAACAGACAAAGATGCAGAGCTGTGTGGAGTGGAATTAGTAAAAGGTTGAGAAAGAAGAGTAACAGATGGTAGAACAATAGGTGTAGCATGCAACTGCTTGAGAAATGAAATAGGAAGACTGCAGGATGAAGGTATGTGAGTAGCAGAGCTATGACAGTAGAACAAATAAGGAAAAAGGAAATCTTGCTCATTAAAAGCTACATTCCTAGAAATATAGATTCTGCCTGAAGATTGTAAGCATTTGTACCCTTTATGTGCATTACTATATCCTAGGAACAAGCACTTTGAAGAATGAAAGTTGAACAAGTTGTAGGCTCTAAGGTAGGGAAAACAAGCTGAACCAAAAACTTTTAGGCCAGAAATGTTTGGTTTCCTCTTGTGGACCATTTCAAAGGGAGATTTGTGACTCAAGGAAGGTGTAGGAAGTCTATTGATTAGGTAAACAGCTGTGTCAAAAGCTTCCCACCAAAAACACAAAGGCATGGATGCATGGGCAAGAAGAGTGAGGCCTGTTTCTATGATATGTCCATATTTCCTTTCAACCATACCATTTTGTTGGTGTGTATGAGGATAAGGATGCCTAAACTCAATCTCATTGCTTAAGAGAAAGGACTGCAATGGTCTGTACTCCCTACCCTAATCAGATTGGAAACATTTCAGCTTGGTTTCAAACATTAACTCAGCCGAGGTTTTGAATAATTTGAAAACAGAAAAAACATCGGATTTAACTTTGAGAGAAAATATCCAAGTGTATTTGGTATAAGCATTAACAAAATTAACATAATACCAATAATCAAAGGAAGATAAGACTGGAGAGGGTCCCCACACATCCGAGTAGACTAATTCAAGAGGCTTGGTAAATGCTGTTTGAGATGGTGGAAAGGGTAATTGACTCAATTTACCACATTTACAGGACTCACAAAAATTAGATGAGCAAGATAATTGACTGTTAATGCTTTTGAGAGCATGTTTTTGAACAATTAAAGAGGGATGCCCTAACCTAGTATGCCATATGTCTAAAAGATTCAAATCGCTGTCAATGCATTTCTTATTAGTATTTACAGTAGCTGCAGGATGTCTATGTACATTGGATGCAAGATTTGCAGAAGGAGCTACAACAGAAAATGCATTACATGATGAATTAGAAACCAAAGAAGAAGGACTGATGTTATATGATTTAGAAAGCTTGGCGACTAGCAAAGGATCAGCTTTTGAAAGGTCCAACTGCTAAAGGCCACTTCTCAGAGTTCCTTGGAAAAGGACTTTCTTGGTGGTCTGATATTTAATCAAGCAATGGTTAGAATAGAATTCAACAAATATATCATTGTCTTTAGTAAACTTTGATATACTTAGAAGATTTTTTGTTATAGCTGGAACATGTAAGATATTTTTAAGAACAAGTGAAGAGGAATTATCTAATGTTTGTAGTGTTGATGTGCCAAGGTGAGAAATATGCAGTTTTGTGCCATTTCCAACAGCAAGTTTATCTTTATCTCTGTATTCTTGCTTGATGGAGAGATTACTAGCATCCGAGGTCACATGATTAGTTGCATCTGTGTCAAAATACCAATTAGGATCAGCAACACTATCAGGAGTAGCTACAAAAGCAGTCAAT
Organism: Xanthoceras sorbifolium; assembly: GCA_003430845.1. NCBI lineage: Eukaryota > Viridiplantae > Streptophyta > Magnoliopsida > Sapindales > Sapindaceae > Xanthoceras > Xanthoceras sorbifolium. The sequence continues at coordinate 23,934,996 of CM010611.1, forward strand.
TGTTGTTGCTATTGTTGACCAGTTTGATGTCCACTGTTTTGAGAAGAATTCTGCTGATTTTGATTTTGATTGTGACCTTGAGTTTGCTGAATGCTTAGACCTTGAAATTGTTGATCAAATCGTTTATAGCAAGAAGATACAATATGACCTGTTTTCCCACATAGCTGACACATTATCTTGCTTTTGCCATAGCCTCTACCTCTTCCACTTCTATTGTTTCCTCTGCCAGAGTTATTGCTTCCTCTCTGTGACCTTTTGTCATTTGAGACATAATTTTCTGTAGCCTGAGAGAGATCTATAGAAGCTGAAGAATGATGTAACAACCCCTGACCCGACCCGACTGGATCGACCCAGGGAGCGTTACCGGGTTTTCCAAACTTTCTAAATTCTCGTTATTCGTTTCAAACCATTGAAAATCATATCAATTGTAATTTAAAAATATTTTTCTAGTGAGCCCATCAAAAATTCAGTTTTAAAAATTTCGGCAGAGTTCCCTCTATTTTTCTGATTTCCCAAAACCTGTTTCAAATCAAACTCAATTTAAATATAATCCACAACACTTCAAATATCATTTCATCCAAACACGCACTCTGCCGTTTAGTGCGACTTTCCAACAGTTTTTAAAATAAAATAATTCAGAATTCAATAGTTACAAACCTTTTAAAATAAAAACAAACAGAAATCATAAATTATTTACAAAACATATATAAAATCATCGAATTACAGACTTTTGTATATACATACTTACAAAATATAACATACAAAACTATATCACTACCCAATAAATGCAGTGACTCTGAACTCCAAGCTGCAGGTATCTCCTTTCTACTCTTTATCTGCCTCGGTATCCCTGTGAACTACGTGCGATAAAAACCGACGCGCTAAGCATATAGCTTAGTGGGTGTACACTAAACTCATTTATAAAAATCATAATATAATTGACATACTCTAAATCTCAATGTAATTAAATAAAACAATACCATATTCAATTCAATTATGAATTTAAATCATATGAAATCAATGTCAAAAACAACTAAATCAATTGAATAATTCATACTAAAGGAAACTCTTACATTCTTTTACAATCAATTTCACTTACTATAATAAACGTATAGATAAAATTAATTTTTAACTTCACTTATACACATATTATTCCATTCATTTCAATTCTGGCCTTCTAGAATACTCAACATAAATCAGGACTGGAATATAGGTCGTTCGACCACAGTGGCTGTCCGTCGAACATAACTCCCACCCTAGGACGAATACTAAGAGTGGTACGTATCTCCCTACCCTAGAACCGATGGTTCGGACCCTAAAGAGGTACATATCTCCTTATCCCAGGAACGAATCCTTAGGAAGGTACGTGTCTTCCTACCCCAGGACGAATCCGTGAGGAGGTACGTGTCTCCCTACCACTGGACGAATCCATGAGGAGGTACTTAATAAATCATCAATAGCAATATCAATGTCGGTGCAGTACTGTTCACTGAACCCAGCTGGTATACCAACCTCCGATATCCATTTCTATGTCTACGTATTCTAGGACCGTTTCTATACACTATTTTCATATAACAACTGAAATTCACAAATCGAATTTAAACGGAAAACATATATGCACAATATCATAAAAAAAATTCAACTATTCGGTCATTCGAACTTCTGAAACAATTAATTTCAACCTAATCAATAATCAAAATACGATAAATACAATGAAATCGAAATTATTCAATAGAAAAACAATATAAACACATATTTACTAAATTATCCAAAACTTAAATGTAAATCAAAACACATAAAAATGTCGAAAACAGGTGTACACCAACCTGGATACCGTTCCTACACTTTTTCCTTCTGGGTTTTACCTTTTTCTTTTTTTCTTTTTCTTTCCTCTTCTCTTCCTTTCTCTTCCCTTCTTTTCCTTTTTCTTCTCTTCTTCCTTCTCTTCTCTTCTTCTTCTTCTTCTTCTTCTTCTCCTCCTCTTCTTCTTCTTCTTTTTCTCTCTTTTTCTTTCTTTCTTTTCTCTCTTTTTCTCTCTTCTCCTGTTTTCTTCTTCTTCTTTTCTTCTATTTTTGGCTTCCGCGAGAAGCTTTCTTTTTTTATACAAATTCGGTCATCGTGACCTATGGTCGCGCCACCTGGTCGTGGTACTCACTGAAAGGCTTCCACCACTTTCATCGCGAGCACCCCTCGAGGTATCATGGTCGCGCTGGTGGTCGCGTTGCTCACTGTCAAAATTTTCCATTTTCACCGCGAGTTAGTCAGCGCGATCTGTGGTCGCGATGACTGGTCGCGGTGCTCACTGCCCGAAAATGCCATTTTCCACCGCGAGCAGCTCATCGCGATCTGTGAGACCTTTCCATCTGGTCCATTTGGAAACCATAAAAAAAATAAACATACATTTAATTACGTTTTACACCCCTCAAATCATACATTTTTATATATCCACATATTCAAAATTAAATATTCGAAATTAGGGATGTTACAATGATATTGCTCTAACCTTTGTTCTTGAGTCATTAACAAATATTGTGCTTCGCTTAAAGTAATCTCATCTTGCCTAGAAGTGATATGAACAATAACAGAATCATACTCCAAGCCTAAACCATGTAAAACGTTCATTATAACATCTTGATCCGAAACAAAATGCCCTGCAGATAACAAGTGATCAGCATAACTCCTCATTTTCAATATGTAATCACTTATTGTTAATGATCCTTTTTTCAGATTCTGCATCTGAGCCTTAAGTTGCAAGACTCTAGCTCGAGATTGCTGAGAGTACATTCTTTCTAGAGTTGCCCAGACTTCCTACGCAATAGCACATCTTGTAACTTGACCGATAACCGATTGACTCAAGGTAGAAATCAACAAAGAAACAAGAAGTTGATCATTCTTTTTCCATTCAAGAAACTCATTAGAAAGTTTGTAAGATACCTCATTTGTCTCTGAAGAAACTACTTTAACATACTTCTTTGGTGCTGCTTTTGGCTCAAAAACGTAATCCTCCATTTGTAAGCTCTCACAGTAGAAAGAACCTGTGCTTTCCAAAACAGGTAATTAGTGTCATCGAGTTTGATATGCAAGTTAAAGTTCAACTTGAGCTTTCCAGAATTTTCAGATCCAGGTTGTTGCGAAGGAGTTGCTGCAACAGTAGATGAGTGAGCGGAAGGATTCTGACTCAAGCTCATGACTTTCGTCTCTATAGCTCTGATACCATGAAAATGTTAAAGAAACAATGGAAAGAAAAAGATGTGAAGAGAGAACTGTATGTGAAGAGGAAGAAAACTTCTTTTATTATTCTGATGACTAACTATACAGAATACAATCAATATATATATATAGTACATGCAATACATGCAATGCTTCACTCGCTGATTCGTAACAGAATCATAACAAACTTATAATAACTTTAACAAACTTTAGAGACACAAATAACTGAATTTGCCAGCTTGGCATCTGACGTGGAGTCATTCCTAGTTGGTGTGAGCTGACTCAACATGTTGACAGAGTGTCAAGGTTCTAATGGAGCAGCTCTACATACTCTTAAGCTGGACTAGTTAGCTGCCTCTGCTTCTGGAAGCTTGATGCTTAATCAGCAAAGGTGTTCAACACTTTTGACAAAGTGTTTGTAGAAAGTCCCCAATGAGTTCGTTGGTTGATTCATGTCTAGTATCCAGCTCAGTTGTTACAAGACAATCTCCACCTTCCTCTTCTAATCTTCTGTAGTGTCCTTCAGTATCATTGGTACAATATAGGCTCACATTTTCTCTTCTGTCATTATTGGAAGCTGTTGCATTAAGAGCTGCACTAGCATCTTCTTCTACCATACAATTATGAACACTAACAAATATGTACGTGTGCGTATATGTGTGAGTGTGTGTTTCCCGATCTTCATTTCTAATTTCAAATCTCAAATTTTCACCATTTTTTATATTGATAATTGAAAAAATTAATTTGTTTCCTAATACGTAATATTATTGAGTTGTACACTTCAATCAATATAATAACTAAAAGGAGGATGTATGTATTAGCAATCGAAAATTGTAATACATTATATGGTTTGATTTCTATTATTGATGTATCTTATAATCCTTTTGCAGTAATGATCGTAAATTCCCCCTTTGATCCCAAAATATAGATCTCGTCATGACTGACCTAGATATGCCTAAAATGAAAGGAATTCAACTTCAGAAACAAATTGAAGCAGAATATAAGTTACCTGTCATGAGTAAGTTTTTGTTTTGAAGTTTTCATTTTTCAAATTTGTTTCTTAAAAATGTGTAGTACAACTCAATAATATTACTGATGGTGAGTTTCGGCTGGATGATTATCACACATAGTATGTTTTAATGTGGTCCTAGGTACTCTACAAGCAGCGGGATTTAAAGCATTATGACAATATTTTAAAAAATCAGTTTTTTCCCCGAAACTAAAGGGGAGATGTTCGGTCACTACCATTCTTGTTAATTGGTCCCTATTATTTTGATCAGTATATTTAAATAAAGGATGGTTAGGGAATGTGTACCTTGCAATTTGGTGTTGTCCTCGCTGATGGTGAGCTTTGGTTGGATGCTTGCTGTTGATATGCTTCCAATACGTCTCGTACCCTTCGGATTTGTTCCATTTAAAATCTTTGGAATAACAGTTGCAAACCACTATAACTAACTCATCATTCTCCACCCTCTTCATATGAACTTTAAAAAGTTCAGATTTGTACTTTGACAAATCTGGCTGCGCCTGCGGCATTTGTACGGTTTCACTTGGGATTGGGAGGGTTGGAGCAGAGGAGGGACCACCGCCAGAAGAGGGATGAGAACAATCAGGATTAAAATTAAAAGGAGTTTCATTACCAAAAATTACCTCCTCAAATTCTCTTTCTTGCAGGTATTCAGCAAAATTTCGATCGTTGTTGTATTCTGGGAAAAGGGCGACTTTGCACTTCTTGAACATTTAAATCCGGTACCTCCTCATTTTGCTCAGCGTTTCTGTTGGAAATGGACCTTCGGCCTCCAGAAATAGATTTTCGACCTCCGGAAATAGATTTTCGACCTCCGGAAATAGATGGTCTTGAGGGTGATGCCATTATAAATTTATAAAATAAAGTGTTTAAACAAATAATGAAAACAATTGCAGTAGTGAAAAATAATAGCAAGATTGAGAGAATGAGAGAATTAGAAAAATATTGAGAGAAATATTGAGAGAATGAGAGAATTTGTGTGAATGAATTAGAGAATTGATGGGGTTTATATAGTTTTTTGGATTGTGAAAAAATTAATATTTTTAAAAATTAAGGGGATTAAATTGTAATTTTTTCAGGGGGCCTTTTGATAATTTTTTAGGAAGGAGCCGTTGCCTTAACGTTCACATTGCTGGCAGCACAAAACTGTGGCCAACGGCCCAAAAATTTTAAAAAAAATTTAATTTTTTTTTTTTAAAAAAAAGAAAAATCGAAACTGAACCGGAACCGCCCTGTTCCGGTTCACAACCGGCAGTTCCGATTTTTTTTTAGGGCTAACCGAAACCGGCTGTCCCTGTTCCGGTGCCCAATTCCGGAACCGGTTTTGAATCGGAACCTAGGTTCCGATTCAAAACTGCCGATTCTGTTCGAACCGAACCGGGGCCATCCCTACGTGTAACCTTTTCCATTCTTGGACTGGCCCAAATCTCCATAGTATTTAATATATATATATATATATATATATATATATATAACTAATATTTTATAATTTAAATTAAATATAAAATATCAAAATAATATATTTTATTATTTTAATATGTCTTTTCATCTACTCGAATAAAGTGATTTTTTTTTTAATAAAAAAAATTATTCCATATCATTTCAAATTCACACTAAAGCTTTTTCCCGTCAACTCATAATGGCACCCCACTAGCGACAAGGGTATTTGTGCAATTCCAAATAAAAATTCCATATATGTGCAATTATGCTAAATGTTCGAGAATTTGTGCAATTTGCCTAAATATAAAATGACTAATTTACCCTTATAATTATATGTTATGTATTTTAAGTAAAGATAAAAATAACTTTTTTTTTTATAAAAATTCAAAATATGTTATCAAAAAATAAAAAATAATAAAATCAAGTCATACTATATTATGTTATATTGTACCCATTATGTCTAATATATTGGCCCAATCTAGCCAATATTGCATTGTGTTATATCTTATTGTCTTCATAAGTTATGGCTAAATTTTCATATGTTTCTTTTTCTCTTGCCAAAGATATTAATCATCTTCATAAGTTCACATGCACATATCCCAAAATCCAACACTGTGGAGTGGTATGAACATAACAGTAATTGAAATAAAGTTTTCCAAATATACTTTTTGACTTAATAATACGTGTGTAATGGTCTCAAAGTGTCCCTACTCGAAAGAAAAAGTTAAAGAGACCTTGACCCAACCCAAAGAGTGGAGTAAACTCTCGAAGTCTATCATTTCAGCAAAAATCAATGAGGACAATGGTGGGAGACTTGACTCAGGTCTGCGGTCTTTTAAAAATTTCTAAAAAACCAGTAGTTATGCTGGTTATATATACAGAGAAAAATTTGTAAATTATCATTGCAAAATACAAAACAGAAAATCATGGCAAAAAGTTTAAACTTGCAAAACCTACTCTCCCTTGTTTTCTTTGTCCTGTTTTTTAACATATTTGCTTTGCTACCAAGTTTTGTCTCTGCTTCTACTGAAGAGGCAAACGCTCTTCTCAAATGGAAAGCCAGCTTTACAAACCAAACGCAGTTTCACCTACCTTCATGGACTCTGCTTTCTCACAATGCCTCCAACTCCAAACCAAACACAAGCCCATGCAATTGGTTTGGAATTACATGCAACTCTGCTAGCAGCGTCATCAAGATAAACATTACCAATTTCGGTTTGAGTGGTACGCTTTATGAGTTTTCATTCTTGTCTTTTCTTAATCTTGCAGAAATTGATCTTGCTAAGAATTCACTCTCTGGTAACATCCCATCTCAAATTGCTCACCTTTCCGAACTCACTTATCTCGATCTATCCACTAATCAATTTTTCGGAGAAATCCCACTAGAAATTTGTCTCCTTACAAATCTTCAGGTACTGCACCTTGCCAAAAACCAGATCAATGGCTCGATTCCTCGTGATATAGGTGGTTTAAGATCTCTAGAAGACCTTGCATTGTATAGCAATAATCTACAAGGTCCAATTCCTCCTTCTCTCGGTAATCTCACTAACCTAACTTATTTGTATCTCTATAACAATTCACTTTCAGGTTTCATTCCTCCAGAGTTAGGAAATCTAAAAAATTTGCTTGAACTTTACATGGATACCAACTATCTCACTGGCCCCATTCCTTCCACTTTCGGGAAGATGAAAAATCTAACACTCTTGTATGCATTCGACAATGATATTGTTGGTCCAATTCCCCAAGAAATAGGAAATATGAAATCTCTTGCCTATTTAAGCCTTCATTCAAACAATCTTTCTGGTTCAATTCCAACATCATTTGGTCTTCTGAGAAACCTCACTTTTCTTCAACTCTTTGATAATCAACTTTCAGGCCTAATTCCTCGAGAGTTAGGAAACTTGATATCCTTAACCGATGTAGAGTTGAGTGAAAATCAACTAAATGGTTCAATTCCTGCTTCTTTTGCTAATTTGATTGATTTAGAAGTTTTATTTCTACGCGACAATCATCTTTCCGGTTTCATTCCTCCAAAAATTGGAAATCTCAAGAAATTAATAGTAATGGAACTCGACAAGAACCAGTTGACTGGATACTTGCCCAAAACTCTTTGTCGAGGTAAATCACTCCAATACTTTACGGTAAATAACAACCGGCTGGTAGGTGCAATCCCTAAAAGCTTGAAAAGGTGCAAAAGCTTGGTGAGAGTCCGTTTCGATGGAAACCAATTCACTGGAAATATAGCTCAAGCCTTTGGTGTCTATCCAAACCTGCAATTCATAGATCTGAGCTATAACAAGTTCCATGGTGAAATTTCATCTACCTGGGGAAGATGCCCAAAATTAGTTACCCTAAAGATTGCTGGGAATAATATCTCGGGTCGCATACCACCTGAGATTGCGATTGGAACTCAACTACAAGCACTGGATCTTTCTTCGAACCGCTTAGTTGGGGAGATTCCAAAGGAACTGGGAAAGGTAACTAACATTAGTAAGTTGATGTTGGGTGACAACCAACTTTTTGGTGGTATACCTCTAGAAATTGGGTCACTGACTGATCTGGAGGTTTTGGACCTGTCTGGAAACAATTTAAGCAATTCAATTCCTGAATATCTGGGGAACTTCATCAAGCTGTACTCCTTGAATCTGAGCAACAATAAATTCAGCCAAGAAATTCCAGCTCAGTTGGGGAAGTTGAGTCACCTGTCCCAGTTAGATTTAAGTCATAACCTTCTTAGCGGAGAGATACCATCACAAATCAGCGATATGGAGAGCTTGGAGCTGTTGAATCTCTCCCAGAATTGTCTTTCTGGTTTCATTCCAAAGAGTTTTGAAGATATGAACAGCTTGTTGGTTGTCAATATATCCTACAATGATTTGGAGGGTCCAATCCCAGACAACAAAGCATTTCGAGATGCTCAAGCATTAGCAGGAAACAAGGATTTGTGTGGCAATGTTCGAGGACTGAGACCATGTATTCCTTATACCAGATATGAACGCACGTCGAGGAAGGGTCACAACAAACTGGTGTTTTCAATCATATTCCATCTTCTGGGAGCTCTTCTAGTTTTGTTAGCGTCCATTGGAATTTACTTCATTCTACAGAAAAGAAAGAAAGTTGCTTCAACAGAAAAAACTGAAGAGTTGTTCTCCATATTGGATTTTGATGGAAAAATTTTGTTCGAAGACATCATAAAAGCAACCAACAATTTTGATGCTATGTATTGCATTGGAAATGGAGGATACGGAAGTGTCTACAAGACTAAGCTACCATCAGGTAGCATAGTAGCTGTGAAGAAACTCCATTCTCTTCCTAATGGTGAAAGGACTTGTAGGAAAGATTTTCTCAATGAGATAAGGGCATTAACAGAAATCCGACATCGAAGCATAGTGAAACTTTATGGTTTCTGTTCAAATGCACAACATTCATTTTTAGTCTATGAGTATCTTGAACAGGGTAGCTTGTCAACACTCCTAGCTAAAGAAGAAAAAGCTCAAGAATTGGATTGGCCTAAGCGGTTGAATATTGTTAGAAGCGTGGCTCATGCCTTATCTTACATGCACCATGATTGCTCACCACCAATCATTCATCGAGATATATCAAGCAAAAATATTTTGCTGGATCAGGAATATCATGCTCATGTTTCAGATTTTGGCACTGCCAAGCTACTAAAGGTAGACTCATCCAACTGGACTGAAGTTGCTGGCACTTATGGATACGTTGCGCCAGGTACACTGAGATCATTATTATTCTATTAGTTTAAGATTTTTTTTTTTCTAATATAATTTTTAGATTAAATTTCACATAAAAATTTTCTTTTCTTCTAGAGCTTGCATACACGATGAAGGTAACGGAAAAATGTGATGTGTATAGTTTTGGGGTATTGGCATTGGAAGTGATAAAAGGAGAGCATCCAGGTGATCTCATCTCCTCTCTGTCATCTCCATTGAATAGGGAGAAAATGCTTCTGGAAGATCTTTTGGACCAACGCCTTCCAATTCCTCCACTTGAAGTTCAAGATGAAGTCATACAATTGTTAAACATTGCCATTACTTGCTTACATGCCAATCCACAGTCTAGGCCGAGCATGAACATGATTGCTCCGCTGTTATCACTTTGATCAATAGCAGATTCACACCGTGAGATATAATCGTGTAGCAGTGCTTCAATTATTTGTATTTCTTATTCTTCCAAGTATCTACATGTTTGTAGTTGTTACTTTTCAAGTGTTTACGAAATAAAGCATGTAATGGGATATTTCTTTACATAATTGAACCATCTTTTTTTTTTTTTTTTTAACTATTACAATTGATTTGAGATTTTGGGGTGGGAGACACAACTCGAACTTACAACTTCAAGGTGTAACTGTGAGGGATATACTATTGGGTCAATATCATTTTATCACATAATTAAACTTATCATATTAAATCAAGATCGATATATTATTATGTAGAAATATCTCATTGAGATACATGCGCACCCAATCAGACTTTAATGGTCAAATAATAGAGAGATTAAAAATAAAAATTGTAGAAATAATAGAAATTATGCAAAATGGGAGGGGAATACTATGAGCACATTTAATATATTAACATGTATTGATTGCATAAGTATGAATAAACATATCTGAATATAACTGAATTGATAACTGCTTACTTTGATACATAGTTAATTAACCTAAAATAAAATTCGACAACATAAACAAGAAAATTGATTAAAAGGATATATGGTCTCATACTCTCTTCTTACCTTTATTAGATAACATAATGAGAATGTAATATTATTATGAATTACGGAGCGAGAGTAGGGACCTCCTATATATAAAACAACTTAATTGAATCATAACCCATCAGAGTATTTTTGGTGCAGGGGATTAGATTGGACTATATTTATAAGATAGGATATGACTTAATTGGATTTGATTGGATGTAATTGAATTAAATTAGTGCTGTGCTGTGTTTAGTGTGGTAAGGATTGAACTAAATATAATATTGTCCATGTTGTATGGAATTGGACAAAAAAAATAATAATTATACAATGTGGGATTGGTCAAAACAATATTATATTAAATTAATTTTTAAATAAAATTATTTAAATAAAAATAAAATCATTTAAAATTAAATTAAATTTTCTTAAAAAATTCTTTAAATTAAAATTATTATAAAATAAAATATTTAAATTATATTTTAAAATAATTAATTTTAATTTTGAAATTAATATATAAATATTTTTTTTAATATTAGAATAAAATATTTTTAAAATATATTTTAATATTTTAATTTTAAAAAAAAAGGTAGGGACAACAGGACTATGTGAGGTGAAGCCAATCCTGTCTCACACACAACGGAGAATTGGACTAAAATTAGTTCAATCCTTATTTTATCCTGTGCAACAAATGCACCATAAAAGATTCATAATCCTAATAGGATTAAACTAGGCCCACACTTATAAAATAGTCGATACCAAGTCTTATACTAAATCAGTATAAATAAGGTGCACTAAACCCAAATAAACTAAATTGATCACAACCAATAACAGACTAATCCGGTTAACTCTCTAATTATAACAATCCAATCAATTCGATTTTTCACGAACTCATAATATAATGGTAGGTGTTGCTCACATTAAATAAAGTTTCTTATATTCTCTCATTTGAGCTGCACATACATTATTATTTTGATTTTGAAAAATAAAATATTTTCTTTAAAAGCCGACACTCCGAATTGACATACAACTATGTGGCCACTAAAAAAAATATTATAGAGAGTAACAACTTATAAACATTCCCCTTAATCCAATAAGCCTTAAATATCCAACCACATAGATCATTATATCTTAAATCGACATAAGATCGTAAGTAATCAAAATACTCTTAGCAATATCAAACCTGAATAATAATGGTATACAAGTATTGTATGAAAATTACATGCAAATGTGATCATCATGCTTATTTCCATATAGGTCCACCTTTCGTTTCATCCAAGACATCTTAAGAAATGCAAAACCTTCTTCTCAAGTCACTTACTCTCATAGGTCAAAACCTTCGTACCATATCAGTTTGCCGCCCCCTTAAAGCAAAACTGCTTTAAGACTTTCTTGTCATAATCAAAACATATGTGTGCGCACAATAACAAATATGCCATATAACTTAACATGCATTTACAATACACCAAAAGTATTATCGAGAATTTATAACAAAACTGTATAGAATAACTACAGTAAATTCAGTCAAAATATGATTCCCAGTAACCAAACCATAGTTGCCATCCAACCACGCTTGGGCACGGGTCGAGTTGCATGAAACCAATGACCTGCGCTCAGGGCGGGTTTGGTTTCTCCTTCGACCCGTGCTTGGGCATGGATCTGGTGCCTCTAGTTCTAACAACCCGTGTGTGGATGCGGATCTAAAACACATGATCCATCATTCGAACTAGGTCTGTGTCATTAAGGGTTAGGTCTAGGTATAGATTTTCTCTTGATATGATATCAATTTTTTTTTTTCCTTGTATTTTACTACTCTCAATCAATGTATTCTTCTGAATCTTAATTAGAAATAAATAAATAATATAATATTAAAGTCATAAATTTAAGTTGAACATTCATATCTAGAACAATATCATATTTTCAATGGTGAATTGCATTAAAATACTCTGAATTTATTTATAATTATACACATAATGTCAGTTTACTATTTATTATACTTAAGTACTCTACAATTAGTTGACTTAGTTAAAACTAATTGTTAACCAAAATCTTTTGTGTAAAATGAAATAACTATCCCTATTAAAAAATAGGATGAATTGCAATAAAGTACCCTAATTTTTGGTTATATTACAATAAATCACGAGTTTAGCCTTAATTATAAATTAGTATCCTACTGTCAGTTAACCCGGTCAAACATAACGGTTTGATTATGACTTTTATGCGAAATGACATGACTACACTTAGTTAAAAAATTAAATTAAATAAAAAATTATTTTTAAAAAAATGGATTTCCACCGCCCATCAAGATTTATGGACGGTGGAGATCCATTTAAAAAAAAAACAAATCAAAGAATTAAAAAAAGTTAAAAAAATTATGTTTACATTAAAAAAAAATTTGGTGTTCATGGTGGATTTCCACCAAGAACACCAAGAGCACACCTAAAAAAAATTAGGTTCTGCAGATCTGCTCAGATTTGCTCCTATTGATGGAGCAATTGCTCCATCGGCGATGAATTACTTGGGAGGGAAGACGCATAGGTCGGTGATGAAGTCCCATCAAGCAAGACACGACCATGGTGGGATCCAACTTGGCTTGATTGAAGCCTTGAAAGCTTTGAGAGCTGAGATGTCCTTGGTGAAGTCAAGGCTTTGCTTAAAACAAAACAGAGTTGCAGAACAAGAAGATGAAGAAGAGATGTTTGCATTTTTTTTTTTTTTTTACTGGTTTGGGAGGTTTTGAGACTTTGGAGTTGTGATTGGTTCTATGTGGATTTTTTTTTAGAGAAGCTATGAGTTTTAATTTTTGAGTGTGATGTAATGTAGTGCAGTGTAGTGGGGAGAATTGGGTTTTTCAGTATTTTAATTGTGCTTCTTTTACATAGAGTTGGAGAGAGCACTAGAAAGTTGGTAGTTTGGTTGCTCATACAAACACGTCTCGTAGATTGTATTTGTAGGTTTAGATATTTATTTATGAAGAATTGAAAAAGTTTTTAGTTTTTAGTTTTTAGTTTCTACACTTTTGATGGAACAACTGCTCCATGGAGCTTCTTTCAAAAAAAAAAAAAAAACTGCTCCATGGAGCAGATCTGCATAAACTAAAATCATTTTTTTTGTTTGTATTCTTGGTAGATTAGATCTCAACTGTTCATCAATGTTGATAAACAGTGAAGATTTAATCTTTATATCCTCCACTAAAAACACCAAGAGCACAATTTTTTTTCTAAAGCTAATTATATCGACCTCCCCTGAGGTTTTGCCAACTACAAACGGAGTCAACTTTATCGTTTATTGATAAACACCTCTCATGCCCTTAGTTAAGTTCGGTCAAATATAAAAATTAATTACAGAAGATCTTTGTCCAAAAATTCAAAAGTTGGCTAATAGGAGGGGAGATTTTTATCAATAAACCTAAAAACTCCGCTGTAATTGAGCAAACCTCAGGGGAGGTAGACGTTATTTACTCTTTTTTATTTTTAATTTTTTTATCAATATATTGATGGACGGTGGAGATTCATTTAATCTTTTTACAATTTTATTTTATTTTAAAAAAAAAAGATAAAAATGATCATATTACCCTTTAATTATTGGTGGACCGTCAACTCTAACAGTAAACCAGTTAGTCAAGGGTACTAACATGTAATTAAGGCTAACTCATGATTTCATTATAATATAGCCAAATGTTAGGGCACTTAATTGCATAATAATCACAACTAACCCATACCATCTTCATCACCACTTCATCTTCATCATCATCTTCTTCATCTTCAACCTACTAAAAAATAAAAAAGGAGAAATTACATCTAACCTACTTGAAGTTTACTATTTTACAGTCAGAAATAACTTTATAAGAAATTGACAGCGAACCCCCCTCCCGTTTAAGTTGACCGTTAACTATTCATAGTTGACCGTTATAAACAGTAGAAAAGACAAGAATACCCTTATAAGAACTATTTAATGCTGATTTACAAAATTACCCTTAAAAAACAAAAATTAAAAATATAATTGTTTGGAATTATTTTGGTTCTTTAGTGACTAAAATACCTTATATAAATACATTAATTTTTATTTTTATTTACCCAATTAGATTTTTCTCTCTTAACAAATCAATCATTAAATTTTTTTATTTTATTTTATTTACATGGTAAATCCATTAAATTAATCATTATGGACAAATTATGGACATTTTTACTGTATTTTTACTAAATAATAAAACAGCCTCTTGTATTTTTACTATATTTTTAATGTATTTTTTTTACTACAAATTATGTAAATATATTTTTTTTACATGACTAAAAATATTTTTTTTTAAAAAGTCAATTTTAAAAAAAAATTATGGACAAATTATTGCTAATGATTAATCTATTGCTAATGTATTTTTTAAAAAAATATTTTTAGTCATGTAAATAAAATATATTTACATAATTTGTAGTAAAAAAATACATCAAAAATACAGTAAAAATACAAGAGGCTGTTTTATTATTTAGTAAAAATACAGTAAAAATGTCCATAATTTGTCCATAATGATTAATTTAATGGATTTACCATGTAAATAAAATAATAAAAAAAATTAATGATTGATTTGTTAAGAGAGAAAAATCTAATTGAGTAAATAAAAATGAAAATTAATGTATTTATATAAGGTATTTTAGTCACTAAAGGACCAAAATAATTCCAAACAATCATATTTTTATTTTTTATTTTTTAAGGGTAATTTTGTAAATTAGCATTAAATAGTTCTTATAAGGGTATTCTTGTCTTTTCTACTGTTTGTAACGATCAACTATGAATAGTTAACGGTCAACTTAAACGGGAGGGAGATTCGCTATCAATTTCTTATAAAGTTGTTTCTACCTATAAAATAGTAAACCTTAGATAAGTTAGGTGTAATTTCTCCAATAAAAAAAATAAAAAACCTTCATGTTCATCACCACCATCTATCCTTTTTTTCACATTCAATCCATCAACCATCAATCCAAATCTAAAAAACCAAATCACAAGCAGCAAAAATAAAAAAAAAACATTTAAAAAAAATAAATAAAATAAACACAAGAAAAATACAGACAAAAAAATACATGAGAAAAAATAAATTTGATGATAACAAAGTAGTCCTCCTAATATATATATATATATATATATATATATATATATATATATATAAAATCTTCAATGCCCATCTTTAGTTTTCCATCAAATGTTAGATCTGACCGTGGTGGTGAGTACTACGGCAGATATGACGGTTTAGGTGAACAACGTCCAAGACCTTTTGCTAAATTCCTAGAGGCATGTGGAATCGTCCTACAGTACACCATGCCAGGATCACCTAGCATGAATGGTGTTGCTGAGAGACGAAACAGGACTCTTAAGGATATGGTAAGGAGTATGATTAGTCATTCTACCTTACCAGAATCACTTTGGGGAGAAGCATTAAAAACTGCAGCTTATATCCTTAATAGGGTACCAACTAAAGCAACTCCTAAAACACCTTATGAGCTTTGGACAGGCAGGAAGCCTAGTCTCAAGCACTTTCATATTTGGGGATGTCCAGCTGAGGCAAGACCTTATAAGCCACATGAAAAGAAATTGGACTCTAAAACAGTAAGCAGCTACTTTATTGGGTACTCTGAGCGATCAAGGAGCTATAAATTTTATGATCCCACATTAAGGTCAATTTTTGAGACGGGAACTGCAACATTTTTTGAGGATGTTGAGTTTGGGGGGAGAAATAAGGTTAGAGACATTGTCTTTGAGGAGGAATCAGTTTCGATTCCTACTATTGCTTTTGACAATGTGCAGGTTTTTATTCCTGTCATTGATCAAGAAGCAAATTCGGAACCACAAGAAGACAATGTTGAACAACTTCCTACACAAATGTGTACGTACATATGTGTTAAAATGTGTGTTGTTATCTTAAAGTATAGTCCGTTTAAAGTGATCGGTATAATGTTTATATTATTGGACATTGGGTATTAAATTGTCATGGATTCAATATGTAGAGACCATAGTGATATTTCTAATTTGATGAGGGGCCAAATTAGAAATATCAATAGTTTTTTTATTAAACTATTACAAATCAGGGTTAGGTCCCCAATTCATACGATCGACAGTTTCTCTTCTCTCTGCCTACCCCATCAACAGTGAGAAACAGTATCCAAAAGGGAGAAATTCGTATAGAATTGGAAGATCGCAACCCCAATTTCAAGTCCATTATGGATCAAGGTACGCTTCCGCTTCTTAATTCTACTCTTTTGATTCTTATGGAGATTTACATACATGCTTTAGGGCACAATTTAGGGTTCTTGATATTTTCAATTGATTGTATAATCAAGCATGTAAGAATTGTATTATGTAATATATACTACAAGTGGTATCAGAGACACTCCATAATTAAATCACTAAGTAATTAAAATTATAAAATTAGGTTTTATAATTTTAAAATTTTGGGGTTTTTTATTTATTTGATCTTCTGCTTCTTAAAATCAATACAATTGATTGTGTTGGTATTTATTTATTTATTTATTGTTGGTTTGTTGTTGTTTACTGTTAATAAAAAAAAAAAAAAATTTGTTTATTTGGGCGCAGTATACTTGCTGCCGCTCAAGTGAAATTTTGGCAAAGCAATTGTTTGGGCACAGCAACAATGTTTGTTGCACTAGTACTGCCCATATGCGGCTACCTAAAAAAAAAAAAAAAATTTTGGATAATAGCGTTGGTGTCCATGACTCCATGTTGTTGCTCCACTTGGGCAGCAACAATGCTTGTAGCGCCCAAGTGTTGCCAGCAACATGGGCAGCAATTGTTGCGCCACTTGTTGCAGCAACAATGCTATTTGCTGCGCTGTTGTTGTGCCAAAGCTTAGTGCCGCACCAACACAGCAATAATATATATATATATATATATATATATATATATATATATATATATATATATATATGTTAGAGTTGCACCGTTATGATGGATTCAACACTGTTGGTGCAACACTGTACTGCTGCCAATAAAAGAAAATAAATAAATACATTGCTGTTAGGTATAAGCACTGTATATATATAATTTTTAATAACAGTATATATATACTACTTGGACAGCATATAATAACTGATAATTATTTAATGCATTAGGATTTAATGTGTGGCTTTGTGATACGATATATTATTAATATGTTAGAAATTTGGGAATTGATCACAAACCATACTTGTTGTCAATAAAATATAAAGAATCTTTAAATTCAAATATTATAGTTTTATATTATTTTATTATTGTTATCTAACATTCTAAATAGCTTGATTGAAACAACATGTCACCAAAGTGATCTCTCTTGTGAAGATTAATTATTATGAATGTTTAGATTGTTGTGTGTATGTTTATTCATGTGGATGTTAGCCGGCCCAAAGGAAGGTTAATATTTGGCCGAATTGTATACACACCTGTGGTGATAAACATGTGACAATTGTAAGGTTTCCATGTGAATAATAAATTGATCCAAAGATAGATTTATTATTTGACAGAAGTTATTGTCAATGTTTGATCACTACACTAAGAGTATCACTTACAAGTTAATATTACTGTCCAAAGACTTGATATTAATGTTGTGTTAGATATCTTAAGATGAGAATTACCATTATTTGAATTTATTGATTATTGTATATGGAATTTAATGTGAACTTGTTTGTTTGTTGTGTTCTCTGTTCAGCTAATATATCTGCTGCTACCATATCTGCAAATTTAAATTCAATTCCTATGCTTAATGGGACAAACTTCAAGAATTGGAAAGAGAATGTGTTAATTGTTCTCGGCTGCATTGATATAGACCTTGCATTAAGGATTGAGCAACCCCATTCTCTTACGGATGAAAGTTCCACTGAAGAAAGAATGAACTTTGAGAAGTGGGATCGCTCAAATCGCATGAGTCTTATGATCATGAAGCGCGGCATTCCAGAAGCCTTTAGGGGTCCTGAATCCGAAGGGATCACTACTGCCAAGGAGTTCCTTGCCGAAATTGAGAAACGTTTTGTAAAAAACGATAAGGTTGAAACAAGTACGCTTCTAGCAAGCTTGATTTCAATGAAGTATAAAGGCAAAGGGAACATAAGGGAGTACATCATGGAGATGTCTCATATTGCTTCAAAACTAAAGACACTGAAGCTCGAACTATCTGATGATTTTCTCGTGCATTTGGTATTAATATCGCTTCCTGCACAATTCAGTCAATTCAAGGTCAGTTACAACTGTCAAAGGGAGAAATGGACTCTAAATGAGCTCATTTCATATTGTGTGCAAGAGGAAGATAGGTTGAAGTAAGAAAAGACAGAAAGTACTCACTTGGCAAACACCTCTAAGGATAAGGGCAAGAAAAGAAAGAAGGATCATGAAGCTGCTAAGGGTCGAGCACAAAAGAAACAGTATAAGGAAACAGAAAAACAAAGCTGTTTCTTTTGCAATAAACCTGGACACATGAAGAAAGAGTGTACCAAATATCACGCTTGGCGTGCAAAGAAAGGTACAATTCTTACTTTGGTCTGTTCTGAGGTTAATTTAGCTTCAGTACCAAGAAACACTTGGTGGTTAGATTCTGGTGCTACTACTCACATAAGTGTTTCTATGCAGGGTTGCCTGAGCTGCCGAAAGCCAAATGATGCTGAAAGATTCATCTTTGTGGGCGACGGAAAATCGGTGGAAGTTGAAGCAATAGGCACATTTAGGTTATTATTAGGAACTGGTTATTATTTGGATTTGAAAGACACTTTTGTTGTACCGTCATTTAGACGGAATTTGGTTTCTATTTCCTTGTTGGACAAATTTGGATATTATTGTTCTTTTGGAAATAATCAGTTTAGTCTTTCATTAAATTCGAATGTTATTGGTACTGGTTCATTATGTGTTTATGATAACCTTTATTTGCTTGATACTATTGCATCATATAATGAAACCTTGCATGTGGATTCCCGTGGTACTAAACGCAAATTAAATAATGAAAATTTAGGGACATTATGGCACAAGCGCTTAGGTCATATCTCAAAAGCAAGAGTTGAGAGACTTGTGTCTGATGGCATTTTGGATTCCCTTGATTTTACAGATTTTGAAATCTGTATTGAGTGCATTAAGGGAAAACAGACCAAAACTAAGAGATTAGGTGCCAACAGAACTTCAGACGTCTTAGAATTGATACATACAGATATTTGTGGACCATTCCCTACGGCTTCTTGGAATGGTCAACAATATTTCATATCATTCATAGACGATTACTCACGTTATGGGTATCTATATCTCATTCATGAGAAATCTCAGTCACTAGACGTGTTCAAAGTTTTCAAAGCTGAGGTTGAGAACCAACTCAACAAAAGGATTAAAAGTGTTAGATCTGACCGTGGTGGTGAGTACTACGGCAGATATGACGGTTCAGGTGAACAACGTCCAGGACCTTTTGCTAAATTCCTAGAGGCATGTGGAATAGTCCTACAGTACACCATGCCAGGATCACCTAGCATGAATGGTGTTGCTGAGAGACGAAACAGGACTCTTAAGGATATGGTAAGGAGTATGATTAGTCATTCTACCTTACCAGAATCACTCTGGGGAGAAGCATTAAAAAATGCAGCTTATATCCTTAATAGGGTACCAATTAAAGCAGCTCCTAAAACACCTTATGAGCTTTGGACAGGCAGGAAGCCTAGTCTCAAGCACTTTCATATTTGGGGATGTCCAGCTGAGGCAAGACCTTATAGGCCACATGAAAAGAAATTGGACTCTAAAACAGTAAGCAGCTACTTTATTGGGTACTCTGAGCGATCAAGGGGCTATAAATTTTATGATCCCACATTAAGGTCAATTTTTGAGACGGGAACTGCAACATTTTTTGAGGATGTTGAGTTTGGGGAGAGAAATAAGGTTAGAGACATTGTCTTTGAGGAGGAATCAGTTTCGATTCCTACTATTGCTTTTGACAATGTGCAGGTTTTTATTCCTGTCATTGATCAAGAAGCAAATTCGGAACCACAAGAAGACAATGTTGAACAACTTCCTACACAAAATGAGGTAATTGTTTCTGAAGAACAAACTCAACAACCTCAAGAACAAATGTCATTAAGGAGATCCACAAGAGAAAGGAGAAATGCAATTCCGGATGATTACATAGTATTTCTCCAAGAACATGAGGAATATAATGGAATGGTGGACGATGATCCAATCAACTTCCACCAAGCCATGCAGGGTTCTAAATCTCAAAGGTGGATTGATGCCATAAATGAGGAGTATAAGTCTATGCAAGACAATGATGTTTGGGATCTTGTCCCATTGCCTGAAAGTGCGAAACCCATTGGTTGTAAATGGATATTTAAAACCAAAAGGGATTCAAAAGGTAATGTGGAGAGATATAAGGCTCGTCTTGTTGCTAAAGGCTTTACTTAAAAGGAAGGCATTGACTTCAAAGAGACTTTCTCTCCAGTTTCAACGAAAGACTCTTTCAGGACAATTATGGCACTTGTTGCACATTTTGACCTTGAATTACATCAGATGGATGTTAAGACGACGTTTCTCAATGGCGACATTGATGAAACAATCTATATGGTACAACCGGAAAACTTTGTGTTTGGAGACTCAAAGAAGATGGTTTGCAAACTAAAGAAATCCATCTATGGACTCAAGCAAGCTTCTCGTCAATGGTCTTACAAATTTCATCAAGTAATTATCTCGTTTGATTTTGAAATAAATGTTGTTGATGATTGTGTGTACCACAAGTTCAGTGGGAGTAAGCATATTTTCCTGGTTTTGTATGTTGATGACATACTGCTTGCCACTAATGATATAGGCTTATTGCACGAAACCAAGAGATTCCTATCAAAGAAATTTGAAATGAAAGATCTTGGTGACGCCTCTTTTGTATTAGGCATTAAGATACACCGAGATCGCTCTCGGGGTATCCTCGGGTTATCACAAAAGAGCTATATCGATAAGGTGCTTAAAAGGTTTGGCATGCAAGAAAGTAAACCAGGTGACACCCCTGTCGCTAAGGGAGACAAATTCAGTCTCAAACAGTGTCCTAAAAGTGACCTTGAAGTTAAGGAAATGCAGAAGATTCCCTATGCGTCAGCTGTTGGGAGTCTAATATATGCTCAAGTTTGCACACGTCCGGATATAGCATTCATTGTTGGAATGCTAGGTAGATATTTAAGTAACCCTTGGATCATTGGAAAGCAGCCAAGCGGGTTATGCGATATCTACAGAGAACCAAGGATTACATGCTCACATACAGGAGATCGGATCAGTTGGAGATCATAGGGTATTCTGATTCCGATTTTGTTGGATGCCAAGATAGTAGGAGATCCACATCAGGCTACATCTATCTGCTGGCTAGAGGAGCTATTTCCTGGAGAAGTGCCAAACAAACACTCATAGCTTCTTCCACAATGGCGGCAGAGTTTGTAGCATGTTATAAGGCATCCAACCACGGAATATGGCTGCAGAATTTTATCACTGGGCTGCGTATTCTAAATGGTATTGAAAGACCACTCAAGTTGTTTTGTGATAATAAGTCAGCAGTCTTGTATTCCAATAACAACAGGAGCTCATCGAAGTCAAAGCATATTGACATCAAGTTCCTGGTTGTGAAGGAGAGAGTTCAGAGTGGACAAATTTCTATAGAGCATATAGGCACAAACTCCATGATTGCGGATCCGCTTACTAAGGGACTACCACCTAAGGTCTTTCATGAGTACACTGCTCATATGGGTGTAGTATCGTATGAGGATATTGTGGTTTAGTGGGAGTTTGTATTTTTATTAATGCTTTATATTGTTATAGACACTTTTTTGTGTATTTGGATATTTTCTGCAGAAATGAAGTATTCAGTTCAATTACACTCTGTTTTATTTTTGTTTTGTTTTTGATCTCATTAAAGAATTAAGTAGGACCAGTTGGAAATAGGCATGTTAGATCACATTACATGTAATTTCCATGCTACGTATCCATGATTGATCTATGTCATTTGGCTGTATTAGTATACGTGACCATTGATGGATTGAGTTACGATAATTATAACGAAAATCGCTTTGATCCTATATTGGTATGATCAATGGACGAGATTGTTGGGAAATACCTTTATTTGTGATAGCAAAATTTTGAGCTCATAAAGTTATACACATTTCAAGGCAACATATGTGATCCAAGTGGGAGATTGTTAGAAAAATCCAATATGTGGACGTACATATGTGTTAAAATGTGTGTTGTTATCTTAAAGTATAGTCTGTTTAAAGTGATCGGTATAATGTTTATATTATTGGACATTGGGTATTAAATTATCATGGATTCAATGTGTAGAGACCATAGTGATATTTCTAATTTGATGAGGGGCCAAATTAGAAATATCAATAGTTTTTTTATTAAACTATTACAAATCAGGGTTAGGTCTCCAATTCATACGATCGACAGTTTCTCTTCTCTCTGCCTACCCCATCAACAGTGAGAAACAGTATCCAAAAGGGAGAAATTCGTATAGAATTGGAAGATCGCAACCCCAATTTCAAGTCCATTATGGATCAAGGTACGCTTCCGCTTCTTAATTCTACTCTTTTGATTCTTATGGAGATTTACATACATGCTTTAGGGCACAATTTAGGGTTCTTGATATTTTCAATTGATTGTGTAATCAAGCATGTAAGAATTGTATTATGTAATATATTCTACATCAAACACTACAAAGCATAAAAGAAAAAAGGAACACAAAAAAAAAAAAAAAATTGAAGATTCTGATGAGGAAAATTAATAAGAATCTACCTTTTTACTTGGATTCAAAAGTATCTGCATCAACAAATCATCATGTAAAAAATGTAAATTCAGTCAAAAGAAGAAAGAAAGAAGAAAATTCATAGATTTTTTGCAAGAATCTAATAATTCTATAAAACAAAACACATAATTGGTTCAAAAAAAAAAAAAACCAATTGCATGTATGTAGATTGAAACTCTTTTGAGTTAATAGTTACCTGGAAATAGCTTCAAGAGACACAAACAACATTAATAATGAAAAAGAGAAACATGACACAAATACAACACAACAACACGATCCACTTTTGTCTTTTTTTACTGATGTGTGTTTCTCAAGGACTCTATAGTAATTTTTTCCAGATGGAGCTTAAAAAACCCTGATCTCTTCTTTTTGTCTTTTTACTTTTTAATTTTTTTAATTTTCTTAAAGATTCAAATATTTTTTTATTAAAATTTTTTTAAATAAAAATTAATTTTAATAGATGATGCGGCGTGTCCTACTTAATTAGGTAGCTTTTTAAATTTTTGAAGTATAAAAGACCAAAATACACTTGAACCATTAATATCACCGTTAAGTTAACGGTGGTCAGCGTGGTCAAGGGTACTTGAGTATAATAAATGGTAAAGTGGTATTATGCGTATAATTATAAATAAAGTTAGGGTACCTTAGTGCAATTTACCCTATTTTCAATTCTTATTGAAACAATTAAGGTAAACATGTTTATAAATAAAAAACGCAAATTGTAATGGAATGTCCTGACGTGAAGTCATATTTTTTCTTAAACTACAACTAAGTACCTCGGATAAATATCATTGGGTCCCTTGCATTTAAAAATATCACTTTTGATCTATTTTTACTTTTTTAACTCACATGGTCTCTATCATTTTTAAAATATATTAATTTAGTCCCTATGACCAAAATTTTGATTGTCAAAGTTGACATAAAGTATAAATTAACCAACTTATCCTTTTTTTATTAAATTATTAAATTAGAATGACGCTTTTACCCTTTAATTTTTGAACAACTTTACCTATTTGGATAGTCCAATAAGAAATTGATATATGTTACAAAAATTTATTTTAAAAAAAAATACTTAAAAAGGATTAAATAATAAAATAATATTATAAAATTATTAAAAATAAAAAATAAAAATAAAATATTACAAAAATATTAAAAGTAATATTATTTATTAAAAATAAAATAAATTCAAGATTGAATACTTATAAAACTCAAAATTCAGTAATTTTTAATACACACACACATATATATATAATAGATTTATATATATTGTAATTTTGTTATTATATTTTTATTTTTATAATAATATAATTA
Organism: Xanthoceras sorbifolium; assembly: GCA_003430845.1. Classification (NCBI taxonomy): domain Eukaryota; kingdom Viridiplantae; phylum Streptophyta; class Magnoliopsida; order Sapindales; family Sapindaceae; genus Xanthoceras; species Xanthoceras sorbifolium. The sequence goes on from CM010611.1 coordinate 23,959,463, forward strand.
TAAATGTATATATATACTGTAATTTTATTATTTTTATAATATATATATATAATGTATATATACTATATAATATACTCTAAAATATGTATATATATAATATTTTAACATTTTAGTTTTTTTAACTAAATTTTGAGTTTTATAAATATTCAATCTTGAATTTTATCTTTATTTTTAATAAATGATGTTATTTTTAAATTTTTATAATTATTTTTAAATTTTATATAATTATTTTGTAAAAAATAATTTGAATTTTTATAACATATATCAATTTTTTATTGGACTATTCAATTAGCTAAAATAGTCAAAATATAAAAAATTAGAGGGTAAAATTATCTTATTAATTTAATAAAAAGGGAAAGATGGTCAATTACTTTATATTAGGTTTGACGGTAAAAATTTTGGTCATAAAAACTAAATTGACATATTTTGGAAAAGTTAGGGACCAAATGAGTTAAAAAATTAAAAATATATCAAAAAGTGATTTTTTTTTAAATTCGTTAGGGACCAAATTGATAATTACCCGAGGTACTTGAAGTTGTTTAAAAAAAATATGATTTCATTGCAATATGACCGAACGCCAGAGTATTTCATTATAATTTATCCTAAATAAAATTAAATGTAAATGAGAAAAATGATGACTGATAAGTAAAATGTTATACTAACCATCTCCAACCATTCTTTAAATTTGGGTTCTAAAAAACTTATGGAGATTGAAAAATAAATCTCTAAATTTGGAGATCCACTATTTCAATATTCATTATTATTTCAACTTTATATATCCCAATACTACCCTCATAACCATCCTTTAAAATAAATTTTATTACTCTCATATTCTTTTTAAATTTTTAACTAAACTCAATTAATTTATTATACTTTTTATTTATAAATATAATTACTATAAAACTTATACCATTTAAAATATTTTGTTGAGATCTTTCAAGTGAGTATAATATTAATGTTTTATTTATCACATTAATTTATTAATCAATGACCTAATAAGTATTTTATTTAAAAATAATTTATTTCAAAGCTTCAAAATATATATATATATATATCTATATATAAATACCATTTAATATAATAATTAACTCAAAATAATTGTTAAAAAAATTAGATTAAAATTCTTATATGTAGAATTAGTTAGGTGTGATGATTTAGAAAGAAAAAAATATTATAAATTTTTAGGTGTAAATAAATTAAGTGAGTAAATTATTATTTAAAATAATTAAGGAAAAGTTTAAAAATAATTCATAAAGTAAAAAAATGATAATATTTTATTATCTGGAGATTGTAAAATGAAAAATAGTTGAAATAGTAAATTTATGGAGATGAAATATTTTATAATATTTTATTCTTGATCTCCAAATTGGGGGAAAAAAATAGAAATTTATTGGAGATGACCTTAATAAGATAGAAAAGTTGAAAAATAAATAGCATTATAGCAACCTTTATCATACAATTATAAAAGCAAAATAGCACTAAAATAGCTTTGTGTAGGGAGGTTGGAGTATTCAAATGCCAGGCTATTTCTAGAAATTGGAATGGTGTGGCACATATTTTAGCTTTTCCTGCTTTTTCCACTTTTGAGGAATAGTTATGGCTTGATGTTGAGCTAAGTTGTGTCAAAAGGGCATGGAGGTTATTTAACACTAAATATAAAATAAACAATAAAAAAAATTAAAACTAATAATAAAAATTACTTAAGTAAAAAATTAAATTATATCTATGAAAAGGTGATTATATCAATTTTTTAATTATCTATTTGTTGGGTTGAGGTTTGATGGTGGTGATGACTGATGAGTTTTGATGGTAATGAGATGGTGAATTGCGGTTTAATGATGGTGTTCATCTTGGATTGAGGTTTGATAGTAATGGTAGGATGGGTGGTGATGATGGATTTATTATTAATTAAAACTATAGAAAATTTAAATATATTATAATTATTTAATTATTCAATAGTTAAATTTAAAGGTTAACAAGTAGATTAAAAATATTTATATATAAGATTTGACCTATGAATGTATACACAAAATATTAGGGTCCTTATGACTTGTTTGTTGCGTAGGATAGAATTGTGTTTGGATAAAAAATAGTCTAATTTTATGTTTGGTAATACAAACTATGTGGACTATTTTTTATCCAAACTTAAATTTTATCCAATCAATGGAGGATAAAATAAATCCCTCCAAATCAAGAGGATTATTTTATCCTCTCTCTCTTCAGTTTTTTTTTTAAAAGAATTTTTTTTTAATCTTCTTTTTTCATCTCTCTCTTTCTCTCTCTCCTTTTTAATTTCTTATATTTTATTAAAATATTTAATTTTTTAATATTTTTAATATCAAATGGAAATAATATTATTTTATATATAATTAATTTTAAATAGTTTTATTTATTTTAAAATACTAAAAATATTTTATTTTATCAAAAATTAAATATTTTCATAATATATAATAATTTAATTTAAAATTTACTCAAATTTAATTTACAATATTTAAATAAATATATTTTTCTTAAAATTAATTTTAAATTATTTTATTTTATTATTAATTTAATTTAATATTATTCTAATTAATATCACATTATATCAAGAGTAAAATATAATTATTTTTTATTCAATCTCATATAAAATTATATAAAAAATATTATTATTTTAATATAATTTTATACAATACCAAACATATGATAATTTAATTTAATTCAATTTAATATAATCAAATCTAATACAATTCAATTATATTTTAGTCTAATTAAATTATGCACACCAAATAGTGCCTTAATGTTATTATTTGGACATGTTTTGTAAAAACTACGTGTTTCTATCATGAAACCGCGAACATTGACGTAACTTTCCATACGTGCCAGTCGGCTATTGGCTGAAAAACTATAGCCCATTGAATCCGGAAAGGGAAATGTACGTGGCAAATGGTGAAAATACCATGGCACGTCCCGACAACAACTACGTCCTTGTCTATAGACAAGCCAATCCACTTCACTCGTCTCTCGTTGTCGATTCTTCACAAGACTTGCAGAGAAAAATACCAACTCGAAAGACACTACAAGAATGTCTACTCTCACTGTCCCATCGCAAATCCCATCTGTAGCCGAAGACTGCGAGCAACTAAGAACAGCCTTTGCAGGTGATCCCTATTCTTCATTTCTTTTACTATTATTTTATCAAACCTCTATTTTATGATTCCTTTTGATGATCCTCCCTTTTCAACCATCGGATCTGTTGTATTACTCTCTTGATGATCTGATTATCTACTATCAAATTTGTAGTTGGCTGTTACACGGTGTTGATGTTAGATATGATTTGTTGTATGGTTAAAGTTAACAAGATTTATAGTGAAATCGCGGTTTTTGGTCGATCGATAGATGATCTATCAAAGATACACGTATTTTTGTTGAAACAATTACGATATTTGAATGATAGTTATATGAAGCTGTTGAAGATATGTGCTTGGCGATTTGCATTTTACATGTCAACCGAGCTTGATCTGTGAATGCTGATTGTATGGAGAAATATCCGATCTTCAATTTCTTGGTCCTAAGTCAAGTTTTATTTTTGAGGCTTTACATTGGTGGTTTGATGATCCGATGCTGTATTTGTTGACTTTCTGAAGCTTTTTTTCATGTTTACTATGTTAGATTTTGCAATTTTGATTCACTTAGTAGTTATAGATCTCGATTTACATTAAGAAAATTTTGTATGATTTATTACATATTACATTCAAACTGTTTTGCACTTGCTGCCTCTGACTGCCATTCCATGATTCCAATTCCATACAATCAAAATTTAAGATAAACTATTAAACTTGTAAAAATAAATTTTGTATGATTTGAATACATATTACAGCCTAATCTCAGGACCAATGGACTTTTTATTGTAACTCCGATTCATCAATTTGTTGTTCTCGGAATGGAGAGTATTTTGAAGTGATTGTTAGTTAATATGAACTTAATTGTACAAGAAATGTGTGTTTTATTGGAATTTCTTCGACACGCTTACCCTTTTTATGCTTAGGTATTCCAGTGCATTGCCTTCGGCATGCACTGCTGCTTCTAGATTTGAATGATTTGATCTTAAGTCTTTTTTTTTATAAAATATCTTGCAGGATGGGGAACAAATGAGGGGCTGATCATATCCATATTGGCCCACAGAAATGCTGCTCAACGTAAGTTGATTCAACAACAATATGCTGAAACTTATGGAGAAGATCTCCTCAAGGCACTTGACAAGGAACTTTCAAACGACTTTGAGGTCAGTTTTTTAATGCAGTTTCTCCATATAGTATATTTTCCCAGCCTGTTTCATAGAATGATTTCAGGTCTTTGTTTTGAGGGCATAACAGATCTCAGCTTTCTTTTTGATTGCTTATATAGTTGATAAAGTCCAAATCTTTATTAAGAAGCTATTTATCAAGCTATTCTATGATGTTTGACAAGCTGATTGTGCGAAGTAAGGAATCAGCGTGATGTTGACATATATTATTTTCTAAATTCCTTGTCATCAGAGGGTGGTGTTGCTTTGGACTCGTGATCCTGCTGAACGTGATGCATTTTTGGGCAACGAAGCAACTAAGAGGTGGACTTCAAGCAATCAAGTTCTTATGGAAATTGCCTGCACAAGGTCATCAAATCAACTGCTTCAGGCAAGGCAGGCTTATCATGCTCGTTACAAGAAGTCTCTTGAAGAGGATGTTGCCTATCACACTACTGGAGACTTCCGCAAGGTACATCTTCTATTCTATTACACTAAGTGCTTGATGATTATGACTACGCTCCTTTTGTGAAGTTTTTCTGCTTAAGTTCTATAGTTTCTTATCATAATATATATATATTTTTTTCTGTTGCCAATGAACAAATTTCATTCTTTTATATGTTAGTTTGAATAGAATGCAGGGAACAATTTTTGAATTTAGACTAGATATCTACACAAATGGTTTCTGGCCTTATTTGTAGTGGGTTTGACCTGATGAATTTTTGGGTCTGAAAAGGCAAGGTTGCAAGGGCATATGCCTTTGATGATGCTGCTAAAGAAGATGAGAATTCTTTTCTTACTCCATTATTTGTTAATTTCCAGTAGGCAATACTTGATAAAATTAGAGGAAAATTAAGTCAGTGCACAGATTATGCCTGTACAGGCTGTACTAACACATTTTTATGGCAAAAGAATACGATTAGACTCGACCAGAGGCAGTATATTGAATACCCAGTAAAACAACAATGATTAAGTTGATGTACTGTTATTAACATCTTATGTGGAAAATTGATTTCCCCTTCCTTTCTATACTTGATTGAGATTTTTTTTGGCTTGTGCATTTTATTTCTTAACTTGTGCCTTCACGTGAGTTTGTAAGCCAATAAAATCTTTATTTATTGTTTGTATTGTGAATGGCTGGATGTTGCTATACATTTACGGCTACTAGCTTTTGCTACCTCTTGTGAGCTCATATCGATATGAGGGAGATGAGGTGAATATGACTCTGGCGAAATCTGAAGCTAAGATACTCCATGAGAAAACCTCTGATAAGGCTTACAGTGATGAGGATCTCATTCGCATATTGGCTACAAGGAGCAAAGCACAAATCAATGCAACTCTGAATCACTACAAAAATGAATTTGGGAATGATATCAACAAGGTAGGCCAGTGAGTTTTGATATTATTTGTTGGCAAGATATCTTCTTAGACTATACTCTTTTAGATTTTTCTTTTTCTGCTTGACAAATTTTTATGGTTAAGATTAAATGACCAAGCAAGACATCTTTGATTTAATGACGGGGGCCAGATGGTTGACCTCACTGATGATTTTCAAAATTATATCTCCCAAGTCTGATGCCAACCATTTGTGCTTAGTTCACTCTAAGAAATAAAAAAAGAAACAAAATAAAGCATTGACAATCTAATAAATTGCTTTGTAGCCTACTTGTGATACACACAGACCAGAAATATTAATTTTCTGAGAACTCTCTTTTAGGTTTATTCACAAGTAATCATCAACTAATTAAATTTTACTGTTTGGCACTTTTACATGCAGGACTTGAAGACTGATTCTAAGGACGAATATCTCGCATTACTGAGGGCAACGATTAAGTGCTTAATCCGCCCTGAGATGTATTTCGAGAAGGTTCTTCGTCTGGCAATCAACAAACGGGGGACAGATGAAGGAGCTCTTACTAGAGTTGTCACTACAAGGGCAGAGGTTGACATGAAGATAATAAAAGAAGAGTACCATAAAAGGAACAGTGTTCCTCTGGATCGTGCCATTGTGAAGGACACCACCGGGGACTATGAAAAAATGCTTCTGGCACTGATAGGACATGAGGATGCTTGAGCTGTCCTTGTTTCTTTTCGCTTAAACAATGGATCTATGATCTGGGTTTACCTTTTGGTTTCATGTTGTCCTGAATTTAATTTTATGGTCTTGCAACTTATGCCAGTGTGAAGAAACTTTGCTTTTGTTTAACTTAAATAATATGGTGATAGCATGTAAGTTTATTATGTGGTGTGGTTATATAAAGCGAGAATTGGTCTGCCATCAGTTGATTGCTAAGTTTCCATTTTTCTAATAATTGGAAGAAATAAAAGGGATTCACATGTTTTAGACTTAAACAAGTTATGGATATATAATTTTAAATCACAAACATCCATATATACATTAATCATCTTTAAATCAAATATAAAATATCAAAATAATATATTTTATTATTTTAAGATGTCTTTTCATCTACTCTTATTCCATGTCATTTCAAACTTACACTAAGAGCCTTTCCAACCGGGACTCAAAATGGTGCAAATGCACCATTTTGAGTCCATTTGCCTTTCAACTCAGCACCAATTTGGTGCCTCCAATGCATTTTTTTGGTGCAAGGTGCAGCACTGCTCACTTGCACCAAACACTATTTAATATTTTTAAATTTCAATTTTACCCTTTATATTATAACTTTAACAAATTTTATTCCTTTTATATCCTTTAATCAATTTAATTAATTTATATATTTCAATAAATAAATAAATATATAAATTAACTTTATACAAAAAATATACCGTTGGGATTAATTTGTCGAGAGCTTCAAAATAAGTACAATATATATATATTATTAAGTTATTTAATTAAATATTTAAAATAATTAAAATAATATTATATTAAAAATGACAAAAAATTAATTTGAGTATTCAATTTTTTTTTCATATAATATGTGTAATTATTTAACAATAATATTATAATACTAAACAAATAAATAAATATTATTTAAAGAATTATGTATAGAATATTATTTAAAAATAGTGTTTGCATCAATTTGGTGCAAATTGGATTAGAGATGAAAAAAATTTGGTGTAAGAATATTTTAAAAAGATGCTGTAAGAATATTTTAAAAAGATGCTATTTTTACACCATTTTGATGTAAAATTTGGTGCTGTGGGTTGGAGATGGCCTAAAGAAATAGACCATTTTAACTTTTCCTGTCAACTCATAATGGCACCCCACTAGCGACAAGGGTATTTGTGCAATTCCAAATAAAAATTCCATATATGTGCAATTATACTAAATGTTCGAGAATTTGTTCAATTTGCCCAAATATAAAATGACTAATTTACCCTTATAATTATATGTTATGTATTTTAAGTAAAGATAAAAATAACTTTTTTTTTTTATCAAAATTCAAAATATATTATCAAAAATAAAATAAAATCAAGTCATACTATATTATGCTATATTGTACCCGTTATGTCTAATATATTGGCCCAATCTAGCCAATATTACATTGTGTCATATCGTATCATGCCATATATAAATCATACTAGGATTTGTTATGCTTGTGGTGATCTGACCTAGTTTTCATCAATGATCGATGTATTTTTTTAATTAATTTAATATTTTTTAACTTATTAGGAATTGATATGATGAAGTAATTATATTATAAGACAATAATGTATTTAATGGATCTTTTTCTTATTGATTTAATTTTACATGTTAATATTTTATCAATTCATCCTCAAGTTTCATGTTGTAATAGATAGTTTAAATAAGTTTCAAATATATTAATTTACTATTTGACTAAAAAAGAAACGTTTTAACACGACATGTTTGACCTTAGTTAAATGTCAATTATATTAAAAAATACATCAATTAATCTGAATACGTAACTATGAACTAGTTAAATTTAATCAATTATAGAAGTAAAATTATCAAATTAAACCACTGTTAAGTTTTTTCCATGGATATACGGTGTAAATTTATTGGTGCAAATATGTCTGCAACAAATATTTTGTACTTTTATTGTAAAGCATTTTATTTTACACTGGATCAATACGTAGCACGACTCAGATTGACAATAAAAAAAAAACTCAGTAAAATTTCTCTTTTATTGTAATTATAATGAATTTTTTTACCTTAAAAAAATTTCACAGTATCATTGCCTTAATGGTTGGCACACAATTTTGGTCATTAACTATTTTTGTGCATGTTTACAAAAATTGGTATTCACATATCTTAAATATTATTTAAGACTTCTCCATTTTAGGTTAAAAGTCACCTGACTTCAGTTGCTAAAGTATAGTGAAACCAATTTTTAAACAAATATCCCAAACTCTCACATGACTTAGTAGGAGCTATGACTTTTATATTTGAGGACAATGGAATCATTTGATATGAAGTATAACAGCTTTATCATATAAACGAACTTAATTTTATAACCCAATTTCTTTAAAAACCATGTGCAAAATATAGTTTTGAATATAAAATTATAGTGGTTTTCTAACTTTGAAATGTGTAATTACATATAAGACCATATTGAAACCCATTTCCTTTTTTTTTTTAATTTTTTTTAATTTTTTGTAATATATAGAAACTTTGGTTTATTTTGAATTTATTTATGTGATATTTGTTAAAATTTGTCTAATTATCTAAAAGAGGTAATTCAACTCATAAATCTCGACCAAAATCCCGCCCAAAATTAGTCCAACAAGTGTCTTCCAATAATGGGAGGTTTCATGGTTTTTGTATGCACTCTTTTATAACGTTTGACAATGTCTTTCCTCATTTAGAGGTAATTTTATTTGAATTTATAAAATATTTCAAATTGAACTTAAAATTAGTAAAAAAAAAAAAAAATTAAAATTAAAAGTCTAAATTGTTACGATCTTCCATAATGATCAAAAATAAATTTCCAATGATTTGTAAATTTTTAAAAAGTAAGTGTTCCTTAATTCGAACGCGTGGTACTCTTACACAAAAATAAAAGCTTTTATAGTTATATTGTTGATCGTTAATAATTAATGATGGTAACATATTGTTACTCCTAAGAGTTTGCACTGTTTTCTATATAAAATCATATAATATAACAAATGTATATATTATTCCATTTTAATTTTTATTTCTACACTTTCAAGCCTGATCTTCTTTAAATTTAAAAGCAAATTTACTTGCTTAAACACAATTAAGTGAATTTTATTTAAGGAATTTCAGCTCATCTACTCAATTTTTCAATCCATAATGATTTTATCTACATAACATTTAATATTTCTTTAATTTTTTTCTAATAATTTAAGCAATTAACAAAATAGATAATTGTGAATTCATCTAGAAAGTAAATAATACCACATATGGAAACTAAAGATATATGAAGAGAGATTTAAATAAAGGATTACACAATCTTCTTTAATAAGAATTCCTTTTAAGAACCTCTCTGTATTGGTAATTTGCATTGATTGTTAGTTTTGCTTCTAGATTTTCGACATTAATTGCTTAACATTTGAGAGGGTTGTGAATACATATTATCTCTAAAATTTTATCTTCATTGAAATGTTAAAAACAAAACAATTCAAAATATACAAACATGAAAAAGGGTGGCGAAAAATTGTGTATGACCATATTATCTCTCATTATTTTAATATTAAAATTTGACCTTCTAACTTGTCCATAACCTTCTCATATAAATACAACCTTGTGGTGACATCAAATTTCTCATACCAACAAAGTGAATTAGTGAGATAGTAAAAAAAATCAGTTAAAATCTTTCAACATGCCTCCTCAAATCTCCATGGATAGGTTTAATATTTTGGCTGTGGATGATGATTATACATCTCTCAAAATTGTCTCATCTATGATTAGATCATGGAAATATAAAGGTATATATGTCTTCACTAATATTTTTTCAAAAGCTCTTTTCTTTTCATTTCATTTTCAACCAATTTATTTTTAGTAAAAGGATCTTTTGTGTTTAAGATTTTGTAGAAGATATTTCAGTTATTTGATTGTAGTTTTTTTTTCCTTCAATGTGACTAATGGTTGAAATTTTAGTCTATATTCTTTAATATATGATCACTCTTTCCCCTTTATTCATTTTCTCTTGCATTCTTGTAGATCTCTCTTGTAAATGGTGATTTACTAGCGGATATAAATGAAATTGTTTTTAGAAGATATTTTATTTTTATTACTGGGGTTCATGATAGGTTTTTTATAAATATTTTTCAAAAGCCATTTTTTAAATTTTATTTTCATCTTTTATTTTCATTTTTATTTTTAATTTTGTAGAAATTAAAAGAAGTTTTGTGTTTAATTTGCCATGGATCTATACTTAGCCTCCGCACTAGACTGAGCCACAATTGATTGTTTTCTTGAGCTCCAAGAGATGAGATTCCCTCCTAGAAACACACAATTGCCACTAGTTGATCTTCGGTAATCAAGGTTGTTGGCCTAATCTGCATCCGAATAAGCTTCAAGCTGGTCTGAACCAAAGACCTTTGTGAACTGTACCACAAAGATACCAGAGCACTCTCTTACAAGCAAGCCAATGAGGCAGTCTAGGAGCTGCAAGGAACTGGCTCAATTTGTTCACAATGTAAGATATATCCGGCCTTGTATATGTAAGGTATTGCAATGCACCTATGGTACTCTTATAAACAGTTAGTTCACTAAAGAGATCTCCATCATTTATATTCAATTTTGTCCCTAGCACTTGTAAGAGAATTACAAGGCTGAGAATGAATCATGTTGGTTTTATGTAAAAGATCAAGTATATACTTAGTTTGTGTGAGGAATAAACCTGTGGAATCTCTGAATGCTTCGAAGCAAAGTAGTTGATGGATCCCAAAACTTTAAGAGCAAATGTCCTATGCAACTGAGAAATAACAGCCTATATGAGAGAGGAATCATTATCGGCGATAAGTATGTCATCAACATACACCAATAGGTAAATGATGGCAGCCCCTTGATGCTTGATAAACAATGAGATATCTGAAGTTGAATTATGAAAACCCAATGAGAGAAGTGTTGTTTTCTGCTTGTGAAACCAAGCCCTTGGTGCTTGTTTCAAACCATACAAGGCTTTAGTAAGTTTACACACATGATAGAGCTGCTTGCTGTCCTCAAAACCTTGAGGTTGTGCTATGAAAACCTGCTCTTGTAGATTATTATTTAGAAATGCGTTGTTGATGTCCACTTGCTGAACATCCCAGTTATAGAAGGCTGCCAAGCTCAATATTACTCGAATGGTGGAAGCCTTGACCACTGGACTGTAGGTGTAAAAAAAATCAAGTCTAACAGTTTGGTTGAACCTTTTGGCAACCAATCTTGCCTTGTGTTTTAGGACAGAACCATCGAGCTTAAATTTGGTCATAAACACCCATTTACACCCTACTACATTCATATCATCTCTATAGGGAACCAACTTCCATGTGTTATTAGCTTGCAAGCCTTGAAACTCATCTTTCATAGCTGCAAACCACTTGGGATTTGCTATAGCATCTTTGACTATTCTTGGTTATGTTTTAGCTAAGAAACTGTGAGGAAATTGACAATAAGCAATATAGGACTTTGGTTTAAGCATACCAATTCTAGAACGTGTAACTATAGGATGCTTTGAACCAGTAGGTGCAACATGCTGTAAGGGTTGTTATGAAGGCTACTGAACATAATCTGGAAGCAGAGTTGATGTGTTCTGAGAGGACCTTAAATCAACAATTATAGATGGCAATTGAGATTGCTGAGTAACAGCAGGTGGAGCAGCTGGAATTGGCTCAACAGAGGAACTAGAATTCTGAGATAAACAATGCTGAACTGGAGTAACTGATTGTACCATATCAAACAATGTAGCTGCTGGATTAAGCCGAGAAGTAACAGTTGGTGTTGACAAAGAAGAAGAAAACAATTCCTTATAGGGAAACTCCAACTCATTAAAGATGACATGTCTAGAGATATAAATTCTTCCACTAAGATGCAATCACCTATATCCCTTATAAAGGAGACTATAACCAATGAATATGCACTTACTTGTGTGAAAATCCAATTTATGCTTATTATAATCCCTTAAATATGGGAAACAAGCATAACCAAATGACTTCAAGAATTGGTAATTTGGCTTCCTCTTGTAAAGTTTCTTATAAGGAGATAAAAATCTAAGCAAAGGAGTTGGTAGATTGTTGATTAGAATAACTGCTATCACATAACCTTCAAACCAGAATTTAAGAGGATGACCCCCTATGAGCAAGTAGTGTTAAAGCCATTTCAATTATATGCCGGTGCTTCCTTTCAGGAATCCCATTATGTTGATGTGTATATGGACAAGAGAATCTACATTGAACCCCAAACTCTTGTAGAAAAGGAACAAAACTTTGATACTCACCCCCTATATCTGTTTAGAATCCTTTTATTTGCTTGCCAAATTGTAGTTCAACAAATTTCTTAAAAACTTTAAACCTTGACTATGCTTCAGACTTAACTTGAAGTAAATACACCCATGAGAAATGTGTAAAAGTATCAATAAACACTATATAATATCGATAACCATCCATTGACACTATAGGGGCAGGACCTAAAATGTCACTATAGATCATTTCTAAGGGTGATGTTGCCTTAATTTCTAATCTGTTAAAGGGACGTCTATGCAGTTTTTCATATTTGCAAGAGTCATAAAAGTGAGGTACATTTACATTGTAAGGGAAAAGAAGTGTATGCAACACTTTCTGCAAGATAAGAGGTGCAGGGTGGCCTAACTTGGCATTCCAAATAACAGAATTAGACTTAGCTGCAACCATAAAACTAAAATTGTTTGAAAATAATAAGTTGTTTTCTTTATTAAATATAGGTAAAACAGAAGTAGACATAGGTATAGCAAATTGCATAGAATTAGCTGACAAATTCTTTACATCTATGCACTTAGAAGACGACTGCTGATTAGAAGAATGTGCACCAACCAACCTCAGCTGATATAGTCCATGGCTAAGTGTTCCCTCCAAAAGAATTCTATTGGTTCTCCAATCCTTAATCACACAACCATTCTCATAAAACTTAGCAAAGACATTATTATATTTTGTAAACCTTAAGATACTAAGAAGAATCTTGGTAATGGAAAGCACATGCAATATATTGTTCAAGCTCAATTGATGATATGGTAATGTATGTGCTTGTATCTTGGTGTGACCAACATTAGCAATTTGTAAGTGACTACCATTACCTACTATAAGCTTGTTATTACCTCGATATTCAGTTAGAGAGGTTATTGAGATTGACTGTGACATGATTTGTGGCACCAATATCCACATTCCAAGCTTGGTTATTTACTGTTTCTGGAGTTGCAAAATAAGTTCATGTTTGCTGATTTTGCTAATTGTTAACGACCTGATTTGCTGAGGAACTGTTGTACATTGGACCAGCTATGTTTTGCTCTGCGGTGCATGTATTCTCCTGATTATGTTGAGTAAGTGAAGCTGCTTGATTTCCTTAAGGTGGACCTTGAAATTGTTAGTGAAACCTCCTGTAACATTGCGGTGCACCATGACCTGGTTTAACACAAAGTTGGCAATGAATTTTCTACTTAGATCTACTTGAATATCTACCTCTTCTTCCTCTTAATCGATTGTTGCCGTTGTTTTCTTTGTAGTTTGGTGAATGACCTCATCTGAAATTGTTATTAGATGCATTTCTATTATTGAAATTGTTGTTTGATGAAGCAAAATGTGCAGAGGGACTGGAATTTAAGTGACTGATCCTTTGCTCATGCATCGAAAACATAAATTGAGCATCCTCTAGTGACATTGTAGATGACTGTGATGATATCAACACCACAACTGAATCGTATTCATGTCCCACATCATTCATCAAACTAAGTAATAAATCTCTCACTTACTTCATCTCTTGCGGCCATCAAACCATCACCAATGTTTTTGATTTTTAGAACAAAATCACTAATTGAATCATCACATTTTTTAATAGATTGCAATTGTTGCCTAAGTTGTAGAATTTTAGCCATAGATTATTGAGAATAAACTCTAGCTATCTTAGTCCACATTTCAAGAGAGGTCTTACATTGAGTTACCTGGCCCAATACGCTTGGAGTAAGTGTTAAGAGAAGCCAACATAGTAGGATTTGATCAAACTTTTTCCAGATCAAGAAGGCTGGATTAGTATGCTGTTGAGTGATCATTCTTCATTCTTCATTAAGTGTTTGCACTTCGATGAACTGTTAAGGAACAGAGGCTGAAGTTGAGATGTAATCTTCAAGATCTACAGATCGAATAGTTGGTAAAACTTGTGTTTTCCAGTAAATGTAATTGTTCTTGTCAAGCTTCAATGGCATATTAGAGTTAAGAGTCTTTACAAGAGAGGAGTAATCAGTTGCTGAATGTTGAAGTGACATGCTAGCATTGAAATGAGAAGTTGAAGATGTAAAACCGTTGTGAGTAGCCATTTACGTTTGTCTAGGGTTCTGATACCATGAAAAGATATAGCAAAGGTGGTAAAGCAATGCAAAGCATGCAAGTGTTCGACATTGTCCTCAATGAGAAACAACAAGAAGTAGATTTCTGCATTAATGGAGTCAAGACATTTATGGAGAGAAGAATTTGATTTTTATTATTTGTGAATAATGAACATGTACAATGTAGATCATAATATATACATGCACGAGTTCTCATAACCAACTCCTAACAAACTCTCTAACAAACTCTCCAATAATCTGATACAAGTAAGTATTTTATCTAACTAACTTTTGATCAAGCTGATTGAATCTATAATCATTATGATCAGCTTGATCTGGACATATCAAAGAACTATAGAATGCAATTCCTGAATGATATGGTGAGCTATCACACAGCACCTTATTTGTCTTGAATGAGCTGGAGCTTAAGTTGTTGTTCCCGCCAATGTTAATTGATGAGCTGCTCAATTCATTCTCTAGAGTAACAGCACTGTCATTGCTGATATTTGGAGCGCCTTCACGTGCTTCTTCTCTTGAGCAATAAATTGCTTCTCTCACATTGTAAAATAATAAAAATGCCAGAAAATATAATGAAAGAAATATGTAAAATGATGAAAGTGGGACAAAATGTAATGAAGGAATAATGTACAAAATTTTCATTAACCTTGTGTACCAATATATACATGAAGATATAACACATAAAGTCTAACATATAACTAACACTCACCTAATATTTACCTAACAATACATAAAGTCAAGAGTACAACAAACACTTACCTAATATTCACCTAACAACACATAAAGTCAAGAATACAATAAACTGTAACACCCCCTGACCCGACCTAACTGGATCGACTCAGGGAGCGCTACCGGGTTTTCAAAACTTTACTTAATTCACTTTATATATTTCAAACCATTGAAAATCATATCAATTTGTAATTTAAAAATATTTTTCTAGTGAGCCCATCAAATTTTATTTTCAAAAATTTCGGCAGAGTTTCCGCTATTTTTCTGATTTCCCAAAACCTGTTTTCAATAAAACAAATATAATACAATATAATTCCAACACTTCTATATCCAAATTTTCAAAACAATGCGCACTCTACCGTTTAGTGCGACTTCCAAACAGTTTCAAATAAAACATATATAATTAATATTTACAAACATTTGAGCAGAATATAAATCATAAAACACTTATTACAAAACATATCTATACATGTTAAATTACAGATTTCTATATATGCATGCTTCATGAAATACAATATACAATTAAAATTCAATTGTAACTACTCAAAAGAATTGTGACTCTGGACCTTCAATCTGCTGCTACTTCCTCTCTATTCTTTGTTTCCCCCTGTGTCTCTAATACCTGTGCGTGATAAACTCAACGCGCTAAGCAATAATGCCTAGTGGGTGTACACTAAACTCAATTGTCAAAATCATAAATAATTTTGCATAATAAAATATCACCATATTATCAAATAGAAATCATTTACATAAATAAAACTGATGAAATCAATTCGATATAAACCACTCAATACAATTAATAATTCATACAAAACCAAATCATCAATTCTTTTATAATCATTTCTTTGCAAGTCATTCTCAATTCAGGCCCTCTAGAATACTCAACATACTTTCTGGACTGGAATAAGGGTCTAATCTCTGTAATATCAGTGTTACGTCCGGGGTTGCCCCGCAACAACAGTCACTAGTATCGGTGTGATTGTTCGAGATTGCCCCGCTACAACAATCACTGGTATTCGGTGTGATTGTCCGAGATTGCCCCGCAACAACAATCACTGGTATCAATGTGACGTCCGGGATTGCCCCGCTACAACAGTCACTGATCTCAATGTAACGTCCGGGATTGCCCGCTACAACAGTCACTGATATTCGGTGTGATTGTCCGAGATTGCCCCGCAACAACAATCACTGGTATCAATATGACGTCCGGGATTGCCCCGCTACAACAGTCACAAGTAATAACGGTGCAGTATGACAATAATAACCCAGCTGGTATACCAACTTCCTATATTCATTTCCTATGTCCAAGTATCCTAGGGCCGCTTTCATCCTATCCTCTATTCAATTTGTTTTCTTTTCATTTCAAACTAATTCAGCATCATTTTCAAAACATTGTTCATACAATAATTAATTCAAAAACTCACTTTATAAACGAAATTCGATTCTATTAGAATGTTTTGAAAATTAAAATCATATCAACACATATATCATACCGTTATTCACAGTTATTGTTACCAAAATCATTTTCAACTCAATACAAATCAATTTCCATCAAGTAACAATCTCAACGAATCCAAATCATAAATGCAAATATCTTATCAAACAGAAATCCTCTCAATTATTCTAAAATCAATACTTATCAACATTTGTAAAACAAAATATTCAAAAATATCTCAATATCAGAAAACAGAACGTAATAATACTATATTTCATAAATCAGAATCATCAAAATCATTAAAATTAATATAATCGAATTCCTGAAATTTAAATTCAATCAAATCCATTTGAATCTGAAAACTAAACTCAAAATAGCAGTGTACACCAACCTGGTTTCCGTTTTTCGCACAGTTTTTCTTCTGAATTTTCTTTTTCCTTTCTCTCTCCTTTTTTTTCTTTTCTTTTCCTTTCTTCTTTTCTTCTTCTCTTCCTCTTTTTCTTCTTCTTCTTCTTCTTCTTCTTCTTCCTCTTCTTTCTTCTTCTTCTTCTTCTTCTTCTTCTTCTTCTTCTTCTTCTTTCTCTCTTAGTCTCTCTTCCTCTCTCGGTTTCTCCCTTTTTATTTTCTAGAGACTTCGCACGCCTCTTATTTTTTTTTATAAAATTTCGGTCGTCGCGACCTGTGGTCGCGCCACCAGGTCGCATTGCTCATTGGAGCAACTCCACCGCCTTGATTGCGATCACACATCGCGGTATCTTGGTCGCGATGCTCACTGCCAGGATTTTCACTTCTTCATCGCGAGCCAGTCAACGCGATCTGTGGTCGCGGTGACCAGGTCGCGTTGCTCACTGTCTGAAAATACCATTTTTCACCGCGAGCAGCTCATCCCGATCTATGGTCGCGGTGAGGGGTCGCGGTACTCACTGTCCCAGTTTTTCACTCTTTTTTCTTCATTCATCATTTCTGGACCGTTCCATCTGGTCCACCTGAAAACCATAAAAATAAACATACATTTAATTACATTTTATACCCCTATAATCATAACTTTTTACATCCTCATTTTCAAAAGTAATTATTCAAAATTTGGGATGTTACATAAATACTCACCTAATATTCACCTAATAACACATAAAGTCAAGCATACAACAAACACCCACCTAATATTCACTTAACAATTCCTAATAGTCAAATATACAATTAAGATTTGCTAATACTCCCCCTCAAGTTGGAGAGTGAATATCATGAAGTCCCAACTTGTTACGTAAATTCACAAATTGATCCTTTCCTAAAGCCTTCGTAAATACATTAGCCAATTGCAAGTGTGAAGGAACAAAAGAAGGATTAATTATTCCGGCTTGTACTTTTTCTCGTACTATATGATAGTCTATCTTAATGTGCTTTGTACGCTCATGAAAGACAGGATTTGCAGCAATGTGTAAAGCTGCCTGATTGTCACAAAATAATGGTGCTGAAGTTGTTTGAGGAACCTTTAGGTCATGTAGTATGTAACACAACTAAGTTAACTCCAAACATGTGTTAGTAATTGCTCGATATTCAGCCTCAGCTGATGATCTAGAGACATTGGCTTGCTTCTTAGATTTCCATGATATGAGAGAACTTTCAAGGAAAATACAGTAGCCTATAACTGATCTTC
This sequence comes from Xanthoceras sorbifolium, assembly GCA_003430845.1. NCBI lineage: Eukaryota > Viridiplantae > Streptophyta > Magnoliopsida > Sapindales > Sapindaceae > Xanthoceras > Xanthoceras sorbifolium. The sequence goes on from CM010611.1 coordinate 23,977,999, forward strand.
TTGTGGCGCGACAACCTCCCCAATCTGAATCACAAAAATTTTTCAAAGTTAAACTATTTTTGGAGGGAAGTAATAATCCTTGACCAGGTGTACCTTTGATGTATTTGAGGATTCGAATGACAGCGTCCCAATGAGGCATTCTAGGTTCTTGCATAAACTGATTCAATGTACGAACTGAATAAACTATATTGGGTCTCGTCACTGTAAGATGTATCAATCTGCCAACTAGTCTTCTGTACTTTGTTGGATCATTTAGCAATGCTCCATCAGTAGGAGTAAGTTTCAAATTCTGCTCCATTGAAAAATTGTTGGGACATGCGTGTAGGAGTCCAGAATCTTGTAAAATGTCCAACGCATACTTTCTTTGTGACATAAAAAAACCTTTTCTGGAGCGAGAGAATTCAATATCGAGAAAGTACTTCAAGTTTCCAAGATCTTTGATACTGAAGCGTTTAAGAAGGAATCTTTTGTGATGTTCCATTTCATGTAGATCATTTTCTGTAAGAAGTATGTCATCGACATATACAAGAATTGCTGTAAAAGAAGTACCTTGAGTCTTAGTGAAAAGGGAATAATCAGCTTTTAATTGGTGCAGAGGTAGACTGATGTGCCCGAGATGACATTAGGAAATCTCTATGCCATGCCGGAGGTCACTTAGGCCGTGTTGACTGTCTCGGAAGTGGAATAGTAGTAGTTTCAGAAGGAATGTTTGATGGGTCTGAAAGTGGTGGTGAGATTTCGGCGTCTGGTGTGTTTGTGGAAGGTTGATCAATGTTGGAGGGAACAACAGGTGTGGGTGAGATGGGTTCATGTGTATTAGATGTTTCTGTTTGCTCGGGTTGGTGAGGATTGGTATTAGAAGGACATGGTGGCGTGATAGGCTGCATTTCTGTAGTCTCATATATGAAATTAGGCACCACAAAATCAAAAGTGGATGGGGTTGAGATAGATGAAAAAAGAAAAACGGTTTTATGAAATTTGACATCACGACTGACAAAAAAGTTCTCGGTTTCCATGTCATATAATTTGTATCCCTTTTGCTCAGTTGGATATCCAACAAAGATGCAACATTTGGCACGAGGGTCAAATTTTTTAATGGGGTGTACAACAGTTGCATAGCATAGACAACCAAAAACCTTTAAGTGATCAAGTGATGGCGGGCGACTATATAGCATTTCAAAAGGTGTTTTATTTGAAAGCAATGGTGATGGCAACCGATTAATGAGATAAACTGCAGTTAAAACACATTCACTCCAAAAATGTAACGGTAAATGGGATTGAAAAAGTAGTGCTCGTGCCACGGTGAGAATATGACGATGTTTCCTTTCAACGACTCCATTTTGTTGTGGAGTGTAAACACAAGTGCATTGATATTCAATATCATGAAGTCTAAAAAAGTTTTTCATAGATAAAAATTCAGAACCATTGTCTACTCTGACTGCTTTGACATATGCATGAAATTGAGTATGAGCAAAATCAATAAAAGATTTCAAAATGTTTTGAGTTTTAGACTTGTGCTGCATAAGGAATATCCATGTGTATCTTGTAAAGTCATCTACAATGGTAAGAAAAAATCGTGCCCCTGAGTGTGATTGAACTTTGTGAGGACCCCAGATATCACAATGCAATAAATCAAATGGAGCATGAGTTGATATGGAACTTAATGGAAATGGAAGTCTTGTTTGTTTTGCCATGGGACAAACAGTGCAATTATTATCATAAGAAATATTGTTTGAAGATAATAAAGAATAAGTTAATTTAAGACGAGATGTGATGGATGTCTAAGATGCATATGCCATAGATTGGAAGGCTGTGAAATTTGATGACAGGTTGACATCCTTTGCAAGGGAGCCATATAATAGAAACCACCATGTTGTTTAACCGAGCGAATCATCTTCCCTGTAGCCAAGTCCTGTAGGACACAAAAGGTAAGAAAAAAAATGGCACAACAATTTATGGCAGAGGTAAGTTTGCTTACAGAAATTAGATTTAAGCGAAAACTAGGAACACATAAAACATCATCTAAAGTGATGTTAGAATTAAAAGATACAGTGCCAGTTGAAGTGATTGATGTTGTAGATCATGTTGGTAAATTAACAATAGGTATGGATGATGATTGTGTTTTGGTGAGAAATGTAGAATCAGAAGTGATATGATCGGTGGCTCCACTATCCAAAATCCATGGCTTTGTAAATACAGAATTAATTGAAGCATTAGAAAATGGATACAGACCTGTCGCATTTGCATAAGTGTATTTATTACCAGTACCATGGTTTGACCTTATCATTAATGAAGACGAGAAAGCTGTTAAAGTTGCTCGATGAAAATTATATGCAAGACGTTGTTCGAATCAGAAACTTATCTCTGATACCATGTAAAATAATGAAAATGCCAGAAAATATAATGAAAGAAATGTGTAAAATGATAAAAGTGGGAGAAAATGTAATGAAGGAATAATATACAAAATTTTCATTAACCTTGTGTGGTATATATACATGAAGATATAACACATAAAATCTAATATATAACTAACACTCACCTAATATTCACCTAACAACACATAAAGTCAAGAGTACAACAAACACTCACATAATATTCACCTAACAACACATAAAGTCAAGAGTATAACAAACACTTGCCTAATATTTACATAATAACACATAAAGTCGAGTATACAACAAACACCCACCTAATATTCACCTAACAATTCCTAATAGTCAAATATACAATTAAGATTTACTAATACACATTGCCAACATCCCTCATAATAATATTTCTGTTGAGTTGGAGCTTTGTGGATAGCGGTTCTTAATTTGCAAGCTCTAGTACTATTAATCGCTAACCGTCTCTGCAATCAAAATGCATAATACAAATTGTTGTATGGATGTAGAAAACATTGGTTATAATTGTTGAGCTCCATGGCGTTTAAATTGAAGTTGGTTGTCGTTTCCAAGTTAATCTAGTTTTTCTGTTCTTATATGCCTTTTTTTTTTTCTAGATGTAATATTTATTATCTTAAAGCTCTCTCAACTCCGATATGCTGTTTTTACGAGCAGCATATTTTTTCATATCCATCACTCTTGCACCCTCTCATACATGAACGAGACACGGTAATTATCTTTCAGCCAGAACAACCATTAACAACTAGAAATGTCTTTGATTTATATTTTACCTGGAAAATAATGAATACTCTTTGGGTATTATATATTAATCCATAGATTAAAATGAAAACGATGCATTCTGACTGCTTTGCTTAATCATTTATGTATTTTTCGCTCTGTTAACTTTTCTAATGTGACTGAGTAAAGTTACTAATTTTGGCCTTCGTTGTGTGAATGACATGGTATGGAAATAAAGGTGTCTGCTGTATTCTTAAGACTTGGAATTGGCTCTTTAACATAGTGACATTCTGCTACATTAATTTTCAGTATCTTGCATGGTCTCCAAAACGGAGCAAAGCAGTGAACAAGTGCAAGAAAGTGGTGGGGGTGATCGGGAAGGGCCACATGAATGGTGTAATATATGCACTAATATCCGATCAAGAAAACCTGCGATTCAGAGACGTTGCTGGCAAGAAATCAATTACTCATAATTCTTGTGTCCATCCTATTTATTCAACCACGCAAGGAAACTGTTACATTAATAATCATAATAATTTTGATGAAAACCAATCAATTTTTGCAAAATTGACCAAGTTATAATTCAGTCTAATCATTCAAACTGTGGTACTCGGTGAAGAGATGATTTCCTATGTAAGGTATAAATTATATAAATTTAAATAAATAATTAAAAAAATTCAAAATACATATAATATTAACAATGTCTCTGCTACAACATATTTCAAAATTAACTATTGGTTGTTTAACAAAGCTTAATTATTGTGTTTCGATATGTTATCTAATTATTTTAATTGAATAAGTTGTGTACCATTAGTTGTTTAACATTAGTAAAAGGTTGAGACTCGCCTAATTTGTGAAAAAATGTAAAAAAAGAGCACGGGAGGGGATAACTATCCAGACTACGCTTCCAATGCTTGATTTAGAGAGTGTCAGTAAAATACTTACCCTGATCTGATATTATCCCTAACAAAAGTTATTTATGCTTCAAATGGGTCACAAGTAGTCTTTGCCCGCAATCCAATATTTAGGGCGCGTTTGGCGCCTAGGTTAAGGGCTGGATTGGACAAAATTTTGTCCAATCCAACGTTTGGTGTGACACCGAACTGAACAAAATCCAGTCCGGCGTCACTTAGTTAAGTTGTTGTGACAGGACAACTTTGTCCTGCCACATATGGTGGGACAAATTTGTCCCACCTATTTTGTTTTTTTTAACAGTATTTATTTTTTTAAAAAAACACAACTTATTTTTTAAAACAAACTTTTTTTAACACAATTTTTTTTAATACTATTATTATAATTATTTATAAATAAAATATATTACTTTAAAATTTTTATTCTAATATTAAAAGTAATATATTTTAATATTAATTTAAAAATTAATTAATTAATTTTAAATATTTTATTTTATTTAAAAAAAGTTAACTAAATTTATTTTAATTTAAATACATTTATTTTAATTAAAATTGAATTTAAATAATTATATTTTATTAAATTAAATTATATAATTTTATTTTATTTAAAGATAGATCAATTTTGTATTATCTTAGACATTAAATATAATTATTTTACGTCCAAACTAATATAATAATGAACAATGAACAATATTTATATCTCTTTTAAATTTTTTTAATATTAATTAATTAAAATAATATATTTTATTAATAATTAATTTAAAATATTTAATATAAATATATTTAAATTTTATTTAGATTTCTTTTAAATAATTTTATTTAATTATATGATATTTAAAAATAATTTCATTTTACATAAAATTAATTTAACCAAATTTAATTTTATCTAATCTCATTCTACACCAAACAAAGGACAGTACTATTTTTAATCCTATCCATACTACACCAAACACATCACAGTATTAATTAATCCAGTCTAATTCAATCCAATCCAATCCCATAAAAATAGTCCAATCCAATCCAATCCTACGAAACAAACGGGCCCTTAGAGTCATAACTCAGTATGGTCGTAGCTTGCACAACCCAATTTGACTTGGAACCCATAGGCCAAAATATTTCTTTTAATTATTCAAACATTTAAAGTAAATTGTACAAACATTCTCAAATATTTAAAGTAATTACACGTTTATTTTTGTTTGAAATTGCACAACCCACCCAACCATTCGTTCTAAATGGTTAGAATTAATTATTGATTGTTATGTTCGCATAAAAACTCCAAAGTGTTCCTAATTATTAGTTTATTATTTTGTAATTAATTTATTGTTATTAAAAATACAGTAAGACTTTTCTATATTGATACTCTATATAGGAATAACCTTCATATAGTCTTAAAAAATTATGGTCTTAATTTAAACCAGTTATAAATAAGAATAAACACTACATTGTAATAAGTTATAATTTTTCTAGATCACGTCTTAAGAAACTTGCCTTCACATAGTAATAATTATCTGTAAATTGTAAAAAATATATGCTACGTTATCTTAAAGATTTAAGATGAAATAAAATATTTTTTTAAAGTTGTATGAGACAATGATTTATTCTTTAGAGTTGTTAGCACATCTTTAAATTAACTTACGGGTACGTAATAATTTGTTAGTATGGACACCTTCTTATTGAAGCCAATAAATTTTGTAACTACAACTCTACTAAGTTATAAACTCATCATAGTAATAAAATTATTTTAGTCGCAACATTATATTTATTGAGAGATTTTACTGTAATTTATTTTAAAAATTTTGATTTAATGGAAGATTTGATAGAGGAGATTAGTATATTTTTTGTTCTGTGATAGAAATCTCCAACACCGAACTTTATCATCTCTACTCCATCAATTTTGTTTTTTTAATCTAAGATGAAAATATCATTATCGAACTTCATCATCTCTCCTCTATTAGATTTCTTATTTTATTTTTTTTAAGATGAAAATCTCAACATTAGAGGGAGGGTTGTGTGACCCTTCTCATTCTTGGATTGGCCCAGATCTCCCTAGTATTTAATATATATTTCTCATTAGTTTAATATTTTATAATTTAAATCAAATATAAAATATCAAAATTGTAAAACCTAACCCTAGGTTTGCAAAACAAGATCACAAAGAAGAAATCTCTGGAACACAAGAAGAGAGAAAACTGAGAGAGAGAGAGAGAAAACGAAGCAATGTATCTTTCTCATTAATGAACTCAAGAAACACAAATCCATATATATTACAACAATCAGCCGTTGATCTAATACAAGATACAAATCTTGACCATCAATATTTACAAGTCATCAATCCCTGTGATAAGCAACAATGAAGCCTGATTGGCTAATCAATATAATAACAATAATCATAACAGAAAGATACAATGCAGCCAGACCACAATAATACAATAAACCTCAACTGTCAATGGCTGATATCTTCACATCCTCCCTCAAGCTGAACTGAGGGGAAACAGCTAAGTTAAGCTTGCTACAAAGGAACTGAAACCGAGCAGAGGACAGGGCCTTGGTTAACATATCAGCAGGTTGATCTGCAGTAGGCACATAATTAACAGCAAACTGTCCTAGAGTACCGTAACACCCCCCGACCCGACCCGGCGGGACCGACCCGGGGAGCGCTACCGGTTTTCAGAACTTTCAAAATCAGTTTTATACGTTTCAAAAATTCATTGTGAGCCCAATCAATAAATAAACGTTTCACGAAAATTCGGCAGAGTACCGTTTGCTTTTCGGACTTTCCAAAACCTGTTTTTACACAATTCAATTCAAAAACAATTCTCAATAGCACTTCAATATCTCATATTCAAACAGTTGCGCACTCTGCCGTTTAGTGCGACTTATCAAAACAGTTTATAAAATAAAACAAAACAGACTTTAATAATTACAAACATTTTTAATAATAAAAGTCATAAATCATAAACTAATTAATTACAAAACATTTTATAAAACGTATTTACAAATTCCCTATATATGCATACTTTCAGAATATATATACACATAACAAAAATATAGCTACCCAACTGTACAATCTCTGTGACTCGGTCTGCAACTCGTTCTTCCTTCAGTCCTTAGGCTCTTCTGGATTCCTGGTACCTACGCGTTAGACACAAAACTAACGCGCTAAGCATAAAGCTTAGTGGGTGTACTAAAAACTCAATTAAATAACTCACAATATAATTGTTCTTTAAAGAAGCAATAAACCACAATATGAATTTCATTTCTAAATCACTTTCAAAACAATTAAATTAATAATGAAATCAACATATGAATTCGATCCATCAAATCATTCAGTTCAGTTTCAATTCAAATCATTTCTGGCCCACTAGAATACTAAACATTCTGGGACTGGAATATGGGTTAACGTGACGTCCGGGGTTGCCCCGTAACAACAGTCACTGATATCAACGTGATTGTCCGAGATTGCCCCGCAACAACAATCACTAGTATCATTGTGATCGTCCGAGATTGCCCCGCAACAACGATCACTAAAATCGGTGTGATTGTCCGAGATTGCCCCGCAACAACAATCACACAATAATAACGGCGCAGTACTGCTCAGTAAAACCCAGCTGGTAGACCAACCTCCTATATCCATATCTATGTCTAAGTATCCTAGGGCCGTTACAATAAGCAATTTTTCACAATCAGTACTCAATGAATATATATTTTGCACAATAGTTTTTCATGAATATCAACAATAAGCAGACAAAAGTATAAATCATGTATTTTTAACAAAATCGAAATGTTCGAAAATACATTCGAAATATGATCTATCATAAAAACGGTTCGAAATTAACCATAGATCTACCAATCATCAATTTTTACATATAAAATAAACATTTTTCATACGAATAATCGAAAACGAAGAATCGAAAACGTAAACGAAAACAAAACGAAACGAAATCGAAGACGAAAACACAAACGAAAACGGAAATGAAAACGATAACTAAATACTTTTCATAACGATTGCGAAAACAAACGTACACCTACCTGGAATCCGTTTCTTTTCGGTAAATCGTGGTTCTACGGCTCGTCTTTCCTTTTCACCTACACTTCCTTTTCTCTTTTCTCTCTTTCTTCTTCTTCTTCTTTCTTTTCTTTCTTCTTCTTTCTTTTTTTTTCTCGGTCGTTTCTCTCTCCTCTTGCTGTTTCTGTTCTTCTCGCTTCTGCGAGAAGTTTATCTTTTTTTTATATTTTTTTGGCTATCGCGACCGCCGTCGCGACCGCCGTCGCGACCTGTGGTCGCGATACCAGGTCGCGATGCTCACTGGACCATTCGCACCGCCTTGGTCGCGAGCGCGCCTTGGTCGCGCGAGAGATCGCGATGCTCTCTGCCAATTTTGGCAATTTCATCGCGAGCAGTCCATCGCGACCTGTGGTCGCGGTGGCTGGTCGCGATACTCACTGCCTGATTTTGCCATTTTCATCGCGAGTGAGCTATCGCGACCTGTGGTCGCGGTGACCAGGTCGCGATACTCACTGGTCCAGTTTTCAATTTTTCTCATTTTTCACTATTCAATCTGGTCCGTTGGAAATCATAAAATAAACATACATTTAATTACATTTACACCCCCTCAATTAGTAAAATTTATTTTTCACATATTTCACATATATCAAAAATTCATTACCCGAAATCCGGGATGTTACAGCAATAGTCTTATGAATAAGAACACTATTAGAACCAGTGATAAGAATATCATCCACATAAACTATCACATACAGAACATCAGAATTTTTCTTGGAAATAAACAAAGAAATATCTGAAGAAGAATTCTGAAATCCCCAAGACAGAAGGGCTGTTTTCAGTTTGTGAAACCAAGCCCTAGGGGCCTGTTTGAGACCATATAGGGCCTTGTTAAGTCTGCACACATGAGAGGGAAAAATAGTACTCACAAACCCAGCTGGCTGCTCCATAAACACCAATTCTTGCAAATCTCCATTAAGAAATGCATTATTAACATCAACCTGCTGAATCTCCCAACCAAAAGTAGCAGCCAAGGTAAAAATAACCCTAATAGTGGAAGGTTTAATAACAGGACTATAGGTTTCAGAAAAATCAATTCCAGGAGTTTGATGAAACCCCTTAGCAACTAACCGTGCTTTATACTTCGCAACAGTCCCATCAGGTTTATATTTAATTCTAAATACCCATTTATGTCCAACAATATTACAATTAGGACTAGGAGCAACTAAAGTCCAGGTATTGTTTCTAATGAGAGCAGTATACTCTTCTTCCATAGTCAATCTCCACTTAGGGTCAGCTAAAGCTATCTTAACAGAAGTTGGTTCAGATTCAGTGATTTTAGCACAAGTAGAGTGACAAAGAACAGAGTATACTTTAGGTTTAAAAGTACCCACCTTGGACCTAGTGACCATAGGATGAGTGGAGACTGTTTGAGGGTTATTAACAGAAGGGATAACATGTGTATGAAAGGGAGAACTGTTAGAAAAGCGACTAACAGCTGAGTGAGAAACAGGAACAGAATGTTGCTGTAAAGATGCTGAATTAGACAGTGAAGACTATGAATAAGGTGCAGGTGTGACAGAAACAGAGCCAGAAACAGTAGGCAAAGAATTAAACAAAGATAAAGGAAGACTAGATTGAACATTAGATGCATCAGACTTAGAAGAAAACAAAGTAGGATAAGGAAAATCAAATTAATGAAAAATAACATTCCTAGAAATGTAGACTTTGCCAGAGGGATGCAAACATTTATACCCTTTGTGTTGAAGACTATAGCCTATAAAAACACATTTGGAAGAATGAAAACCAAATTTGTGTTTTGAAAAAGGTCGAAGGTAAGGAAAACAAGCACACCCAAAAGTTTTAAAATAGTGATAGTTCGGTTTTCTATGAAATAACAACTCAAAAGGTGACTTGTGAAATAAAAGAGGACTAGGCAGATTGTTAACCAAAAGAACTGCTGCCTGAAAAGCTTCAGTCCAGAAATGCAAAGGTAATTTTGCATGAGCAAGTAAAGTAAGACCCGTTTTGACTATATGCCTATGTTTTCGCTCAGGAACACCATTTTGTTGGTGTGTATATGGACAAGAAAACCTAAATAAAATGCCTTGTTGTTTAAGATAAGATCGAAAAACCTGATATTCCATACCCATATCAGTTTGAAAAATCTTGATATTAGTTTCAAACTGTTTTTCAACTTGAGATTTAAATGTTATAAAAGTAGATAAGGCATCAAACTTTAGTTTGAGAGGAAAAAGCCAAGAAAACCTAGTATGACAATCAACAAAAATAATGTAATACCTAAAACCTTCAAGAGAAAGAATTGGTGAAGGTCCCCAAATATCAGAATAGATGAGCTCAAGAGGTTTAGTAGTTTTAATACTAGACCTAGAAAAAGGTAATTGATGCATCTTTCCTAATCTACATGAGTCACAACAAGCAGAAACAGATTGTGAACAAGAAAGATTCAGGGAAGACATAACATGTTTTAAAGCATATGTAGAGGGATGACCAAGTTTAGAATGCCACAAAGCACTAACAGTATTAACAGTATCACCATTTAAAGCAGAATCAGCAACATTAGAATTCAAAACAATAGGAGCAACAGTATGTTCATTATTAACACCAGAATCAGTTTGAACAAAATCTGTACAGTTATTGAAAGAAAAATCAGCAAGATATACAGACTGAGAAGCTGCTCCTGATTGAAGACCAGGCATCTTAAACTGATCTCCTTGGAGCTGTAGCTGATATAATCCATCCTTAAGTGTGCCTCGAAGCAACACTTTCTTGGAAAGTTTGTCCTTAGCAACACAAAAGGTATCATAAAATTCAGCTACAGCATTGTTATCCCTAGTAAATTTGGAGATGCTAAGCAGGTTTTTGGTTATTTGTGGTACATGAAGAACATTAGTTAAATGTAAAGGTTTAATAGGTGTAGTGTGTGACTGAACCACTGAATTACCAATACTGCTAATAGCTAAAGTCTGACCACTACCAATAGTTAATTTGCTAGAACCTTTATAAACAGAAGAGTTTGAAAGTTTACCCAAATCAGAGATCACATGGTTCGTAGCTCCACTATCGGCATACCAAGCAGGATCTGAAACTGTTTCTGGAGTGGCAGAGTACTGGCCATAATGAGCTTGGAAATTTTGAAAATTCCCTTGAAAACCTGGCTGATTGCCCTGAAGAGTCTGAAACTGACCACCACCATCAGAGAAATTGTGCTGAGTCTGAACCATATGTCCCTGATAATTGTTGCCTTGCTGAACCTGACCACCACCATTAGCAGAAGGTCCATTGTTGGTAGTATTAGCAAAAGATTGCTGTTGAAAAGAGCGATCAAATCTACTGTAACATTGAAACGCTGAGTGACCAGACCGACCACAAATCTGACATGGAGGTCTATTATTGTTCCATCTACCTCCCCTGCCTCTTTTACCGCGATTATTTGTGTTCCCTCGATTACCAGAAGCAAAACCCCCTATGTTTCCATTTCTACCACCACTTTGCGAAACAAAATTAGCTGCTGGAGCTGGAACATCTATCTGAGCAAATGAATTGAGATGTTCAATTCTTTGCTCATGAATCATGAGCATGTATTGTGCTTCATGAAGTGACATAGTTAGCTATTGTTGAGAAAGCATAACTACCACTGGATCATACTCGTGTCCCAAACCGTTCAACACACACAATAGAAGATCTTGATCTGTCACTGTCTGTCCTGCTGACCTGAAGCTGTTTCCAAAACCTTTTACTTTCAAAATAAACTCACTGATCGAGCTTGATCCTTTTCTAACACTCTGGAGTTGTTGCTTCACCTGCAACACTTTAGCTAAAGACTCCCTGGAGAACAACGTTTCAATAACTCTCCAAAACTCCAAAGAGGAGAGACAATCAGTGACTTCTCCAATTAAACTTTCACTGATAGTTGACATGAGCCAACACAGAAGCAGCTGATCTGCTTTACACCAAGCCTCAAAATCCTCATTAATGACTGATTCTCTAACACCTTCAGCTGAAGAAACCATCACATACTTTGCTGGACAGAGACGACTACCATTAATAAACTCCTCAAGAGCTAAGGCTCGAATAGCTGGAAGGATCTGTGCTCGCCAGTGAACATAGTTGTCACAAGTCAACTTCACAGATAGGTTAAAATTGAGTGCCTTCGAAATAGAAGCAAACTCCACTTGTTTGACTGAAGACGAAGTGTGACCTGAACTATTCGTCGACGCCATTGATCTATTAGCCAAGAGAGGCTCTGATACCATGTAAAACCTAACCCTAGGTTTGCAAAACAAGATCACAAAGAAGAAATCTCTGGAACACAAGAAGAGAGAAAACTGAGAGAGAGAGAGAGAAAACGAAGCAATGTATCTTTCTCATTAATGAACTCAAGAAACACAAATCCATATATATTACAACAATCAGCCGTTGATCTAATACAAGATACAAATCTTGACCATCAATATTTACAAGTCATCAATCCCTGTGATAAGCAACAATGAAGCCTGATTGGCTAATCAATATAATAACAATAATCATAACATAAAGATACAATGCAGCCATACCACAATAATACAATAAACCTCAACTGTTAATGGCTGATATCTTCACAAAAATAATATATTTTATTATTTTAAGACGTCTTTTCATCTATCCGAATATAGTAATTTTTTTTCTATAAAAAAAATAAACATTTCATGTCATTTCAAACTTACACTATATTTCTATACCATTATACATTCCCCCCTCAACTCATAATGGCACCCCGCCAACGGCAGGGGTATTTGTGCAATTTTAAATATAGATTCCATATACGTGCAATTATACTAAATATTTGGGAATTTGTGCAATTTTTTCAATTATAAAATGACTAATTTACCCACCTGATTATATATTATGTGTTTTAAGCAAGGATAAAGATAACTTTTCTCACCAAATTCTAAAATATGTTATCAAAAAATTAATATAAAATAAAATCAAGTCTGTGCTATATTGTGCTATATTGTAACCATTATGTATAATATATTGGCCCAGTCCAGCCAATGTTGCATTGCGTCATATTGTGTCATGCTCGTATATAAATGGTACTAAAATTTGTTATGCTTGTGTTGATCTGACCTAGTTTCCATCAATGATCAATGTATTTTTTAATTAATTTAATAATTTTTAACTTATTTGGGGTTGATATAATGAAGTAATTGTATCATTAGGCGATAATGTATTTAATCGATTTTTTTCTTATTGATGATTTTATATGTTAATATTTTACCAATTCATCCTCTAGTTTCATGTTGTAATATATAATTTAAATAATTTTCAAATATATTAATTTACTATATGACTAAAAAAAAATTTTTTTTTTGAAAAAAAAAAAAAAATTTAACACAACAATTTTGTCAATTATATTAAAAAGGACAAATTGTACTAATACCCCTGAATTTAGGTATTATTGCACTTGCTGATAACTTTTACTTTTATTGCACAAACATCCCTTAAAAAACGTTGAATAAACGGTTGATTAACATTTAATTTAACGTCTCAGGCAAAAAGATCATTATACTCTTAATATAAAAAAATTAAAAAATTAAAAAAAAAAAAAAACTCTAGGTCAGATGGGATCTCCATCTTCAAATTTAAAAAAAAATAAAAAAATTAAGGTGGAGATATTATTTGGGATCTCCACCTTGATAAACGATGGAGACCAAACCTGTCCCCATCGATGGTGATTAGGTCTGGTCTCCATCGGAGACAAGGTCGATGGAGATCTCATCTCTGTCAACGGCCGATGGAGACGAGATCTCCATCGATTTCGTCTCCATCAAACATCTACAAATCTTCACTTGAAAACAAAAAGAAAAAAAAAGGAAAAAAAAAAATCATCCACCACCACTGGTTTTTTTTACCACAAGAAGCATCCACCACCACCACCACCACCACCACAATATCCAGAAACAGAAAAAAAAAATAAAAAATAAAACTCAAGAATGGGACGAGGAGATGAAGCGATGGATCCCAGGCTCCATCTCATGAACTGTCGAAGTGTCGGCACGCTCCGGCGGTATCCATGAGAGATCGAGCCTTTTGGCTCCATCTCCCTTCTAATGGACCATATCTAATCTGGTTCATGTTGATTTTTAATATTTTTTTAATTTTTTTAATGGTTTTTTAAATTGTTTTAATGATTTAATGGGAAAAAAATAATTTTTTTCTTGCTACAGTAACTTAACGTTAAGTTAAGGTTAGTCAACCGTTTGGTCAACATTTTTTAGGGAATATTTGTGTAATAAAAGTAAAAGTTGCCAGCAAGTGCAATGATACCCAAACTCAAGGGTATTAGTGCAATTTGCACTATTCAAAAATACATCACTTAATCTGAATGCCCAACTATAAATGAGTTAAATTTAATCAATTATAGAAGTAAAAATATCAAATTAAACCACTATTAATTTTTTGCCTTGAATTTATGATATAATCTATTGGCACAAATATGGCTGCAACAAATATTTTATAGTTTTATTGTAAAACATTTTTCTTTTACAGTGGATCAATACATAGCACGGCTTAGATTTACAGTAAAAAATATCATTAAAATTTCTTTTTTATTGTTATTGTAATGAAGTTTTATTACCATATAAAAATCACACAGTATCATTATCTTAATCTATGGGTGGCACGCAGTTTTGGTCATTAACTATTTTTGTGCATGTTTTTAAAGATTCATATTTACATATCCTAAATATTATTTAAGACTTCTCCATTTTAGGTTAAAAGTTACCTGAATTCAGTTGCTACAAGCAAAGTGAAACAAATTTTTAAACAAATGTCCTAAATTCTCACATGACTTAATATGAGCTATGACTTTTGTATATAGGGACAATGGAGTCAATTGATATAAAGCTATAACAGCTTTATCAAATAAAAAAATTTATTTTATAATCCCAATTTTAGTAGTTTTAAAAACCATGGACAGAATATAGTTTTGAATACAAAATTATAGTGGTTTTTTAACTTTGAAATGTGTAATTACAGATAGACCATATTGAAACCCATTTCCTTTTTTCTTCCTTTTGTAATATATGCAAACTTTGGTTTATTTTGGATTTTTTATGTGATATTTGTTAAAATTTGGCTAATTATCTAAAAGAGGCAACTCAACTCATAAATATTATTATTTAATAGACGATCTCGACCAAAATCCTGTCCAAAATTAGTCCAACAAGTGTCTTCCATTAAATACGAGGTTTCATGGTTTTTCTATACACTCTTTGGTAACTTTTGACAATGTTATTCCTCCTTATTAAAGGTAATTTTATTTGAATATCAATAAATATTTCAAATTGAATTTAAAATTAATAAAAAAAAAGAAAAGAAACAGAAATTGAATTTAAAATTTAAATTGTTACGACCTTCTAGAATGACCAAAAATAAATTGCCAATGACTTGTAAATTTTTTAAAAAGTAAGCGCTCCTTGATTTGAACACATATTACTCTTTCACAAAGATAAAAGCTTTTATAGTTATACTATTGATTGCTAATACTACTCCCACAATAAGAGGAGAAAATTACCCACACATGCGCATGGTGGGATCGAACTTCTCACCACTGAGGTAGGAGGGAGGTGTACTAACCACTTTACTACAAATGGATGTGCAATAATGATAACAAATTCTTACTCCTAATAGTTTGCGTCGTTGTCTATCTAAAATCATATGATCTAACAAATGTATACATTATTCCATTTTAATTTTCATTTCTACACTTTCAAGCCTCTTCTTTAAATTTAAAAGTAAATTTACTTGCTTAAATAAAATTATATGAATTTTATTTAAGGAATTTCAACTCACCTACTCAATTTTTCAATCTATGATGATTTTATCTAAATAAAATTTAATATTTCTTTAATTTTTTCTAATAATTTAAGCAATTAACAAAGTAGAGAATTATGAATTCATCTAGAAAGTAAATAATACCACACATGGAAACTAAAGAAATATAAAGAGAGATTTAAATAAAGGATTACGCAATCTTCTTTAATAAGATTTCCTTTCAAGAACCTCTCTTTATTGGTAATTTGCATTGATTGTCAGTTTTGCCTCTAGATTTTCGACATTAATTACTTAACATTTGATGGGGTCGTGAACACATATTATCTCTATAACTTTTATGTTCATTGAAAAATGGCAAAAACAAAACAATTCAAAGTATGCAAACATGAAAAAGGGTGGCGCAAAATTGTGTACTACCATATTATCTCTCATTATTTTAATATTAAAAAGTAACTTTTTGACCCTCTAACTTGTCCATAACCTTCTCCTATAAATAAAGCCTTGTGGTGACACTAAATTTCTCATACTAACAAAGTGAATTAGTGAGATAGAAAAAAAAAAAAAGTCAAAATCTTTTGACATGCCTCCACAAATCTCCATGGTTAGGTTTAATATTTTAGTTGTGGATGATGATTATACATCTCTCAAAATTGTCTCATCTATGATTAGATCATGGAAATATGAAGGTATATATGTCTTCACTAATATTTTTCAAAAGCCCTTTTCTTTTCATTTCATTTTCATCCACTTTGTTTTTGGTAAAAGGAATTTTTGTGTTTAAGATTTTGTAGAAGACATTTCAATTATTTGGTTGAAGTAGTTTTTTTTCCTTCAATGTGACTAATAGTTGAAATTGTGGTCTATATTTTTTTTCTCTTTATTCATTTTCTCTTGCCTTCTTGCAGATCTCTCGTGTAAATGGTAATTTACTGGTGGATATATATGAAATTGCTTTAGAAGATATTTTATTTTTATTACTGGGGTTCATGATAGGTTTTTTACAAATATTTTTCAAAAGCCATTTTTTCCATTTTATTTTATTTTTTTATTTTTAATTTTGTAGAAAAAGGAATTTTTATGTTTAAGATTTTGTAGAAAATATTTCAAGTATTTGATTGTAATATATTTTTTTTCCCCTCAGGATGACTAATAGTTGGAGTTTTGCTCTATGTTCTTCGATAAATATGATCACTTTTCCCCTTTGTTCATTTTTCCTGCCCTCATATAGATCTCTAATGAAAATTGTGATTTATCGGGGGTCATACATCATGATCTTCGTGTAAAGTGGTGCATGCATGAAATTTTTGAAAAACATATCTTCCATTTACGATCATTTTCACTACAATTTCATAAAAGCTGAGTTTTTAAATAGTGAAATCTTTCATATTATAGTTGGAAGTGATTTTGACTTACATTTAAGGCAAATTAAAGTGGGATCGATAATTTTAAAGAAAAGAATTCAAATTTTTTTAAATGGATATATTAATTTCATATCGTAATAAAGTTTCAATTTATTGTTCTAGCAACACCCAACCTTGTCACGCTCATCTCCTTTGCTTATATAGATCTCTTCTTTTCTTTGATCAATTTTTTGTTTTATAGATCTTCAATTTCATTCTTCTTTGTATGTACAAATAATCAATCACAAATTTTAGTACTAGTTATTTTACTACACTGCGCTATCCCTCCCCACTCCATATACCAATAAAAATGAAATTAAACTTAGTAGAGGGGTTGATCTTTAATTATCTCTCTTGCACCTCAAGAGATTTAATAAAATAAATTATCCCCTCAAACATATATTCATAGATCTACTCAAAATCATGAATAGCCTGAAATCTCCTTTATACAATTGTTTTTTTTTTTTTTCAATATTGCTATTTTCTGTTTAATTAGATCTGTTGTTTGATTGCAGGGTTTTCCATTTGTCCAAAATAATTATTTAGTTTTTTTTTTTTCAACTTTCTTTTCCCGTTTTTAGCTTCTCTTGAAAAACTTTTTGGAAGTGAATTTTCGAGTTTGTCAATTAAGGTTAAATACAATTAGCTTTATAATTTCCATTATACATGAATATGTACGTGTGCGTATATATGTGTGAGTGTGTGTTTCCCGATCTTCATTTCAAATTTCAAATCTCAAATTTTCACCATTTTTATTAATGATAAAAAAAAAAGTTAAATTGAAAATTTTAATGTGTTTCCTAATACGTAATATTATTGAGTTGTACATTTTAATCAATATAATAACTAAAAAGATGATGCATGTACAAGCTATCAATAAAAAATTGTAATATATTATATGGGTTGATTTCTATTATTGACGTTAATCTTATAATGGTTTTGCAGTAACGACCGTAAATTCCCCTTTTGATGCTTTAGCTACTGTTGGAACCCAAAATATAGATCTCGTCGTGACTGACCTGCATATGCCTAAGATGAACGGAATTCAACTTCAGAAACAAATTGAAGCAGAATATAAGTTACCTGTCATGAGTAAGTTTTGTTTTGAAGTTTTCGTTTTTCGAATTTGTTTCTTAAAAAACGTGTAGTACAATATATATAATTTAGGGTGAATTGCACTCAAGTACCCTGACTTTTATCATAATTGCACGCTTAATGCCAGTTTTACCATAATTGCACTATAGTACCCGGTAATCCGTTGACCACCGTTAGGGTAACGGTTGACCAAACGGATTCAGGGGTAAAATGGTCTTTTACGTTTAAATTTATTTTTAAAAAATTTAAAAAATCATCCAACCAATAAGAACATGCCACGTCATATTTTAATTAATTTTAAAAAATATTTTTTAAAAAACCAAATCAAAAAAAAAAAAAATTTTGAAAAAATTTTCGAAGAACACGAACCCAGAAATCTGGGTTCGTGTTCTTCGAGCACGAACCCAGATCTAGGTTCGTGCTCGAAGACCACGAACCCAGATTTCTGGGTTCGTGGTCGAACCCAGTTGGGTTCGCGTTCGAACCCAGCTGGGTTCGCGATCGAACCCAGCTTCTGGGTTCGCGTTCGAACCCAGATCTGGGTTCGAACGCGAACCCAGATGTTGGGTTCGCGATCGAACCCAGCTTTTGGGTTCGATGGCGAACCCATTTCTGGGTTCGCGTTCGAACCCAGATCTGGGTTCGAACGCGAACCCAGATGCTGGGTTCGCGATCGAACCCAGAAACTGGGTTCGATCGCGAACCCAGATTTCTGGGTTCGCGTTCGAACCCAGGACGCGAACCCAGAAATCTGGGTTCGCGATCGAACCCAGAAATCTGGGTTCGACCACGAAGAACACGAACCAAGATTTCTGGGTTCGTGTTCTTCGAAAATTTTTTCAAATTTTTTTTTTTTTTGTTGATTTGGTTTGTTGATTTCTGGGTTCGTGGTCGAACCCAGATCTGGGTTCGACCACGAACCCAGAAATCTGGGTTCGACCACGAAGAACACGAACCCAGATTTCTGGGTTCGTGTTCTTCGAAAATTTTTTCAAAATTTTTTTTTTTTTTTTTTTGTTGATTTCTGGGTTCGTGGTCGAACCCAGATCTGGGTTCGACCATGAACCCAGTTGCTGGGTTCGCGATCGAACCCAGCTGGGTTCGATCGCGAACCCAGTTCATCTGGATTCGAAGATTTGATTTTTAAATTTTTTTTTTTTCCTTTGAGGGGCATTCTCGTCATTTTGTCGGAATCCGTTTGGTCAACCGTTAGGGTAACGGTGGTCAACGGATTACCGGGTACTAGAGTGCAATTATGGCAAAACTGGCATTTAGCGTGCAATTATGATAAAAGTCAGGGTACTTAAGTGCAATTCACCCTATAATTTATATATAGATCATCAATTTTCCGCCTACGGTACACGTTGAAGGAATTTATTACTCTCACAACATGAAAGGAATATTAAAAAAAATAATAGTTATTGTTGTGCTATGTAATTTGTGATTAAGAAATTTAACAACTTTCACAAATAGATACTACTCAAAACATGATTACAATCTTAATATATTAGTATCCGAAAACAGCTTGGATGTGATATTTAAAAGAAACTTCAATTTTCTTTTTAAAGGCTTTACCTGTTATTTTTCATTTTTGACGTCGATTTCTCACATAGTATGGAAAAAAAATATATTTTAAAAAATATTCTAGAAACTTTCATCAAACATCTTATTCAATTTATATGTTTTGGAATTACAGTAATATCATCAAACGATAATAAGAGTTTGATAATGAAAAGCTTGTCCAATGGAGCTGTGTTCTACATAGTAAAACCAGTGAACCGAGACGATTTTAAGGACATTTGGCAATATGTGGTTGCCTCAAAAAAAGAAAAATTCTTGACAATCGAGAGAATTGGAAGCCTTCAAAGACAAGGAGGATCATTACCAATTACTGGGAAAACATATTACAATGACAAAAGTAATTCGGCGTCGTCTACGGATGAAGGGAAGCATGAGAACAAAAAGGATGGCAAAAGAAAGTCGGACAAAAAGAGCATAAAGGAAGATGTGGTAGGAGAAAACTCCATTGCCCCCAAAAAAGCCAAAGTTGTTTGGACCAATTCACTTCACAATCGCTTCTTGCTAGCCATTAGACATATAACTCTAGAAAGTAAGTTAATTTTCCAAGTTTTGCTTTCTTTTTCTATTTTTTTTTGGGTATGTCTTTGTTGATTTTTAACTCTAATGAATTATTTCACTGATTATGATATATATATTATATGCAGAGGCTGTCCCCAAAAATATTCTTGCGTTTATGAATGTTCCGGAGCTTACAAGGGAAAACGTTGCTAGCCATTTGCAGGTTAGCCAGTTTACTATACATAAATTTATCCTAATTATTGTTTGGAAAGTCATTAATTAATTTTCAACTACTTCAATCTTTTTATATACTAAAAAAGAAACATTGTTGATTATTATTAAGGTTTGGTTTAAAAACAAGCAGTGTAGCTTCCAAATTTAGATTATTCTCTTTTACTTTGGCTAGGGTTACTCACTTTTTTATTGGTTGACCCACGAGGTGGTCCCTGCACATTGGTGGGACTAATCCCCACTTGGGGAGGGAGGCACGTCCCCTGACCATAAGTTGTTCTGGGGCTGGTTTTAACTCGGCACTGCTGAATGATTACACTGTCGTGAGGGCGCTTTGTGGTTTTACTAGGGTTTCTCATTGAAACTCTGGTGTTACTCTCAAAACATTATTTAAAAAAAAATAAAAAAAGTATTAGTAACTAGTTACAAAAACTAACTTTATATATTATTATATGCATTGGGTTTTGCAGAAGTATCGGATTTTCCTTAAACGAGTAGCTGAGAAGGGCTTTGCCACCGCTTACAAGAACTCCATGTCTATAGACAGAACTTTTCAATCAAGCTTTGCAGCAGGCCACTCTTCACTATTGTTCAAAACCTCACAAGATGCCTACTCGCAATTCAAGGAACTAGAGAAACAAACAAGTACTACTCCATTCCAATCTGATTTTCTGCTTACCAACTTCGGTTCGATGGGAGGAAGCATTCAAGCTATTGAGGTCACAAACCAATGTTGGGCAGCACAAACCCCTTCTACCAGCAGAATTGCACCAGTTTTGGGCTCAGACCAAATGACATCGAGACAAATATATCGTCTCGTGGTACTATGAGTGGCACAAATTCAATGCAGATGCCGAGTCTTTATAGAAAAATAGCAACTCCATCGGTTAAGGAATTCGGGACATTCGGAATTTGGAACCCTAGCTATGGTACTCCGGGCAAAAATAATGAAAGCACAAGAACTGAGAATGTTTCGTTTTCAAATCCGAATTCAAGTATGAAATACTTCAAGAATAACAACAACAATTATGCTCAAATTCAGATAAATAATGACAGGGAGTTTCTTGCAATGGGTGGACAAATGATAATCAACGTTGATGGTATAAATGATGTAGGGTTTAGCTTGATTAATGGGACTGATCAGACTCATGGTTTGAATGTTGGGGATTCAACATTTGGTACTTGTTTGGCTCCAGGAGAGTATTCTTCTACTGGTTTCAATCATGTAAATCAACAATTCCCGCCACAAGTTTCTGGTGTCAATGAACAAAGAAGTACTTCAGCAGTGCCACCAATGGTGCCACAACAACAATTTGGCCTCAGCAATAGTGAGCAGAATGACTTCTTGTTTGATTTGATGAATGACAATAGCAATATTGCTTCTGTCTTTGATAACATAGTTGATCCACAAACACTTAGCGAATTGACTGACTTGCTGACGAACGAGCCTACCAACTACCAATTGACATATCAGGTATGCATGTTAATTATCTGATTTTCATTTTCTAATGCAGACGTCCAAACTTTTTAATGTTTTATAAACAACATGAAATTCTTGCATCTTAATTTGAATTCTTAAACTATTGTGTACTTTTAAAATTTTTCATGCTTCCTTTATTCATAATTGGTTTTTATATGTATAGCAACAAGATGGAGAAGGGGCTCGGAATCCTAATTTTGCGAGTAATTCATCATATCCTGCTGAAATGAATCCTCTAACAAGTCAATCCTTGAATGATCTTGACTTTTCTATTTCATTAAATGTTGAAGACAATTCTCCTTGGAATGAACCATCTCTCGAACAGGCATATCTCCAACACTTACTTCATTCCATTCTTAATTTCGTTACAAAATTATATGATACCTCGTAGTTGGCTAAATTTCTAAGATACTTACATAAATTTTCTAGAAAAATTTATGTGCATTCCATTCTTAATTTCGTTGCAAATTTATACAGTCACATTGTAGTTGTCTAAATTTCTAAGATATTTACATGAATTTTCCTAAATGTTGTTGGTTTGTCACAGCTTCAAGAGATTTCCGAACTCTTCAGTCTTGAATTAGATAACAACAATGCAAATCCCTCTAATGACTATTATCCACTATTGGATGAAAACCCTAACCAGGCAAGTCAAACTTTTTTCGATACTTAAATATGTTTTTTGGTAAATTTAGACGGCACGAATGAATTCGATAGTAAAAAAAATTCCTCTTGCATTATTACTTTCCTACCTTCATACAGTTCATAACATTGCTTTGTAACACATCATGTTTTAATATTTGTAGCAACAAGGCTGCAATGACAATTTGTCCTCTGAGCTCAATGGTCTGTCTCTGGCCAAAAATGCTCGTTCAGAAAATCAGGTATGTCCATATTAAGCTTCATTACCTTATTATGAGTAATAAATGAGGCTTCATTTTTGTTTAAAATTTTAAGTTGTTGAAACTTTGGTTATGGTTTTCATTGCAGAGTTGGGATGACAACTTCTTGGACTCCTTACTTCGTGATCACCCGTAATAAGAAACGAGACAAGTTGACATGAACCTCAATCCAATCATGAAGAATTTCTGTATATACCTTATAGTTGATTGGATTTGGTTTTGAATTTGGCTTTCATTGTGTGAATGACTTGGTATAAAACTAACCGTTTCTGCTATATTCTTAAGAGTTGGAATTGGCTCTTTAATATAGTAATATTATTCTGCTGCATTAGTTTTAATATATGCACATGAATGGCGAGAATTTGTTCAGTGAAGAGTCCAACAGTTGAGTTGCTAATCTTCTAAAGAGCTTGATTAAAGATATTGTGATTGACATCCCCTTGTGGGCATTTTATGAACAAATAGGTGCATTATAAACTAGTCTGAAATTGATTTCATATGATCAAATCTCAAGAGAGAGAGATAAATTTATAGAATTCAGTGACTCATTCTTCTTGTGTACATCAAGGGAATGCTTACATTAATTTCAGTAACAACTTATATAAAATCCAATTAATTTTTGAATTTTTTTAAATTATAGTGTATTTTAATCATTTTCGCTGTGGCACTAGGTAAGTAGATGACTTATTACTATGTAAGATGTAAATTTTAAATTTTTTTAAAAATAATTAAAAGAACATAAACCAAAACACATATAACATTAAAATCTAATAACAATACTGACGATCATTTGTGCTGCAACATAATTCAAAATTGACTATATATTGGTTGTTTAACAAACCCTAATTATTGTGTTTCATTATGTATGTTTTCTAGTTGTTTTAACTGACTTAGATAATATAGTAGTATACTATCTTGATAAAGGGGTTTGTAACTCAATTAATTCATAAAAACTTCTAAAAAATTTGTGGGAGGAGTAGTTATCCAAATTACACTTTTAATGTTTGATTTAGAAGAGTGTCAGCAAACTCTGACCCTCTACAAATGTTGGCTCTAAAAATAATTATTTGAAAAAGAAATGGAATGGTCTCCTTTCCTTTTAACCTAAATAGAAGCCAGTGGATCTGTTGAAGCATTTCGAGCTACCTTGAGCTGTTTTGGATTCCTAAACAGATTGCCTATATCTAGATAATTCCTCTTTATAAAATCATCCAAATCGCATTAAACATTTGATCGATTCAATTTTTAATTTTTTTTTAATTGTGTAGTTATAAGATTAAATTTTTATTTTGAATTGTTGTAACTTTTAAAATAATCACTTAATTCATAATCTACAATCTACAAAGTATTTGGTAAATTAATTAAAAGTTAATTATTTTTTAAATTGTTAATAAAAATGTTTGGTATTAAAAGTGTTCTTAGACTGAACACTTTTAATAACAACTAAATAAATAATCAACTTTTAATTAATTTATTAAACACATTTTGGATTCTAAATTATGAAATAAGTGATTATTTCATAAACTACAATAGGCTCAACCACACCTTAATTACCAGTTTGTCGGGACGTGATCAATCATTATATGCGCAACACACACACACGCACACTTGAACCCCCATCACTGACGTGGATGAAGATGGTGTATAAATCACTCGAGCTATGAGTCACACTCACACCCTCACCACTAACATGGATGAGGAGGACACACACACACACACACATATATACTTGAACTCCCACCATGTCTACCACTGACATGGATGATGAGGGTACACAAACCACTTGAGTTATGAGTTACACACACACACACACCCACCTCTAACGTGGAGGAAGCGGACACATACAAACACATATACTTAAACCCCCACCACTGACGTGGATAAGGAGGGTACAAAAGCACTAGAGTTATGAGTCACACATACCCCCAGCACTGACGTGGATAAGGAGGACACACACACACACACACACACACACACACACACACACACACACACACACACACACACACACACAATTGAGCCCCCACCACGTCTACCACTGACGTGGATGAGGAGGGTGCACAAACCACTAGAGTTATAAGTCACACACACCCCTACCACCGATGTGAATGAAGAAGACATGCATACACACACTTGAACCCCCACCAAACACCCCCACGTGTGTACTCGCACACGCACACTCACTTAAACCCCCACCACTAACGAGGATGAAGAGGGTGCACAAACCACTCGAGTTATGAATCATATACACAACCCCACCACTGACATGGATTAGAGGGTGCACAACCTGTTCGAGTTATGAGTCACACACATACCCCCACCACTAACGTGGATGAAAAGGACACAACACACACACATATATATTGAACCCCCATCACTTATGTGGATTAGAAGGGTGCATAATTCACCCGAGTTATGAGTCACAAGCACACCCCCACCACTGACGTGGATGAGAAGGTTGCACAAACTATTCAAGTTATAAGTCACTCACACACACACACAAACACTACACAACTCGCACACACACATATATACTTGAACTCCCTACCACTAACATGGATGAGAAGGGTGCACAAACCACTCGAGTTATGAGTTTATATGCTAATTTTTAAAGTTAATAATGATATAGTTTGATCCTTTAGAGATTTAAATCTAAATCAGTTGGTGTTAAACATACATGTAAATTAAGGTTTGACAAGATAAGGTTAGCTATATGCCGCTCACACTTATATCTTGAGGTTATAAATTTAAATCGTGTTTCGTTTTTCTAATCCCTAAATTAATTGTTATGGCTTAAGAAAAAAAAAAAAAAATAGGCATGAAAATTGAGTTGTAGCGGAACATCATGATCCATTTTATTGTGCTTTAAGAGGTCACGGGCTGCGTTAGCCTAAGACCACAATTCAATTTTAAGAGCCATGACCCAGCATAGCCCGCAACTTGCACAACCTAGCTTCGCTTGGGACCCAACAGGCCCAAAAAATTTCTTTTAACTATTTTTTAAAATCTAAAATATAAAAGGCAAATTGCACAAACACCTGGACATTTAATGCAATTACACATATATGAAATTTTCGTCTCAATTGCACAGCCACTCTACTGTCAGCGGCTAACAGTTAAAGTTAATATTCAACTATCTTTATCTGCATAAATTTTTTTTAATTAATTATAAAAAATAATTTAATTAAAAAAAGTTGATCTAATGGAGGAGATTATCATTTTTTTATTTTTTTACTAAGATGAGCATCTCTATCACGCAACTTCGTCCACATCAAACTTCACAATCTCTACTCTATCAATTTTTTTTTCTGGGATGAAAATTTCAACAATAAGGGTACATTTAATGCTCGAGATTGAATTAGACTATTTTTATGGGATAGAATTGAATGAGATTGGATTAAATTAGTACTGTGATGTATTTGGTGCAGTATAAATTCGACTAAAAATAGTATTGTCTCTTGTTTGGTATTTTAAGAGAATGAATAAAAAAATAATAATTATAGTTTGTGTTTGATATAATGTGAAATTAGTTAAAATAATATTATATTAAATTAATTTTTAAATAAAATAAATCTTTTAAATTTAATTTCAATAAAAAATTATTTAAATTATGTTTTAATAAAATTAAATTATTTAAAATTAAAATACATTTTCTTAAAAATGATTTAAATTAAATTTTAAATAAAATAAATTATTTAATTTAATTTAAAGATTAATTTGAAAATATATTATTCTTAAAATAAATTTTAATATTTATATAAATATTTTAAATGAGCTAATTGCATGGACCTCCCCTGAGGTTTTGTCAACTACAAGTGGAGTCCAATTTATCATTTATTGACAAATACCTCTTCAACCCTTAGTAAAATTTGGTCAAATATAACAGTTGATAAGGGGAGGTCTTTATCAAAAACTTGAATAGTTGGGTAAAAGTTTACTCCGCCTGTAATTGAGTAAACCCAAAAGAGGGGAGGTTTTTGTTAATATACCTAAAAGTTGACTCTGTCTGTAATTGAACAAAACTTAGGAAAACTAGACGTTATTTACTCAATATTTTATTAATATAAGAAGAAAAAAACATGGGGGACAAAGTTGTCCCACCTGGTGTGTACCACAAAAAGATTACAAGTGAGGCATAATTGGTTTTTACCCAATCCTATCTCACACACAATAAGAGGATTTGACTAAAAATTAGTCAAATTCTCTCCTATCCGGTGCAACAAATGCACCCTAATGGTGTTGTACAGGGCATTACCATTAATTGTATTGTAATGGAATATTATAGAATTCTATTTGTAAGTTATCACGACAGAGTAAAAATAGTTGTATATACTTTAATAGTACTAATTGGTTATTAACGGTAATAATAAATTAGATAACTTTTAACACATAATATATATGCAGTTAAAAGTATACAAGTTTTCACGACATCCTAATTGATGGCACAGGGGACCAATGACGTCATATGACTATAACGGCACTTTTACGTTGCCTTTATAGGCATTTTTTGTTGTAGTAATTATAATTAAGTTTTATTACTATAAAGAAATCCAACAGTACCGCTAGATTAATCTATGGGAGGTACATTGTTTTGCTCAAGTCACCTGGCTCGAGTTTCTAGAAGTATAATGAAATGGAATATATATATATATAGAGAGAGAGAGAATCCAAAAAACTAACCTCTTAGTTGTGGCATTCCTCGATATGTATATGTTGAGATATATAGCAGGTCGCGTGAGCATGTTCAAATGTGCGAGGTTACGCAAGCACGGAAGGCAATCTTTGACAGTGAGTGGCGCAACCACAAGGTCGCGTATGTATCCTGAATTGACCAAGATTGTCAATTTTGGAAGGATTTGTTTCCTGTTAAACTGGACTTTCTTTAGGCCGACCCTGACCCTAGAAAATCACTATATATACATTATGTTTTGAGAATAAATGTACTGGCCATCAAAAAGAAGTGAGAGCAAATAGAGAATCGTATAATCTTCTGTTATAGTGGATTGAGTGCAGGTGTGCTCCGTAGATGTAGGAAAGTCTTCCAAGCCATGTAAAACTCTTGTCTTATGGTTTTCTTTTCTTATTTGTTATTATTGTTTATTTGTGCTTGTGTGTGAGTTTAGCTAATCGTAGAACCATTTTGTTGCGTTGGGATTCGGTGTAATTCCTAGCAATTGGTATCAAAGTCGTAGATTGGATGTCACGGTTTTAGCAAACTCAGGAGACTCAGCAGCCACTCGATTTCATTAAGAGACATGGGATCGGAGAGAGAAGGTTTTAGGGTGGAGAATTTTGATGGAACAAACTACAGTTTCAGAAAGATATAGATGACAGACTATCTGTATCAGAAGGACTTATTCCTACCACTAACAGGACCAAAAACAAAAA
The DNA here is from genome assembly GCA_003430845.1 of Xanthoceras sorbifolium. Lineage (NCBI taxonomy): Eukaryota > Viridiplantae > Streptophyta > Magnoliopsida > Sapindales > Sapindaceae > Xanthoceras > Xanthoceras sorbifolium. The sequence continues at coordinate 24,006,446 of CM010611.1, forward strand.
TAATGAAACTAGAAGAATGAGTTGTATTAGACTGAAAAGCCTTGGGGGCAATTCGACTCTACCTAACGATACCAATTGCGTTTAACGTGAAAAACCATGAATTACTACATCACTGATAAGCGTGTTAGGATTATGCTCAATAGTAAGAGTGTAATATTGTAATTTAACAATCTTTTCATATTAATGAACTGATTTTGGTTAAACAAATGTTATAGCTTTTATAATGTAAGATTATGATTGTTAAATGTGAATAATCATAAGGTCAAACGACTATGAGATATGAAGAATTGTTCATGCATCTGGATATATATGAGGTAGACACAATTTTTTAGTTAGTCTTGAATAATATTCACAAGTTAAGATAAAGGTTGGACGTCATTATTTTGTTTAAAGTTGTAGATTCTTTTACTAGCATTTAAGTGGGATCAAATGTGTTATGATGAGCCTAAAATCATTAAAGTGTAGTGTCTTTGGGCAAAAGGATCTAGTGTACCGGGTGTACTGAATAGGATCACAGTGAAGCACTTTATCCAAAACCATCAATGGATCAAAGTTTTCACGTGAGGATAATCAGAGAATCTATCTTAATCTTAAAATAAATGATGGGCTTATGGTAGCAACTGATATCATTTGAGTTATCAATGAGTACGATTATATAATAGTCTATCATCGATGGTTTGATTCTATTCACTTTTTAATCATAGAGAATTTCATTTATAGATATAGACATCGTGGCTCCATTTATCAAATGATATTAGAATACCATCATATGTGTTTTCTGAGATATTGGATATTAAATCTTAACGTTAATTTTTCAATAGTACCTATTGAAATATGGCTTCTGAAAAAGTCAAAATATCCAAGTTCAAAAGTATGGTCATAAGATTATAACTGGTAACTTGGAGAGTTATAAACGGTCTAGGAGCTCTTGGCGATTGCTGATATTTTTCACGATGATACACCATCTCCTAATAAATATTGTCTATGATACGAATGAGACACTATCTTGTTCTATCTTTATTTAAGAGTTTAGTTTTGGTTCTTTAGAGGAATGAACTAAAACTAATAGATTGAACCTAAATGAATCATGGTATGATTGTGATTAGGTTAAGTCCATTTGAGCTTAAATTTAGATAACCCCAAGATCCCCAATCTAAACAAACTTGCATAAGTCACTTAATATATTCTACCGGACCAAATGTTGTGTCCATTCAGAATTGTTTTTGGGTTCAATAACCCAAAAAACTTGAAGAAATGCAGCCATCCGTGAACAAGGCCAGCGATCACTCTTCATTCACTTGGTATGGGCGGTCAAGACTATGGGAAGTCTTGGGCGGCCCTATGGGATGCAATTAGCATTCCATTAATGCATTAAGTACATAATTGCACATTTTAATTAAATGAGCTACTAATTATGTTAATGTATGAATTAGACATGTAGACTTATTTTTTTTATTTAAAAAAATGAGTTTAGTTTACATGTGGACTTTTATTAAAGTCCAATGGAGTAAATAAATAAGAACAATATGGCCCATTTATTTTAGTATGGGCGGATAGGCTATTTTAATAGCTTAAGGATTTTTGTTTTTATTTTATTGATTTTATTAATTAAATAGTAATTAATTAATTGTTTAATTAATTAAGATCTCTTTCAACTAGGAGAGGACTCCTAGTATCATGCTTTTGTTGGAAGTATGAAATGATTAAATGACTATATTTAATTGATGGATAAATATATATAAATTATATTTTTCAATTAAATAAGAAGTCATAGTAAATCATAACTTAGGAATTTTAGTTGGATTAAAACTATTACTAGATTTAATTGGTGGATAAATATATATGATATATTTATATCAATTAAATTAGGAGTTATAGTTAAACACAACCTAAAAATTCTAGTTGGATTAAAACTATGACTAGATTTTCATTGGTGGATAAATATATATGATATATTTATTAAATTAGGAATTATAGTTAATCATAACTTAGGAATTCAAATTGGATTTAAACTATAAAGTCGTAGTCAAATACAAATAAGGAATTCTAATTGAACTAAAGCTATGAATTCATATAAATATCAACATGAAAATTTGGCCAAAACTAATGAATTTCTGCTAAGGAAATTCGGCCAAGGCAATTAATTCATATGTGAGAGAGTTCGGCTATAGCAAAAAGAAACAGAGGAAAGAACGTTTTGTTTTGACAATATACGAGAAGCTTTTGCATTAAAAAGCTTAGTATACAACGTCTATCTTAGTTCACACGAGTACTTAACTGAAATATTTGAGAACTCAAAAGTGATCAAACGTTTTTTAAAGTCTTTCTGAGTTTTTATTGTGATTAACATAAATACATTTTATTTTCTCCATGCACCGGTGACATACAATTCAAAGAAAAGGGAGCCCACACTCCAAGGTGATTCACATTCGTGATTAGATTGGAAGATCATCACGGAAAAATGTACGATATCTTTTATTATTTACATTATTAATCAACGGTCAAGGTTTATATAAAAAGGAAAAATATTGAAACCTATACCAAAATATTTTTCATTCTGCTGCGTATTCTCAAAGGATTTTTCCTACAAAGTGCTCTTGCAAACATGTACGAACAACCATCAGTAGTAAAAAGGTAACCTGATAAAAAAAGCTTTGCAGTTTAAAGATGTCTGAAAACAGCGGATTCAAAGAGCACCTGAATGCGTTCAACGAGATCACGGGTCAGTTGAACTCGATAAACTTGAAGTTCGAGGGAGAAATTCAAGCGCTATTGATTTTGGCCAAATGCCAGATAGTTGGAAAGACGCCATAATTCAATCAGTACATCATCCGAGACAGCACCGCTAAAGTTTCAAGAAGTCATGAGTATGATCATAACTGAAGAGATAAGAAGACACCAAGAATGTGGTAGTAGTTCATCATCAGCCTTAAATGTAGAAAACATAGATAGATGCAAGAGCAAAAACAGAGGCAATCAAGGTAAATCAAAGCAGAGATCAGGAAGATCGAAGTCCAAAGATAATCAAACCAATTCTAAGCCAAAAAGAGATGTTGAGCGTTGAAATTACGGTAAGATGGATCATTATCAGACCGACTGCAGAAGAACGACGAACATACATGAGTAAACGTAATCTCCGATGAATCCAATGATGCCTTATGCTGTTTAAAGAGTAGGATCGAGTCATGGGTGGTTGACTCTGGAGCCTCATTTCATGCCACCTCGTGCAAAGAACAACAGAAGAATTATGTGTCTAGGTACCTAGGAAAGGTGTATCATGGTAATGACTAAGATTGAGACATTGTCGGCAAAGGAGACCTGGAGATCAATTTGATTTGATATGTTTGGAAGCTGAACAATGTTAGGCACATTCTGAGTCTTCGGAAAAATCTTATCTCCATAGGGCAGTTAGCAAAGGATGAGTATGTGACCACTTTTGCAGGTGATACGTGGAAGGTCCCAAAAGGGGCCATGAAAATCACTCGGGGAAAGAAGAATGAACCTCTATATCTCACCAATGATGGAATTGGGTCCATTGTAGTGGCTGAGGAGAAAGAAGATCCGAATTTGTAGCACCAACATTTGGGGCACATTAGTGCAAGGGGATGAAGATCATACACTCTAAAGGGAGGCTGAAAGACATGAAATTGATAGAGATCGAGATATGTGAGAGCTGCGTCATGGGGAAACATAAGATAGTCAGTTTCTAAAAAAATGGAAGAACTCCGAAGGAGACGAGACTTGAGGTCATACACACAGACATTTTGGGACCAGGTTCAATATCATCAATAAAAGGTAAGAGCTACTTCATCACATTTAGTGATGATCATTCCAGAATGGTGTGGGTATATTTCTTGAGACACAAATCAGAGGTATTTAGGGTGTTCAAGAAATGGAAAGTCAAGGTAGAAAATGAAACAGGGTTGAAGATCAAGAAGCTTCATTATAACAATGAAAGAGAATATAAAGACTTCAATTTCAAGTAGTTCTGTCGCAATAATGGTATCAAGATGGTGAAGACCGTGTCGGGAATATTACAGCAGAACGGAATATTAGAAAGAATGAACAAGATGTTGACTGAAAGAGCCAGAAGCATGCGCATAAGAGTTGCTTAAACAGTTATGGGCCGAGGCAGTCAACATATCAGCTTATTTGATCAACTGAGGACCCTTAGTTCCTCTAGAGTTAAGAATACCTGAAGAAGTCTATACAGAAAAAGAGGTAAGGCTTTCACACCTTAGAGTATTTATATGTATATCATACGGCATATCAATGATCATAGCAGGAACAAGTTGATGCAAAGTCGCTCAAGTGCTCGTTTGTCGGATACAGTGAAGAAGATTTAGGCTACAAGTTCTTATACTATTAGAATAAGAAAATCATCAGAAGTAGAGATATCATCTTCAATGAGAAGTTGGTATACAAGAATAGGGATATCACGACCTACAAAGGTTTCAGAAGCGTCACAGGAATTTTTCGAGCCTGAAGATATCTCCAACAGTGGCTTTGGAAGAATAGGGCAGAAAAACGCAACAGTGAGTCGCATAACCACTTGCTTGCACGGATGTAGCAGAAAAAACCAATGGGTCGTGCGACCCTGAGGTCGCGTAACTAGCAGATCACGCCACAAGTCGCGAGGAAGAAAGTTCAAAACATGGTTAGGAAACAAGGTGAGAAGATCCAGCCGGCCGCCGGTTCCGAATAGGAAATACCTTAACAACCTTCAACTAACGGATAATGGTGAGCCTAAAGCTATAGTGAGGCTTGTCAGGTCAATGATGCCAGTAAGTGGGAGTTTGCAATGAAGGATGAGATGATGTTACTTATATCAAATCAAACTTGGGAGTTAGCAAAGTTACTAGTGGGTAAAAGAGCACTCCAAAACAAGTGGGGGTACTGCATCAAGTAGGAACATGACTGTTTCAAGAGATATAAGGTGAGAATGATGGTCAAGGGTTTTCAGCAAAAAGAAGACATTGACTACACCGACATATTCTCTCCAGTCATGAAGCTGACTACTATATGCAGTACTAAGTATAGTAGCTTTAGAGGGGTTGCATCTAGAGCAGCTAGATATGAATACTACATTTCTTCATGGGGATATGGAAAAAGAAATCTATATGCAACAACTAGAGAGTTTCGTAGTACAAAGGCATGAAAACTTGGTGTACAAGTTGATCAAGAGCTTGTATGGACTGAAAAAGTACCGCAGGAATGGTAAAAGAAGTTCTACAACTTCATGCACAAGAATGACTTCTTTAGATGCAATGCTGATCACTACTGCTACTTTAAAAAAGTTAATTTCAGTTATATTATCTTGCTAATTTATGTTGATGACATGTTAGTAGCCGGTGAAAATTTAAGGAAGATTAACAAGTGGAAGAAAGAGTTGTTTACCTAATTCGATATGGAGGATTTAGGGAAAGCAAAGCAGATTTTGGGTATGAAGATCAACAGAGACAGGTAAAGATATTCTGGAGTTATCTCAGGCAAAATACATCAACAAGGTATTGCTACGATTCAGCATGAAAGATATTAAGCCTGTCAAAAGCCACTTGCTAATCATTTTAGGTTGTCCAAAGAGCAATGTCCAAAGACAAATGAAGAGAAGAACTTTGTAGACACGGTTCCATATGCCTCAGCAATTGGTAGCTTGATGTATGCAATGGTTTGTACAACACCAGATATTGCTCATGCAGTAGGAGTAGTGAACAGATTTATAGCAGATCTTGAAATGTAACACTGGGAAGCAGTGAATTGGATACGAGGTACTTACGCGGTGCTATCAACAAGTGCATGTGTTTTAAGAGAGATGAACTGAAGATACAGGGTTATGCAGATGCAGATTTCGCTGGTAAGGTAAATCATAGGAGAAGCACTGCAGGATACGTATTCACACTGGGATCAATGACCATTAGTTGGATGTCTTAGTTGCAGAAGATTGTTGTTCTGTCTACAGCTGAAGCTGAGTATGTGGTCGTAATAGAAGCTAGCAAGGAGATGATTTGGTTACAATACAGGCTAGCAGAACTTGGGTTCAAACAGATGAGGAATGTGTTGCACAGTAACACTCAGAGTGCTATACATCTGGCCAAGAACTCAGCGTTTCATTCAAGGACTAAGCATATACGTCTCCATTACCATTTCATTAGGTCGTTACTAGATGATGAAGTTTTAATACTTGTAAAGATACAAGGAAGTAAGAATCTGGCCGACATGCTGACCAAGTCGATGACTACAGAGAAACTAGAGTTGTGCGCGAGTTCAGTGAGTCTTCAAGGATAAAGACTGGTGGGAGTTTGCACCATAGCACTGGAAGTTAAGGAGAGAGGTGACTCTCTACTTCAATATTCAAGTGGGAGATTGTTGGGATATAAAGATGAATCAGACTCAAGAAGTGAAGCATAGTAAGCCGAACGAACAAGGAGTCGCGCAACTAGGAGGTCGCGACAGTAGGTCGCGCGGGCATATTCAAACCTTCGCGGTCGCGTAAGCAGGGAAGGTTGTCTTAGGCAGTGAGTGGCGCAACCATGAGGTCACGCGATTAGGAGGTCGCACAACAGGTCGCGCGTGTATCCTGAATTAAACAGTACTGTCATTTTTGGAAGGATTTATTTCCTGTTCAAACTGGACTTTCCTTTGGTCGACTCTAGCCCTAGAAAACCACTATATATACATTATGTTTTCATAATTAATGTATTGGCAATCAGAAAGAAAAGAGAGAGTAAAGAGAGAGTCGTGTAATCTTCTATTATAGTGGATTAAGTGCGGGTGCGATCCGTGGATGTAGAAAAGTTTTCTGAACCACGTAAAACCTTGTTTTGTGTTTTTTTCCTTGTTTGTTATTATTGTGTATCTATGCTTGTGTGTGAGTTTGGCTAGCCGTAGAACCATTCCGCTGTATTAGGATTCAGCGTAATTTCTAACAGTATAGTCTTCTGTTGCTTTATATTTTTCCAATGTGAGATTTGTCTCATCTTCTATTTACTTTACACATGGGTTTTATAACACTTCCCTTACATGTGAGCCTGGTTGGCTCTTGATTGGCCATCGTCATTTTCTTACTATTGTTTTGAGTTACCCTTTTTTGGCAGAGCTTATTGAGTTGCCTTTTTTGGTAGAACATGGCCCAGGCCCCGTATGACGTTAGTCAAAGGCTCTGATACCCTATTAAATTTCAACATGTATGACATGTTTTTATGTGTTTATGAGAATTAATATGTATACTGGTAAATAGCCTTACAACGCAATAGATTAGTCTATCGGGTTGTGGCATCCCTTAGTATATATACCCTTCTATTGTATATACTTTTCTAATGTGAGATTCATTTTATCTTTTATTAGTTTCACACTTGAGTTTTCTAATATTCCACTTTTTTTTAGTCTATTGATATGAAGTATAATAGCTTTGTTAGATAAACAAACTTACTTTTCAAAAAAAAAAAAAAAAGATAAACAAACTTAATTTATTACCTACTTTCAGTAGCTTTAAAAACCATGGCCAGAACCTAGTTTTGAATATAGATTACTGTGGTTTTCTAATTTTGAAATGTGTAATAATAGATGAGACTAATATTGAAAACCTATGTCCATTCTTTCTACTATAGACGAACTTTGGTTTATTGATGTGATATTTGTTAAAATTTGGCTAAATATTTAATAGAGGTAACTTAATTCAAAAATGTTATTGTATGGAAGATCTACACCAAAAATCCGCCCAATTTAGCCTAATAAGGCCTTGTTTGTTTGGTGGGTTTGGAATGGGTTTGGGTTATTTTTTTTTCCAAACCCACGTTTGGTGCTTGCAAATGGGTTTGGTTAAAATTAACCTTACTCCATTTTATCCCATTAAAACGGGATAATTGCAACCCATTGAAAATAGGGGTTAAAAAAATCCAATCCTCTTCTCTCTAACTCTTCTCCCACACTCTTCCCTCTGCTCTCTCCACCTCTCTCTCCAACGTCGTGACCCTGCTCTTTCCACCTCTCTCTCAACACCTTCTTCTTCTCTCGGCGCTGCCGTCACCGATCTTCTCTTGTCGTCGCCGCCGTCGCCGATCTTCTTGCTGACAGATATATCATTTATTAATTGTTTCGCTTTCGAATCAAAAATGGTTTTCCAGTTGAATAATAGCGATTCAATATGGAGAGTTTAAAGATGTTTATGGTTTTATCTGGAGGGGTCTTTCATGTAAGTGTGATTCTCCATGTTTGATGAAGAAGTTAGGTGTGATTTTTTTTTTCCTTATATTTTTAAATAACAAATACTATCATGCTTGCTGATGTGAGTGGGGTTTAGAACCTTCTGATCAGTGTGATTGCAACTCATTATTAATTATTTGAACGCATAGCATCAACAGTTTACACAACTCCATGAACCCAAATAGATCATGAGCATCGCGATATTTTCTAGTACTCATTCATGGCCCATCACAGATGGTGACTTGACTTAACAAATCCAACTCATTATTAATTATTTGACAGTGTAATCGAACATCATCACCCCACCAGAAAATATTAATTACCAAGCAATACTCTAGCTACATCATATATATATATATATATATGTATATAATCGGTTTATATTTATGTTTGAAAATAATGAAACTGTATGGTTTTGTTCTATATTGGTATCGATTTATGCATCACAATTGTTTCGCTTTGCTAGTGATTCTATGTTGAATAAGATTGTATGGTATTGTTCTGTGTTCATATGTTGACGCACACAGAAATTTGGGAACTGTGTTGGTATGGTATTGTTCTGGATTTGGGAACTAAATGGCGCAACATCTCAACTGGAGATTGGAAAAGATGATGTTTGTAATCTAAGATAAGATTATTGAGGTTACTTTGTGTCAATTTTAACTAAGATTACTCCTACTATTTGATTGCATCACACTCTTTCTTTCTAGTAATTTCCTATGGGATGGGTGTACCACGTCGTTATCCATATATCTATTTGATGAAATACATCCGCAGATTATTTTTCTTCCAGAAAAAAAATATTAGTTTTGGTAACAGTTAAAAGATGCAGATTTTGAATATAATTTATACTTTATTTGTCAATTTATAAATTTGCATTTTTCTTCTCTGTCTTGTTCCTCTCTTGACATAATTTTAAGAAGATATAGTGTATACTTTTTGACAACTTGTTCACTATGTAATATAAGTGGTTATATTCAATTGATAAAATTTTTGGTTAAATTTTTTTGTTTGTTTTGAAAGACTTGTTATGTCCCTACGAATTGGTTGTGTTTATGAAAATTGAGTATGTCTCTTCTGTGTAAAATGATTCTTCTACAGTTGCATATCCATGGAGACTATGTATAAAGTTACACAGAGCTTTCAAATTATGGCTTTGCAGCTTTGTACACCATTATGAAACATTTTTTCTTATGTTGCAATTGAAGCCATATTATATTTGAATTTTACTTCCCGAAAATGATATCGTAGAGTTTTTTCCATTTTGACTTGATTTGGTGCATGCAAGAGGACCTCTAGATATGTAAAGTGGTTGTGTTTTATATTTGTATTGCTCTTCTCTGTCTTCAATCTGATATCATGCTTTGTCTGGCAAATGGACTATTATTTGACTTCAATTTCTATGAAGGAAAAAACAATAGCTTGATATAATGTCTTATCTTATTTTATGTTTAACTGTATTGTTATTTAAGCTTATGAGATCATAGACACATTTTAATTGAAGTAATTTTATTTTTGTTAGAATTAATGACAAATGTTTATTCTTTTCATGAACTAGTTATGGATGGCATGGATGAAGAAGATATTATTTGGTTCTTAGTTGTGCAACTATTACATTTGCAAAGACTGTATCTGCTTGCAATGAGTTCAATTATGCACCACATGGCAACATATCAATATAATAAACGATCTTTGAGTAACCGTACATTTGTCAACCATACAATTCGTCTTGGGTTTATAAATAATATAATTAGTAACAATGATACAGAATGTATTAATCAGTTAAGGATGGACAGAAGAACTTTTGCCATATTATGTGAACTCCTTCATAACACTAGAAGATTGAAGACTAATGGTTTGGTTTCCGTTGAGGAACAAGTCAGCATATTCTTACATGTACTTGCTCACCATGTTAAAAACCGAACCATTCGAAATAGGTTTCGTCGATCCGGAGAGACAATTAGTCGATACTTTAATTCAGTTTTATGTGCAGTTTTACAACTACACAATGATTTATTAGTTTTACCAACTCCTGTGCCTGAAAATTGCACTGATGAGAGATGGAAATGGTTTAAGGTTAGTAATACATATAACTATCAACTAATTTTAGTTTATGTTCCCATCATATATCGCCCTTTACATTATAGTTTTTTTTTTTTCATAGAATTGTTTGGAGGCTCTGGATGGGACATATATTAGAGTGCATGTACCTGAAGTTGACAAACCACGATTTAGAACGAGAAAAGGTGAAATTGCAACAAATGTATTAGGTGCTTGTTCTAGGGATATGATGTTCAAATTTGTTTTCCTGGGATGGGAAGGTTCGGCTTCAGATTCTAGAGTACTTCGAGATGCATTATCTAAACCAACTGGGTTGAAAGTTCCTACTGGTAAGCATTAATAAGTGATTACTATAAGGACATATGCATACAAATAGTTATATATTTATATATTTTAATATTTTTTCAAACTTTTGTGACCAATAGGTTGTTATTATCTTGTGGATGGTGGGTACTCAAATGGTGAAGGATTTCTAGCACCATATAGAGGAACACGATATCATTTATCTGAATGGAGAATAGGTTGTGCCCCTGTTAATCATGAAGAATATTTTAACATGAAGCATTCATCAGCACGAAATGTAATTGAACATTGTTTTGGACTACTGAAACTACGTTGGGCAATTTTACAGAGCCCATCTTTTTATTCTCTCAAAACACAATGTGGAATCATAGTTGCATGTTGTCTTCTGCATAATCTTATTAGACGAGAAATGTCAATTGATCCAATGGAGCAAGAGCTAAATAAAGTCAATGAGGATGAAAGGGATAATGATATCATTGGGCAAGTGTCTTCATCCACACAATGAACAACATTGAGAGATAACTTAGCACAACAAATGTTTAATGGATGGAGAGGAAATTGATCTACTTAATCTTGATTTACAAATATTTTTGTACTTAGATTTTTATCTGTGATTTAGGGATTTTATATAATTGTATAACATTTACTAATGCACTATTATTATTTTGTTTTAATATAGATTTTTAATTGAAAGATTACATGACTATATTTAAATGCACATATTATTTATGGAGTCTAATATTAATACATTATGTTAGTTATTTTATTTTAACTTTGTTTAATTACAATTGTTTTATAATATAATAGTTTGGTTTCTTTTATTTGTTTTTTGATTATATGTGTGTAGGAATAGATGTTGGAGGTTCTAGCCAACCAAATGAGCATGAAAAAAGAGCAAGTAGACGGGTGTGGACAAAAAAAGAAGAAGAAGCATTATTAGGTATCATGGATGAAATTATAGCAAATTGAGGTCGCGCAGATTGTGGTTGCTTTAAAGCTGGAACATTTAAAATTATGGAAGTGCGATTATCAAATATCCTACCAAATTGTGGTTTGAGAGCTAGCCCTTACATTGAGTCGAAGGTGAAGAGTTGGAAGAAAGATTATGGAGTGATATATGATATGAAAAATACCAGCGGTTTTGGTTGAAACCATGAAAGACAGTGCATTGAAGTTGATAGTAATGAAACATGGAATTCATATGTACAGGTGATGTTTACTTTTTAAAATTTTTAATTTTTTGACATAATTTAAAATATATGAGGTACTTATTTTTTTCTTTCTTTTTGCAGCACCATAAACAAGCAAAAAGATGGAGAGATAAACCTTTTCCACTGTATGAAAGGTTGAAATACATATTTGGAAAAGACCGTGCTACTGGGAAAACAGCATATACTCCAGAAAATCTAGCAACAAATGTGGATTTGGATGAAAACTCTGAAAATGATGTTGAGATATTTGGAAACTTTTCTCCTATGTCAGTTAATCAAACAGATTTTACCCAAAGAGGCCTGAACCAAGCTTCATCTCAACCCTCAAGCAGGAAAAGGTCTAGATCTGGGGATCTAATAATTCGGAGTATGGATAGATTTACAAATGTGCTGAAGGAGGCTATGGACAAAACAAATGAGACATTGGATAAATTTGCTCAAGTGTTAGCCAAGAACAAAGTAAATGAAAATTCTCTTTTGGCTATTGATTTGCAAAAAATGCAACTTCCTCTCGCGGATCAAATACTTATTATGCAAAAGTTTATGCAAAAACCAGAAATTGCAGAGGTTTTCAAGGCACAATCTAATGAGGACCAGAAGTTCCAGTTCATTGCATCAATTCTTAATGGTGCATTTGATGGATGACTGATATATTATATTATTAAGTAATTATGGAAGCTAACTTTTTGTTTATGTGCAGCTTATAACTATTAACTTTTGAACTTTTTGACTCTGTACATAATGGTTATAGGACCATAGATAACCATACATGATTGATGCTAGTTTTTGATTGATTGCATCAACACTATATATATATATATATATATATATATATATATATATATATATATGTCGCTAAGTTTGTAATATGATACAATATTATATTCAATAGAGATATGTAACTATTGCAATATTGTTATTATTATTATGTGTTTTAGGATTATATTTCAGTTTTTTTTAATGAGTTATGATTATATTTAATGTTATTATGTTTAATTTTTTATTAAATATTTATAAGTTTATTATGTTTTTAATAGGAAATATAGATATATGTTATTCGAATTATGTTTATGAAAATTAGTATGTTTTGTAATAATTTCAGAGATGGAGTCTCTATTTTGTGGGTTCAATTGTGAAAGAAAAATGAGATTTAAATTACTACAAAAAACAAAAAAAATTATCATTCTTATTTAATGAGCTTGGGACCAAATTTATAATTGTTTTTGCCAATTTATAAATCTATAATAATTCAATCATTAAAAAATTTTATAATTTGATATATCTATAATACATTTATTTATTTTATTTAGATAAATTTAATTTTATATTTAAAAATAATTTAACATTAATTAAATTATTTTAATTATTATCCGATCCATACTCATAACAAACATTGGTTTGCACTATTTTGTCAAATCCTGTAAGTTACCAAACACAGCTATACACTATTTTTAATCCTATCCTATGTTACACCAAACATGAAATTATTTATAAATTTATCCAATCCAATCTCATCCTATCCAATCCCATATAAATAATCCAATCCTATCTCATGCAACAAACGAGGCCTAAAAGTCTTCCCATAAATAGGAGGTTTCATGTTTTTGTAACATTTGACAAAGTTATCCCTCCTTTAGAAGTAATTTTATTTCAATTTCTAGAAATATTTTAAATTGAACATAAAATTAGAAAAAAAAAAAAAAGAATTGAACTTAAAAGTGTAAATTGTTACAACCTTCTAGAATGATTGAAAATAAATTTTCAATAATTTGTAATTTTTTGAAAAAGTAAGTATTCCTTGATTTAGAGGCCTGATACTTTACACCAAGATAAAAGATTTTGTAGTTATATTCGTTGATAGTTAACAATTAATAATAACTAATATATTGCTACTCCTGATAGTTTGTTTCATTTTTTACATAAAGAATTGTATACATTATCCATTTTAATTTTCATTTCTACACATTCATGTCACTTCTTTAAATTTAAAAGTAAATTTACTTGTTTAAATAAATTAAGTGAACTTTATTTAAAGAATTTTAGCTCATCTACTCAATTTTTCAATTTACAATTTTATCTAAATAAGTTTTAATATTTCATCTTTAAATTATTTTTTTCCTAATAATTTAAACAATTAACAAAATAGATAATTTTGAATTCATCTAGAAAAGTAAATTAGACTAAAAATGGAAACTAAAGAACTTAGAAAGAGAAATTTAAATAAAAGATTATACAACCTTCCTTAGAGTTCCTTGTAAGGACCTCTCTATATTGGTAATTTGCATCGATTGTCAATTTTGGCTCTAGATTTTATACATTAATTATTTGAAAATTCAGGGTGTGTGAATGCATATTGTCTCTATAATTTTATTTACACTGAAATCCTAAAACAAAAAAATTCAAAAATTACAAACATGAAAAAGGGTGGCGTAAAATTGCATACTGCCATCCTATCTCTCACTATTTTAATAATAAAACAAACAACCTTCCTAGGGATATTCAGAGAATTGTTTCTATCCATGCTTATAGGAATGATAGTAGACCTGATAAAATCATTTGGGGGCTTACTAAGAGTGGAAATGTTTCTTTGAAGTCTGTCTTCTTCTAATGACTTGGTTGATTAGGATTGGAAGTTTATCTGGCAGCTTAAACTGCCTCCAAAAGTTGTTAATTTGCTGTTGTTGTTATTAGATGGTAAACTGCTTACTAATTTACAAAAGAGTATCAGAAGCCTTACCTGTGATGTCTCATGTCCTAGATGCAAGGATGGGGCTGAAGATTTATAACATTTACCTGTGAGCAATGGTGAGTTTAATGCTTGGTTGCAGTGGATTCTAAAGAGTACTAAGGCGTATGTTGATAATGAGATGCCTAAGTTTCTTATTTTTGCTGTTACGTCACTACAAAAAAAAAGCTTATCTACTACGGGCAAGGGTGGCCCGTTTTTAATAATTATATCGACTACGGGCTTTTAAAGGCCCGTAGTGGATAATCTGTTAACCACTACGGGCATTTGAAGCCCGTAGTAAAAAACATCTTCCACTACGGGCATTTAAAGGCCCGTAGTGGATAATCTGTTATCCACTACGGGCATCTTTGGGCCCGTAGTGGATAAACCATCCACTACGGGCCCAATAATGCCCGTAGTGGATAACAGATTATCCACTACGGGCCTTTAAATGCTCGTAGTGGATAACAGATTATCCACTACGGGCCTTTAAATGCTCGTAGTGGATAACAGATTATCCACTACGGGCCTTTAAATGCCCGTAGTGGATAATAGATTATCCACTACGGGCATTTGGGGCCCGTAGTGGATAACCATATCCACTACGGGCCCATGCCGCCCGTAGTGGATAATCTATTATCCACTACGGGCATTTAAAGGCCCGTAGTGGATAACAGATTATTCACTACGGGCATTTTGGGGCCCGTAGTGGATAACAACATCCACTACGAGCCCAAAAATGCCCGTAGTGGATATTAGACTACTTTTCCCCTTTTGTCCCAAAATCCCTAGCTAACATTTTATTTTTTCTTTCTCCCTCTCCGCAGCAGCCCCTGCATCACTGCTCTCCCACTCCGCAGCAGCCCAGATCGCACAGCCCCTGCACGACCAGCCCCTGCGCGACCAGCCCCTGCACGCCTGCTCCCTTGCTCCCCTGCACCCAGCCCCTGCACAAAAAGGTAATGTACTGCATTCTTCATAAAAATTAAGTTTAAGTTTTAATATTATTAGTTTCGAGCAAATGCATGGGAATTGGATTTTTTCATTCTATCACATGAATTAATAAAATAATAGAGAAAAGAAGAAACAACTAATTCAGTATTGTGCAACATCGGTAAGTTGTTTAGAAAAACTGAATTATTAAAGATATTAACTTTCAAGAATACAAAAAAGCATAGAAAAAGAAAAAAAAAATCTTATTTTGGTGACTCAACAAAAATGTGTTGATTTTAGTTTTTATCTTAAATGTCTTTACGGGTAATAAATGGAATAGCATAACCTTTTTACTGATGCTTCACTTCTAAGTGTGAAATTTGGAGCTCAAGTAAAAGCTGTTTAGAAAAATTAGATTACCAAAACAACAAAATAATTGTCATTACCGAAAGTGATCTCTATAATAAAAAATTATTAGAATATGATTAAATAATACTCATACATAAACCAAGAATTTATTACTTAATAATATAATATTTATTATTCTAGTAACGAGAATTATCACGCTTGAAGTTATCAAATTATTACATTACACAACATCAATTACTTACGAACCCGGATTTTAACATTATATGATAAGTATATATACAAACCAAAAATATTATAAACATAAAGTCTTATACGGTTTTAAGCTATAATACCCACATATTATAACAAGTAAACATTAAATGAAGTACCGAAAAATTAAGTTTAAAATAATAAATTGACACATGAACTCACTCAAACACTAATTTTTTTTTGGTAAAGAGGAGGGCATCAGCCCAGAACAAACAAAAGCTAACAAATTACCCAATAGAGCAAATCATTCTAATGGAGGTAAGACCCCTGTAGTCATCCAAAACAAAAGAAACAACACAGGGATGAGGCTCCTCAAAAAACTGAACACACTCAAACACTAATTTTTAATAGCAAAGCCCCCGGACAAATAACAAAAATTTCATTATTATTGCTAAAATCAAGTTGTATAACTAGTTCTAAATGTAATACACCTATTTCTTACAAATACAATACATTATGTAAGGAGATATAACTATTATTCCGACACATGACAATTAGAAACCAAATGAATTTTCAAATCAAATAAAGGCACAATCCTAGCCATAAAACACATATTCTAAACATATATAGCGTTATTACACCTAAGTCTTTCAAACGTTCATAGCATTTAAAGAAAGTTTAGGTTTTCAACCGATAAACTTTAACTAAACAAATATAACTGGTAATACCAACAAAAAAGAAATTCAAAATCATCTGACTACTACAAATTCATCTCTCCCACTCCGCAGCAGCCCCTGCATTCCTGCTCTCCCACTCCGCAGCAGCCCAGATCGCACAGCCCCTGCGCGACCAGCCCCTGCGCGCCTGCTCCCTTGCTCCCCTGCGCGCCTGCGCCCTTGCTCCCCTGCACCCAGCCCCTGCACAAAAAGGTAATGTACTGCATTCTTCATAAAAATTAAGTTTAAGTTTTAATTAAGTTGCTTACATTATTAGTTTCGAGCAAATGTATGGGAATTGGATTTTTCCATTCTATCACATGAATTAATAAAATAAAAAATACACTAATATTGGAGATGATAATATAACTTAACATTATATACTACAACAATGGGTTATCTAAAAGCTCTTAGTTTATTTATGTATGCCTATACTGCATCAGACACAACTATATGTGCATGCAAATCTCATATTAGTTAACAATAATTTGGTGATATAAAGAGCAGATGAAGAAGCTACTGGTTGCATATACAAGCAAGCATTGCATTATGTGTCCTTGAAATTGGTCCAGATCCCATCTTGACCATCCATCAAATATGATAGAGGATCCATATTAGATGTGGATATTTTCTTTATTTTTATTTTTAATTTTTAATTTAAATCTCTACTATCTATCACATAAATATATGGTTAAAATCTATTGAAAAATAATTTTTTTAAATTTTTAATATGCAGGTAACGTGTTATAAAAATTCTATTTTATTTATTATACCATTCACACAACTTCGTGAAGAGATGAAAAAACAAAATAAAAGACATGAAGATGAGTTGAAAAGACAACAAGATGAGATGAACGCTCTTAAGCAACAACTTAAAGACTTGCAAAGTTTTGTATTCAATATGCAGGTAACGTGTTATAAAAAATCTATAATATTAGATTAATTTATAATGATATTTTAATTAATTTTAATTACTTTTTACTTTCAGACAAATGATAGAGGACATAGTGCAGGAAGAGGTCCTTCTCATAGTATGCATAAGGTATATAACATAAAAATCTAATAATATATAGTATTTTTGTCTTCTTTAAAACTTTATAAGTTTATAAAGTTTCAATATCTATTGAAATTCAATGTGTATTGAAATTTTATATTTTATTTTTGAAGCAACAATATTCAAGTGCCTCAAATTTATCGGGAGGTAATAAATGTTTGAATATCGCTGGAACTTCTGCAAAGGTAAATTTGAATAAACTTTATTAATTAATAAATTAAATATTGTATTGAGATTTATTGACCTTTAATCACTTTTAATTTTATATGCAAATGTTAGTCATTTTCTAAGGCATCTACAAGTCATATGGATGGTTCAAGTGAAAAGGAAAAAAAATGCAAATTATTACATTGGATGGGCAATGGAGAGGTAGTAGCCGAAGCTGAAGTTGATTGTAGGGATCCACAGGCTGTGGTACATGGCATGATTCTTGGTCCAGATTGTTGGAGAGTTTCTGTGAAGAAAATTTTGGTGAGCAAGGTTCCTTTATATCGTGCTAGTACTGAGTTTATGACACTTGAAGATACACTAAACTCATTTATTGCTTGGCCAGCGAAATATGTTATATAGTATGTTTATTAGTACATTAAGATTATGTTTATTAGTACATTAAGATTTTAATGTTTTGTAATCAAAATGATATGATTATGTGTTTTTATTCTTCAAATTAAGTATATTAGTTTTAATTGATTGTATTATTATTTATAAATTTTTGAATTATATGCTGTAATATTGCATAATATTTTGCAGGTAATTGAAACCAATGTGAATGGTATAATAAATAAAATAGAATTTTTTTTAAAAAAATTATCAGATTATTTACTACGGGCGGCGCCCGTAGTAGAAAATGTTTTATTAAAAAAGCGACTACGGGCAATGCCCGTAGTGGAACATAGTTTCCACTACGGGCATTGCCCGTTGTCGAAACTATTTTCCACTACGGGCAACGCCCGTAGTGGAAACCTCATTTACTACGGTAATCACTACGGGCTTTGCCCATAGTCGTTACCTTGACTATCCACTACGGCCACGGTTATAGCGGGCCTGCGCCCATAGTGGATGCTCATCCACTACGAGCATTGCCCGTAGTGGATGAGCTGTTTTTTTGTAGTGCTTTGTGGTATATATGGATGTGGAGGTGTAGTGCTGTCTTTGATGATGGTTTTGTGTGTCCAAGTTGGCCTATTATGGCTATTAAAAGATTCTCTGTGGACTGGTTACAAGCTAATATTGCTAATACCATAAAAGAGAAGGCTGCTAGAACCCATTTGATTTCTTAGAGCCCTCCTCCTGAAGGTTGGCTTTAGTTAAATGCGGATGAAGGTATGAATAGGCAGTTGGGTTTTATTTCTGCTGGAAGGGTGGTGAGAGGTGCTAATAAGAGGTGGCTGGGAGGTTTCTCCCTTAACAAAGATGTGGGAATTGTCTTAGAAGTTGAGCTATGAGGATTCTTTGAGGGATTGCAGTTTGTGTGGGGTGTGTGGTATATGTAGGTTTTGGCTGAGACTGATTCTCTAACCACTGTTAATCTGATGTTTAATGATGTGTATATTAATCATCCTAAATCAGCTTGATTTGCTAATGCAAGATGCTGATTAGTGGTGATTGGAAGTGTGAAGTTAATCACATATATATGGAAGGTAACAGAGTAGCTGATGGTATGGCAAGTCTTGGCTAGATTTATTTATTTATTTTGTGAATTCTGACACCTTTGTGGGTTAGAGAACTACTAGAACCAACCGAGATTAAATCATACAAGTACGGCCCGGACAGCTACTTCTAGTAACGGGAGATGAGGACTATCGGGACCAACGGCAATAACAACTACTCCCAACAACGGGAAGGATCTACTCCCAATACGGAAGAGAGGTCTACCCACACAATTGTATTTTTATGGGCAATTGTGAAAATATATATTTACATGTCTACACAAAGATTTAAACCATAGTGACTTGGAGGATTTTGAGGCCTTCGACCCACCAAGGCAATGTAGCTTGTATTTTATTGGCTAGATTATGAGCATAGGAATTATGGTTTTTAAGGAGCCTCATCCTGAGGTTCACGACTTAGTTGTGGGTGATGTTTCTGGTGCTGGGTGTGTCAGGTTGGTAGTGATGTGTAGTGATGTAGTTTGTTTTTGTTGAGCATTTTGCCCTCCTTTGTACCCTAAAAAAGAAAAAAAAAAAAAAACTTTGCCACCTTTAATTTGCCCATATATTTTCAATGTCTCCTCAAATCTCAGTTATTAGGTTTAATATATATATTGTGGATGATAATTCTACATCTCTCAATGTTGTCTCATATATATTTAGATCATGGAAATATGACGGTATAGGTCTTTATAAATATTTTTTAAAAGCCCTTTTTTTAAATTTCATTTTCGTCCTTTTTTTTAGGAAAAAGAATTGTGTTTTTAAGATTTTGTAGAAGATATTAAATTATTTGATTGTAGTAGTTTTTTTCCTTCAATATGACTAATGGTTTACATTGTTCAATATACGTGATCATTTTTCCCCCTTATTCATTTTCCCTTGTCTTTGTTGGAAATAAAACACTCAAACAACTTTTATTTAAACTCAAAATAAATATTACAAGAAAACTCTCACTCAAGAACTAACTCACTCTTTGCTTCTTCTTCACTCACTTAGAAGCTTTGCTTCTTCTTGATGCCTAAACCAAAATGGGGAGGGGGTATTTATACTACTTACAAATCATTTTAGACCACACAAATAAACTAATCCAAAATTATAATAACCATACACCTCATCCTTCTACATCCTTCCACATTCTTCCAATTGACCACATGATTTTTATGCCTAATTATCAAACCCTAGAGAATTCTAGATAAAGGGCTTGGACCTTATTTATGGACTTGGACTCTAATTTATTTGGGCTTGGGTTTGGGCTGCCATAATAGTTCGGGCCTTCAAATGGTTTGGGCCTAAAATAAGTTTATACTTCAACACCCCCCTTTAAACTTGTTTTACCATGCCAAGCAAACTTCTTAATCTCGAAAAATCTTCAAACCTGAGTAGCTTGGTGAAAATATCTGCAATTTGATCTTTGGACTTCACGTACTCCATTTGCACATCCCTTTTCGCTATGCACTCCCTTATGTAGTGGTAACGAGTATCAATATGCTTGCTTCGATCATGGAACACTGGATTCTTTGCTAGGGCAATGGCTGACTTGTTGTCGACACAAATCTCAGTTGGCTCTTCTTGTGGCAAACCCAATTCTTTCAGCAAATTTCTAAGCCATATTACATGACAAACGCGCGAAGTAGCAGCTACGTATTCGGCTTTACAAGTGGATAGGGTGACAATCGGTTGCTTCTTTGACATCCATGTGAAAGCTGTATTTCCCATGAAGAACACGAACCCACTGGTGCTCTTCCTGTCATCTATATCTCCACCCCAATCGCTATCGCTATATCCCACAAGCTTGTAATAATTAGAAATTGAATAAAACAAGCCAAAATCAATTGTACCTTTAATGTAACGGAGAATTCTCTTAGCGGCTTTGAAATGGGTGGTTGTTGGATTCTCCATGTATCGACTCACAAGTCCAACAGCATAAAGAATATCTGGCCTTGTGCACGTCAAATAGCGTAAGCTTCCAACTAAACTCTTGAAGAATGTTGGATCTATGCTTTCACCTTCACCATGCTTCGATAGTTTGATTCCGCATTCTGCTGGCGTATTTATCGGCTTACAATCATTCATCTTGAACTTCTTGAGTATCTCCTTTGCATAATTTTCTTGGGAGATAAAGATGCCTTCTTCCTTTTGCTTGACTTCAATACCAAGATAGTACGCCATTAATCCGATGTCAATCATCTCAAACTCCTTGGCCATTGTTTTCTTAAACTCTTCAATCAGGCTTAGGTTATTGCCGGTGAAAATCAAATCATCCACGTACAAGCATACTACCAGAATATCTCCATTCATGATCTTGATAAATAGGGCGTGCTCGTAGGGACATTTGGTGAAGCCATTTTGTTGGAAGTACTTGTCAATTCTGCTATTCCATGCCCTTGGTGCTTGCTTTAACCCATAGAGAGCTCTTCTCAGCTTCAGAACTTTGTCTTCTTGGCCTTTGACTTCGTAACCCAGTGGTTGCTGAATGTAGACATCTTCTTTAAGAAATCCATTTAGGAAGGCAGACTTTACATCCATCTGATGTATCTTCCACTTGTTTTGCACTGCCATAGAAATGATTAGTCTTATAGTTTCTAATCTAGCAACTGGAGCAAATACCTCATCATAGTCTATTCCAGCTCTTTGACTGTAGCCTTTCGCAACTAGCCTTGCCTTGTACCTTTCAATCTCTCCCTTAGAATTTTGCTTTGTTTTGTACACCCATTTAACACCAATTGCCTTGTGTCCTTTTGGAAGTGGAACAAGTTCCCAAGTGTTGTTCTTTTCAATGGCCTTGATTTCCTCATCCATCGTATCTCTCCACTTCTTTTCTTGAGCAGCTTCTTCAAAACTCACTGGTTCACAATCAGCAAAGAGGCAAAAAAGAGTAAGATTATCAGATCTCTCAGTTTCCTCGTATAAATCTTGAAGACCTCTTGTTCGCTCCATTGCTCTTTCTTGTAAAAATGATGGTGGTGAATTTCCATTATTTGTTGAAGCTGGTGATGCTGGTGGTGTAGTGGGTTCTTGTTGAGGTTCTTCTAGTTGCTCCACCGGCGTCCGCTCTGTTTCTTCAAATTATGGAGTGAAGTTGAAGTTGTCTACATGCGATCCAAAATTCCATTCTCCTTCTTCATCAAATATCACATCTCGGCTGATCACAAACTTTTTGTTGTTCGGGTTGTATAGCTTGTAACCTTTTGAATAAGCGGGATAGCCGATGAAGATGAAACTCTCACTTCTATCGTCAAGCTTGGTTCTTCTCGCATCTGGTACATGAACATGAGCTATGCTTCCAAAAACTCTTAGGTGGGAGATGCCGGGCTTTCTACCACTCCATGCTTCTTGAGGTGTCTTTCCCCACACACTTCTTGTTGGAGAGCGATTGGACAAATAGACTGCACACGCCACTGCTTCTGCCCAAAACTCCTTGGGCAATTTCTTGCTTTTGAGCATGCTTCGCGCCAAATCCAGGATTGTTCTATTCTTTCTTTCTGCAACTCCATTTTGTTGGGGGGATCTGGGAACAGTTAGAGGACGTCTAATTCCATTAGCTTCACAAAACTCCAGGAATTCCTTGGATGTGAATTCTCCTCCTCTATCGGATCTCAGTGCCTTGATTTTATGGCCACTTGCTTTTTCCACATCGGCTTTGAACTTCTTGAATACTCCAAAGACTTCTGATTTTTGCTTCAAGAAATAAACCCATGTTTTTCTTGAAAAATCATCAATGAAGAGAAGGAAATAATTACTGTTATCGAGAGAGCTTGGCTTGATCGGACCGCACACATCGGTATGGACTAGCTCGAGTGGCTTCTTGGCTCTTGAGTCTGACTCTTTTGGAAAGCTATTTCTAAATTGCTTCCCGAGTAAACATCCTTCACAAAGTTTGTCAGGATGATTGATGCATGGTAGTCCCCTCACCATTTCCTTCTTAGATAGTAGCTCCAAGCTTCCAAAATTGAGATGCCCAAATCGAAGGTGCCATAACCAAGATGCATCTTTGTAGCAGGCTTTCAGACACTTTGCAACATCATTTTGAATGTTCAAAGAAAATAATCTATTCTTTGACATTTTTACTTTGGCTATTAGATTTCCTTTGCCATCTCTTATAAAAAGACTACAATCCTTCATATGAATATCATAGCCTTTTTCTAAGAGTTGACCCATACTCAGGATGTTGCATGTTATATTGGGTACATAGTAGACATTTGAGATTAATTGATGACTACCATTTCTAGCGCGGATAAGGATGTTACCTTTTCCTTTTATTGATATTTTTGAATCATCTCCAAATGAGACATTGCCAGCCACTAATTCATCTAGCTCTACGAACATACTTCTTCTTCCACACATGTGGTTGCTTGCACCAGTGTCGAGGTACCAAGCATTTTCTTGGTCTCCATTATTGTCTCTACAAGCTAGTAGCACCGTCTCCTTCTCTTCGGTTTTGACTTCCACATAATTGGACCTTTCATCAACCTTACTGTTGGGAGCTCTACATTCCGAAGCATAATGCCCAAATTTCTGGCAATTATAACATTGAACTTGAGATTTATCGTACCTCGAGTTTGAATTGCCTCTCCCACGGCCTCTTGTTGAGCTTTCTCCTTTCTCGTAGTTGTTGAGGTTGCTGCTGTTGGAATTCCAACCTCGTCCATGGTCACGGCGTCTACCTCGTCCTCCGCCTCGGCCTCTACCTCGACCACGCTGGCTTCTCTCGTGGCCTTGACTTTCTTCCTTCTCCTTCAGTTGCATCTTGAGGAGTTGCTCGTTCATTTCTTGCTTCCTCTTATGTTTTTCTTCATATGCTTGCAATGATCCTTGGAGTTGCTCGATCGTCATTTCTTCCAGGTCTTTAGTTTCTTCTATCGTCACAACAATGTGCTCAAATTTAGGATCCAATGATCGGAGTATCTTCTCTATTATTCTTACATCTTCTAACTTTTCACCGTTTCTTTTTAATTGATTAGAAACGGCTGCTACTCTTGAGAAATAATCTGAAATAGATTCAGAAGCTTTCATGTGTAAGGATTCAAATTCACCTCTTAATGTTTGGAGACGGACCTTCTTTACGTTTTCGACTCCTTTGTAAGAGATTTGTAACTTCTCCCACGCTTGGTTAGCGG
The DNA here is from genome assembly GCA_003430845.1 of Xanthoceras sorbifolium. NCBI lineage: Eukaryota > Viridiplantae > Streptophyta > Magnoliopsida > Sapindales > Sapindaceae > Xanthoceras > Xanthoceras sorbifolium. The sequence continues at coordinate 24,030,981 of CM010611.1, forward strand.
AGCTTGCACTCGAAATCTTCTCAAAACCATCATCATCTAACGCTTGATAGATGAGATAGAGAGCCTTCTTATATCTCTTTCTTGAGTCTTTTAAACTATCCTTTTGAGTTTGGGATAAAGTTGGCTCATCTTCTGGTTCGGTGTAGCCTTTCTCTACGACCTCCCAGACATCGTGTGCTCCAAGGAGAGCCTTCATCTTGATACTCCAATTATCATAGTTTTCGTTCTTGAGTGTTGGAACTTGAAACGACGCCATACCATTAGCCATAACTCTCAATATGGTGAGAATTTCGAAATTCTGACTACACGGATGAACTCAGAACGTCGAAAAACTTTAAGATGAACTCAGACAAAAAATCGTTTTTTTTGTCAAAGTCAAAGTCAACCTAACCTGGTCAATAGTCAACGTTTTTGATGGCTCGGTCAACGGCTTGCGGCTCGGTCAACAGGCTTGGCAGCTCGGTCAACTCGCCTCTAACTCAGCTGGACTCACTTCCAACTCGGCTGACTCGGCTTGAACTCGGTGAGTTAACTCACTCCCTGGCAGCAAACTTCCGGCGGCCTTTGGCGGCTCGTTTGAACTCCGATCGGGGCGATTTTTATGGCGTCGGCTTCGTCTCGTCAAGAACTTCAATTTGGATATGCTATAGTGCACACCTTCCAACTCGGCTCTGATACCACTTTGTTGGAAATAAAACACTCAAACAACTTTTATTTAAACTCAAAACAAATATTACAAGAAAACTCTCACTCAAGAATTAACTCACTCTTTGCTTCTTCTTCACTCACTTAGAAGCTTTGCTTCTTCTTGATGCCTAAACTAAAATGGGGAGGGGGTATTTATACTACTTACAAATCATTTTAGACCACACAAATAAACTAATCCAAAATTATAATAACCATACACCTCATCCTTCTACATCCTTCCACATTCTTCCAATTGACCATATGATTTTTATGCCTAATTACCAAACCCTAGAGAATTCTAGATAAAGGGCTTGGACCTTATTTATGGATTTGGACTCTAATTTATTTGGGCTTGGGTTTGGGCTGTCATAATAGTTCGGGCCTTCAAATGGTTTGGGCCTAAAACAAGTTTATACTTCAACAGTCTTCATGTAGATCTCTCATGTAAATTGTAATTTACTCGTACTTCATGAATTTCATGTAAGTGGTGCATGCATGAAATTTTTTTTAGAAGATATCTTCCTTATTTTCACTATAATTTTATAAAAGCTGAATTTTTAAATCGTGAAATCTTTTTTGTTATGGTAGGAAGAGATTTTGCTTTACATAGAAGGCATGTTAAAATCGTATCGTTATTGCTAAAGAAAAATAATTCATTTTTTAAACATAATTTTTAATGGATAGATTTCATATCCTTATATTGATTATTCTTTTCCTTTTATGATCCAAATTTGATCAAAATTTCAATTATTTTTCTAGCAACACCCAATCTTGTCACTATCATCTCCTTTGCCTGTCTAGTTCTCTCTTTTCTTTTCTTTTTTAATCAATTGTTTTATAGATCTTTATAGATATTCAACTTCATGCGACCACCGCCCAATATAGGTCGGTGGTAAAAGACACTCATTTAATCTTGTAATGATTCGATTTCGAGTCACCAGCACCACAAGTGGTATTTTAAAATAAATATAAAAAAAAAACTTCACGGTAATCTATCACACATTTTATTACCTGTAATTTTACTACACAACCCTATCCCTATGCCTGCAAAAATAAAATTAAACTTAGTATAGGGGTTGATCTTTAATTAGCTTTCTTTCTTAAGAGATTTAATAAAATAGATTATCCCCCTCAAATATATATTTAAAACCACAGACTAAAATATCTTTCATATTTTTCTTACAATTTGTTTTTTCAATATTGCCATTTTCTGTTTAATAAGATATGTTGTTTGCATCATTAGTTTTATGTTTCAAAAAGTTTTATATGGCCAATTAGTGATGTAATAAGGCTTTGCATGCAAGGTTTTCCATTTGTCCAAAAAAATTATCTATTTTTTGAAAAGTCATCTCAATTGTCGCCTTGTTGTTAAAAACATTAAGACATAGTGTTACAAAGCAATATTTGAAGTATATGAAGGTAAGAAAATAATAATGAAATAGGATTTTTTTAAAAAAAAATTAAATTAAATTCTTTCGTATCGTCCAAATTTACCAAACCAAAATATGTTAAATATCATAAAAATCTTGGCTTGCCCGATTAGGGTTTTGGGTCCAATATGCATAAAAGTAATTTATGGGATTTGTATTGTTGTTGTCTCTCCTGATACTGAGACAAATCAACAAAAGTTAGGAAAATTCATGTAATATCTAAGAAATTTAGACAACTACGATATATATCATAGAAATTTATAATGAAATTAAAAATTAAATGAAGTAAGTGCTGGAGAGATGCTTGTTAGAGAGATGGTTCATTCCAAGGACGATTGCTCTCAACATTAAATGGACTATATAAGGGTAAGGAAGTAATAATGCAAGAGAATTTTTTTTAAAAAAATATCGAATTCCTTCGTACCATCCGGATTTACCAAAACAAAATATGTTAAATATCATAAAAATCTTGGCTTGCCCGATTATGGTTTCGGTCCAATATTATATAATAGTCATTCGAGGGATTTGCATTATTGTTGTCTAAGTCAGGACTCAAGAGTTCTGAAATCTCTTGAAGCTGTGACAAACAAACAAAATTTAGGAAAATTCATGTAAATATCTTAGAAATTTAGACAACTACGATTTATCATATAAGTAATGCTATAATTTGATCTTTTAGAAATAAGTTGATGTTAACAGACATGTAAATTAAGGTTAACTGGATGAAGTTGGCCAAGTAATATGCCCTTCATACTTACATCTTGAGATTCGGAATTCGAGTCGTGACTCGTGTGCTTCTCCAAATTTAATAGCTCAAAGAAAAAACGTGTACATGTAAGTTAAGTTGTATTGGGCCACAGGTTATGTTAGCCCGCAATCCAAGTTTAAGAGCCGTGACCCAGTATGGTACGTAGGGCGCGCAGCTTGCACAGCTCAGTATCACTTGGACCCAACAGGCTAAAAAAAATTCTTTTGACTATTTTTTCATGGTAATATTTTACTAATTCATCGTCAAAATTTATGTTATAATATAATTTTAGTAACATTTCAAATGTATTAATTTACTATTTGACTCCTTTCAATAAATAAAAAAAAAAAAACAATTTGCTAATTGACTAAAGAGGAAAAACAAGAACACAACAATTCTGACATTTCTTAAACGGCAATTATATTAACCAATAGATCAATTAACCTAAATACCTAACAATGAACAGGTGAAATGTAATCAGTCATAAAAGTAAAATTATCAAATTAAACAACTGCTAATTTTGTGCCATGAAGTTAGGGTAGAAATCCATTGTTGTAAATATTGTAAAGCGTTTTTTAGCCGTGGATCAATGCATAGCATGACTCAAATTCTCTGTAAACAACACCAGTAAAATTTCTTTTTTCTTGTGATTATAATTAAGTTTCATTACCATAAACAAAATCCCACAGTACCATTATCTTAATCTACGTGTGGTATATTGTTTTGTTCATAAACTATTTTTTAGACATGTTTCCATAAATTCATATTAACATACCGTAAATATTATTTAAGACTTCTTCATTTTAGGTTAAAAGTCGCATGGCTTAATTTTCTAGAAGCATAGTTAAACCAATTCTTAATCGTGCTAAATTCTCAAATGACTATAGGAGCAATGGTTTTATTTTGGGACAATGGAGTCATTTTATATGAAATATAACAGCTTTATGATATAAACAAACTTAATTTTATGACCCAATTTTAGTAGCCCTAAAAAACATGGGCAAAACCTAGTTTTGAATATAGATTATCGTGGCTTTCTCATTTTGAAATGTGTAATTACATATGAAACCATATTGAAATCGATTTCCGCTTTTTGTAATCTAGACAAACTTTGGTTTATTTTAGGCTTATTTATCTGATATTTGTTAAAATTTGACTAATTATTTAAAAGAGGCAACTCAACTCATAAAGCACTTTGCATGCTATTTGGAACTGTCGCCTCCTTAAGCCTATTCGTGAGGAGTGTGGATTTCATGGTGGCTGCCAATGGACTTCTTTTGCCTCTCCGTTGGATTTCTTGTTGTTGTGCAAAGCCCAACTCTCTAGCTCTGATTTCCATCTCTTTGCTGTTACTCTTTGGCAGACTTGGTGTCGCAGAAACAGTGCGTTGCATGGCCATCCTGTCCTCCCTGTTAACAGTCCGGTGCCTTGGTGTAGGGATTTTCTACAAGATTTTAATGCTGTTAATCTCAGGCCCCCTTCATTTCACTCTCCCCGGTTTTGCAGATGGAGCCCTCCTATCTTGGGTTGCTTTAAATTAAATACGGATGCGGCGCTGGATTATAAAGGGAATAAAACTGGATTAGGCGCTGTTATTCGAGATCATTCTGGTGCAGTGGTCTTGTCCGACATGTCTTCGTCTGATGGCTTGCTTGCTCCAGGTGCAGCTAAAGCCAAGGCCATCTTTTTTGGTTTGTTGATGGCGTTTGAAGGAGGTTTCTTGCATCTGCTTCTGCATTCGGGTGCAGCTTCCATTATTGATATGATTAATGGGAAGAGTGTGGCTCTCTCAGAAATAGGGTTATTGACTGAAGATATTAGAGATCATGTTCGTAGATTTAATGGGGATGTCATGTTTTCTTTCTCCCCTTGCATTCTATTGCGAAATTAGCTTTGATTAATCCTGGTCCTTTTTTTTGGGGTGGACGATTGCCATCATAGTGTTAGGAACCTCATCATTGAGGATTCCTGTTCGGTTTTGTAGTTGGTTTTACTTTGGTTGTTGAATGATTTTTCTTCTAAAAAAAAAAAAAAAACTCATAAATATTATTATTTAATAGAAATCTAGACCAAAAGTCCGCCCAAGTTAGCCCATGCGTCTTCCCATAAATTGGAGGTCTCATGGTTTTTGTATGCACTCTGGTGTAGCATTTGATAATGTTATCTCTCCAGAGGTAATTTTATTTGAATTTCTACAAATATTTTAAATTGAACAAAAAATTTGAACTTATAATTCTAAATTGATGGCCAAAAATAAGTATCCCTTGATTTAGATGTGTGGTACCAATATATTAAGATAAACTATTGGGATATTATTAAAATCTTTTCTATAATTTGATGTATTAGCCAAAATCTCCATCTAGATTCATTTTTGGCCAAAATCTCCTATCCCCCTCCCCCCACAATTTTATTTTATAGTCAATTTTTCTTCTAGCGTCAGTTTTAATTACCAAAATACCATTGTCCGTTAAATTTTCTGTTAGAAATATTATTAAATTTCCCTATAGTTTGGTGTATTAGTTAAAATTCCCCATAGTTTTATTTATGGCTAAAATTCCACACCCTCCCGTAATTTTATTTTATAGTAAATTTTTTCCCTACCGTCAGTTTTAGTTACTAAAATACTCTTGACTGTTAAATTTTTTGTTAAAATTTTTAGGGCACCAAGAGTATAAAGGCAAATGCCTATAAATATTAAATTAAAATATTTTAATTTATAATATTAATGCATCTCTACCGTCCATCATATGATATTAAGAAAATTAAAAAAAATTAAAAAACAATTAAGAAAAATATAGTTGTTTTAAATTTTAAATTTTTATGATATTAATTAATCTCTACCGTCCATCATATGATATTAAGATGGACGGTGGAGGTCCATCTTTTTGTTTTAAATTTTTATTTATTTCTTAATTTTTTTAATTTTTTTTTATTTATGATCTCCACCATCTATCTTTTTATTTTTAATTTTTTATATTTTATATTTGATCTCTACTGTCCATCATATGATGGACGGTAGAGATTCAGTAATAATATAAATTAAAAAGTTTTAATTTAAGGCATTTACCTTTATACACTTGGTGGCCTAAAATTTTTAACATAAAAGTTAATTGTTAAAGATATTTTGGTAATTAAAACTGACGGATGGAGTGGCCAAAATCAGTAAAGCCCAAATGTCAGGCCCAAGAGAGTTTAAATCCAAACAAGACATCACAAGACTCAGAGCCCAATTGTACAAAACCAACCTTTTTCAAGGCCTAAGGCCTGTTAGAGCTCACAACTTGGGTTTGCATATGATCTAAGGCCAAAAGGCTAATAAAGGCCCAAAAACAAGACCCATATTTTGACCCAAGCCTGGTTAACCCGAGCCCACAAGCATCAGATTTCTCATTTGAAGTTTGATTGACCAAGCCAAGGAGGCAATCAAGCCCTCATTGATCTTGGTTGAAATATCAAGGTGGAGGGTGGATCACACACCTATAAATACACACACCCTCACTCTATCAAGCAATCAAGCAATTGCATTATTCTCAGCCTATTCAAGTGAACTCTGGCCATTGGCGATCATTGTTCACTCATGATTTCGATCTCCATACCTTCGACTATTGACGGTCGAACCCTTACACATAGGAAGTATTTCTACTTACTCTCTTTACATTCTCCACTCTACTTATTTATAGTCAACTGACTTGGGCGTCGAAGTGCACTGGGCCGGTACCGTCCCGGTGACCAAGCATTCTATCGATCTCGTGTTCTCTAGTTTTGCAGGTTGTAGTGCCCGTGACATCACCCTACTAGTTTCGTGGTCTACAATTTGGTGCCTACTGTGGGGCACGGCAATCGTTGAACAAGAAAAGCTAGAGTTCTACGTCACTACGCTACGATGGCCGACGATTCAGCTCATGGTGCTATGGAGGCTTAACTCTAACTTCTCATCTACCAGATACAAGAGAACACTTAAAAGCTTCAAGCTCTCAAGGAGGAGAACCAAATGGCTAGAGCCGAGAGCCAAGAGCCTTATAATAAGGTTCACTCATTCGCGAACGCTCAACCATATGAGAATCCATTAACAGCCCACGCACCTCCACTTGACCAAGTCATACTAACTTTACCATATTCGACCGTTCGATTAGAGGATCAAGGCATAACTACTAGCGACCTCGACTCAATCCGCATTGATGGAGAACACAGGTCGTAAGCAATGGGTGGAGCAGTCAACCTGGTCGCACTACTAGCGTCGAACCATTGAGTTGGCGTAAGGAGAACCTAAGGAGACAACCTACCACAAGCTGCTCAGGAAGCACAACATATGTTAACTCCCAACACGACCAAGAATGATTCGAACCTTATTCTGATAACCTTGATTTAGCTTGTAGGTTCATTGAAATTGAGGCCCTCATCCAATGCATTTTCGAAGTGCCGGCTCCAATAAAGAAAAGTGCGGTGAACAATTTCACCGACTTACCATTCGTGGAAGAAATAGTCCTGGTAGAGATGCTCAGGAAGTTCAGCCTCCCAACATGAAACATTACGACGGCACGATCAATCTGGATTACCACATAGCATGATATTATTAGCGGATACAGTGATTCCACACAACCTGAGGGAAGCGTGCATATGCAAAGGATTCGGGTCGAGTTTAGTAGGACCAGTACTACAATGGTACACCAATCTTCCCAACGTCTCCATCAGCTCCTTCACTCAGCTCACGAATACCTTCGTTGAGTAGTTCACTAGCAGCAAAACGTTGGAGAAGCAGTCAGACAATCTCTACACCATTAACCAGAGGCGAGGAGAGCACCTACATGACTATGCAGGACGTTTCAACAAAAAGAAGGTGCATCATCCCCTTCTGTTGTAATAGAGACTCCTTGTTTACCACCTGATTCTTTTAGGATGGAATCATCTGGTGACTCTTGCTCCACTCATGGCTCCTCTATCATTGGTTCCTCAACTATGGCTTCAAGTGTCCTTACTTGTCTGGTAGTTGAATGGAGAATGAGAGAGAGATAAGGCAAACATGCAGCCAGGGAAGCAGATGATAGACCTACAGAGACGATCACTTGGATTCGGTATCTCAGATGTTGATGGTGACTTAATGAAAGTTTCATACCATAATAAATATTTCTCTTCTTTTTCTTTAACCATTTCTAACTTCGAATGTTCTTGATTCCCACCCAAATAAGAAGTTTCAAAAATTGGATTATTTTTATCGCATGCTTCTTTTTCTTTAAAGAAATATTGGAATTCATGCTTTGTTTTTTGTTTTTCCTTTCCATTCACTTAGATCTTTTCCGCTTCCTCAATTTTGTCCGCATCCTCCTTTTCTTCCAAAAAAAAGGGAAGGAGAAGGAACTTATTCGGTGAATACCTCAAGTTCATGTTTAGTCCCCCTTTGGATCGTTAAATCAAATGATATTTTTGTTAATTTTTCCCTTTTCTTCTCCCTATGAATCAAACTTTTCTTTGTCACAATGGTTCAGTTTATATTATTATCAATGATATAAGTAGGATCCTAGATGTAGAAATATAGCTGTAGAAATATAAGAAGGCATATCCCCTTTTCCATCAAAAGAAATGATACTATCGTGCAGATACAAGACAGAAAGAATTAACCAAATTTACTCATTGTAGTATACGTTTATGTAGCTATTGGTCAAAAGGCATCTTCTGTGGCTCAGGTAGTGACTACTTTCCAGGAAAGGGGGGTGATGGAATATGCTATTATGGTAGCCGAAACGGTGGATTCCCCCATTACATTACAAAATCTTGCTCTTTATACAGGAGAAGCTCTGGCTGAATATTTTATGTATCGTGAACGACACACTTTAATCATTTATGATGATCTCTACAAACAAGCCTGTTATTCTGCCCATTGCTCATTACAATCCAAACAAACTTGAAATGTTCAAAGAATTACAAGCTGAAGTTGAAAATCAATTAGGCGAAACAATTAAAGCTCTACGATCAGATCGTGAAGGTGATTATTTCGACCAAGAGTTTGAAGACTATATGGTTGAGCATGGGATAATATCCCAACTCACATATCTAGGAACACCATAGCATAATAGTGTTGCGGAGAGGAGAAACAGGACCCTGATGGAAATGATAAGATATATGATTAATTTCTCATCATTATCATATTCCTTCTGAGGATATGCACTGTAAACGGCAGCATACATCTTGAACTTAGTTTCATCTAAGTATGTTCTTAAGACTCCTCAAGAGTTGTGGAATGGTCGTAAGGTCAGTTTACAATATTTTCACATTTAGGGACGTCTGGTACATATACTAAAGAACAGAAGTGGAAAACTATAACCTCGTTCAGATGTATGCTTGTTTGTAGGATACCATCGGGAAACTAGAGATGGATTTTTTATAATCCTCAAGAAAATAAAGTGTTTGTATTGATAAATGCAATGTTTCTTGAAGATGATTATATGAGTTATCATAGACCTCGATTAAATATTTTATTAAAAGTGCTAGAATCTGGTTCGATCAGTGCTCAGTCAACGAAAGTTGCTGACAAGATTATTGTTCCATCCACGTCTGATGATCCAACGATTCTTAGTCAGAATATACTACCACCTAGACATAGTGGGAGGGTTGTACGATAACCTGAATGCTATTTAGGTATTGAGGAGGCACAAGGTGTCATCTCCGATGATAGTGTGGATGATCCATTGTCATTTAGACATGCAATGGAGAATTCTGACAAAGAGGAATGGCTAAAAGCCATGAATTTCGAGATGGAGTCCATGTACTCCAACTTAGTCTGGGAACTTGTAGACTTACTTGATGGGATAAAACTTATAGGGTGTAAGTGGATCTACAAGAGAAATAGATGAGTAGACCGGAAGGTAGAGACCTTCAAGGTAAAGCTAATGGCAAAGGGTTATACCGAAAGGAAAGGGTCAATTATGAAGAGACTTTCTCGCCAGTAGCTATGTTTAAGTCTATTAGGATATTCTTATCCATTGCTGCCTATTTCGATTACGAATTTGGTAAATGAGCATCAAGATTGTATTCTAGAATGAAAAACTTGATAAATAGCATCTACATGATGCAACCAAAGGGATTCATATCCCAAGATTAAAAGCAAAGGGTGTAACATCCCAAATTTCGAATAATGAAGTTTGAATATGTGAATATAAATTTTGTGATTTGAGGGGTATAAAACGTAATTAAAAGTTTATTTATTTTTATGGTTTCCAGGTGGACCAGATGGAATGGTCCAGAAATGATTCATGAAGAGTGAAAAACTGGGGCAGTGAGCAACGCGACCTGGTCACCGCGACCACAGGTCGCGATGAGTTGCTCGCGATGAAAAAAATGAAATTCGGGCAGTGAGCATGGCGACCACCAGCACGACCAGAGTACCGTGATGCATGATCGCGATGAAGGCAGTGGAGTTGCTCCAGAGAGCAACGCGACCTGGTGGCGCGACCACAGGTCGCGACAAAGGTCGCGATGACCGAAATAATATATAAAAAAAAAAAGTTAGCTTCTCACAGAAGCCAACGAAACAGAACAGAGAAGAGAGGGGGAGAGACCGAGAGAAAGAAAGAAGAGGAAGAAGAAGAAGAAAGAAAGAAAAGGAAGAAGAAGAAGAAAGAAGAGGAAGAAGAAGAAAAAGAAGAAGAAGAAGAAGAAGAAGAAGAAGAAGAAGAGAAAAGGAAGGAAAAGGAAAAGAGAAAGAGAAGGGAGAGGAAAACGAAAACCTAGAAACGTGATTTGTCGAAAAGGAAACGGTATCCAGGTTGGTGTACCCCCATTTTCGAATTCTTTACAAAAAGTATTAAGTATTTTAGTTTGAATCTGCGATTTATTTGAAGAATTTTGTTATTATGTGTTTATAATATTTTCTTTGGAATGATTTTATATTTTTGATCGTATTTCGATCGTATTTCGATTATTACGAATTTATTGAAATTACTCGTGGTAGAATATTGTCTGAATATTGTTTACTTTTCATGAAATCATATATGTATATTTTGAGAATATCGTTTGAATTGTTTATTTATTGAGGTGACCGTTGATTTGTAAATTACGATAAATATTTGAAAATGTTTTATCGAAACGGCCCTAGGATACTTAGACATAGAAATGGATATAGGAGGTTGGTATACCAGTTGGGTTCAGTGAGCATGTAGCACCCCCCCGACCCGGGGAGCGCTACTCGGACTTTCAAAACTTTCTAAATTCATTTTTCTAAACTGAAAACCATATAAAGTATAGTTTAAAAATCGTTTTCGAGTGAGCCCATTCAATACAAACTTTTTACAAAAATTCGGCAGAGTACCGTTTGTTTTTCGGACTTTCCAAAACCTGTTTTCCACAAATCAAATCCAAAATTCACATTTTTCACAAACACTTCTTTAACACTTTCAAACAGTTGCGCACTCTGCCGTTTAGTGCGACTTACCATCACAAATTATAAAAATAAAACAAATCAGACTTTACTATTTGCAAACATTGAAATAATAAAGGACAGAAATTATAAAATACTTAATTACAAAACATTTTACAAAACATATTTACAAATTCCCTGTATATGCATGCTTTCAGATTATATGTACACATAACAAAATATAGCTACCCAACTGTACAAATCTCTGGGACTCTGTCCGCAACTCTCTCTCTGTTCAGTCCTTAGCCTCTTCCGGATCCCTGGTACCTACGCGTTAGAAACAAACTAACGCGCTAAGCATATAGCTTAGTGGGTGTACTATAAACTATAAACTCAATTAAATAAACATTTAAATAAATATCTTTTAAGAAGAAATAAACCACAATACATATATTTCATTCCTAATCAATTTGCAAAACAATTAAATTTCTAAATTAAAACATTAAACAATTTCAATCACTTTAATTTCAATAATGAGGTCAATATACGAATGCTATCAATAAAATCATTCGGTTCACTTTTCAATTCCAATCAATTCTGACCCGCTAGAATACTAAACATATAGGACTGGAATATGGGTCAAGCTCCCAACCCCCAGGACGAATCCTGAGGAGGTACGTGTCTCCCAACTCTAGAACCGTGGGTACGGAACCTAGAGAGGTACATAACTCCCTATCCCAGGAACGAATCCTTGGGAAGGTACATTAACTCCCAACCCCCAGGACGAATCCTGAGGAGGTACGTATCTCCCAACCTCTGGACGAATCCAAGAGGAGGTACATATAATCAATCATCAATATCAATCAGTATCGGCGCAGTACTGCTCAGTAAAACCCAGTTGGTATACCAACCTCCTATATCCATATCTATGTCTAGGTATCCTAGGGCCGTTACAATAAGCAAGGTTCACAATCAGTACTCAATAAGTATACATTTCGCACAATATTTTTCAAGAATATTAACAATAATCATACAAAAGTATAAATCATGTATTTTTAACAAAATCGACACAATCGAAACACGATCAAAACACGATCTAACATAAAACCAGTTCCAAATCAACAATAGATGCATCAATCCTCAATGTTTCATATAAAGCAAACACTTTTCATACAAAAATCGAAATCGAAAACTTTTAACGAAATCGAAAACGAAAACAAAAACGAGAAACGAAATCGAAAACTAAAACGAAAAAGTAAACGAAATACTTCTCGAAACGATTTCGAAAACAAGAGTACACCTACCTCAAATCCGTGTTTTTCGTTAGTTCTACGATTTCGTCTTTCCTTTTCACCTACCTCAAATACTTCTCTCTCTTTCTTCTTCTTCTTCTTTCTTTTCTTTCTTCTTCTTTCTTTTTCTTCTCTTTTCTTTCTTTTCTCGGTCGATTCTCTCTCCTCTTGCTGTTTCTGGTTTCTGTGTGTGTTATCTCACTTCTGCGAGAAGCTTCTTCTTTTTTTTTATATTTTTTTCGCTACCGCGACCGCCGTCACGACCTGTGGTCGCGCCACCAGGTCGCAATGCTCACTGGACCATTCGCACCGCCTTCATCGCGAGCGCGCCTTGGTCGCGCGAGAGATCGCGTTGCTCTCTGCCAAATTTTGACAATTTCATCGCGAGCAAGCCATCGCGACCTGTGGTCGCGGTGACTGGTCGCGATGCTCACTGCCCAAAATTGCGTTTTTCACCGCGAGCGAGCTATCGCGACCTGTGGTCGCGGTGACCAAGTCGCGATGCTCTCTGGTCCAGTTTTCAATTTTTAATTTTTCACTATTCAATCTGGTCCGCTGGAAATCATAAAATAAACAAACATTTAATTACATTTACACTCCCTCAAATAGCAAAATTTATTTTCACATATATAAAATTAATTACCCGAAATCCGGGATGTTACAGAGCAGTACTGCACCGACATTGATATTGCTATTGATGATTTATTATGTACCTCCTCATGAATTCGTCCAGAGGTAGAGAGACACGTACCTCCTCATGGATTCGTCCTAGGGTAGGGAGACACGTACCTTCCTAAGGATTCGTTCTTGGGATAGGGAGATACGTACCTCTCTAGGGTCCGAACCCTCAGTCATAGGGTAGGGAGATACGTACCACTCTTAGGATTCGTCCTAGGGTGGGAGTTATGTTTGACAGACAGCCACTGTGGTCAAACGACCCATATTCCAGTCCTGGTTTATATTGAGTATTCTAGAGGGCCAGAATTGAAATGAATTGAATAATATGTTTAGAAGTGAAGTTAGAAATTAATGTTATTTATATGTTTACTATAGTAAGTGAAATTGATTGTAAAAGAAAGTTTTCGTAATTGTAAAAGAAAATGAGTTAGTTGTTTTTATTACATAGATTTCATATGATTTAAATTCATAATTGAATTGAATATGGTATTGTTTTCTTTACTTACATTGCGATTTAGAGTATGTCAATTATATTTATAATTTTAATACATGAGTTTAGTGTACACCTACTAAGCTATATGCTTTGCGCGTCGGTTTTTATCGCGCGTAGGTCACAGGGATACCGAGGCAGATAAGGAGTAGAGAGGAAGTTCCTGCAGCTTGGAGTTCAGAGTCACTGCATTGATTGGATAGTTATAAAATTTTGTATTTATAATAGTAAGCATGCATATACAGAAGTCTGTAAATTTGATTATTATATCGATGTTTTGTAAATAATTTTCTGATTTCTGTTTGTTTTTATTTTTATAAAAGTTTGTAATTATGGAATTCTGAATTATTGTATTTTAAAAAAAAAACTGTTGGAAAGTCGCACTAAACGGCAGAGTGCGCATTTGAATGCAATGAGATTTTGAAGTGTTGGAAATTATATTTGAATTGAGTTTGATTTGAAACAGGTTTTGGGAAAATCAGAAAAACAGAGGGAACTCTGCCGAAATTTTTAAAATTGGAATTTGGATGGGCTCACTAGAAAAATATTTTTAAATTACAAATTGATATGATTTTCAATGGTTTGAAATGTATAAAGTGAATTGAGAAAGTTTTGAAAACCCGGTAACGCTCCTTGGGTCGATCCAGTCGGATCGGGCCAGGGGGTGTTACATTTTAAGTGGTATCAGAGCGCGGTTTAGGCTTTTCTGGACCAAAGAGTCTGTATATGCGTGCATTGGATAAAAGATACCCATAGGAATGTGTGACTCTAATCTGCAGACCTCTCTTCTGTCTTATATAGGATAAAAGAAATGGAAAGAAGTGGAGATAAACCTGAGAGTCCCGCCAGCGTGGCTGAGGGAGCATCTGGGGAATCAGTAAGCCCGAGAGTGGCGGACCCTGTACAGCCAGCATTTATACAGCAGATGGTTGAGTTCTTTCAGAATGTGGCTAGAGCAGCGCCACGAAGATCAGCCATAGAGCGACTGGCTAAATACAGACCTACAGATTTTCATGGCACAAAGGATGAGGATGCATCTGCCGCAGAGTACTGGTTTGAGAGGACTGACAGAATATTAGAGCAGATGCACTGCACACCTGAAGAGAGATTGGAGTGTGCAGTATCCTTATTGCAGGAGGATGCCTATCAATGGTGGACCTCCATTATACAGACAGTGCGACCAGAGGACAGAACGTGGGATTTCTTTCAGAAGGAGTTCCGGAGAAAATATATTGGTCGTATCTATTTGGACAATCTGAAGAGGGAATTTACCAACCTGAAGCAAAGGCAGATGACAATGACAGAATATGAGCGAGAATTTGTCAGGTTGAGTAAATATGCACGAGATATGGTAGCGACAGAGGCGGATAAATGTAGACGGTTTGAAGATGGACTGAACGACTATATCTGCCTACAGGTTGTGTGACATTCCTAATTTCTACTTAATGAATTGTGAATATATAAATAGAATGTTAATTAATTGAGGAATGTTACAGGTTGCTGCCTTTGAATTTGAAGATTTTACCAGACTCGTTTCGACAGCTCTGAATGTAGAAATAATTAAGAATGAAGAACAGGCCAGAAGAGATAGAGGGCAGCAAAGAAGAGGGGCAGGGCCATCCAGCTCATATCAGCCCCAGAGTAAGAAGTTTAAGGGACCGTAGCCTAGTGGTCCAGTGCAGTCACAGAGGCCTATACCCACAGCTCGGCCTGGTCAATCTACAACTTCCGTGGCTAGTACCCCTAGGAGTGCAGTTAGGGGACCAACCCCTGCCTTGTGTGAACATTGTGGAAGAAGACATCCTGGTGAATGCTGGAAGCTTACAGGAGCCTGACTGAGATGTGGATCTCGTGACCATTTCCTGAGAGATTGCCCACATATTCGATCTATCCCTGCTCAGCAGCCAGAGAGATCAGCCCCTACTACTTCTAGAGGTATGAGGCCTAGTCAGGCAGTACCTGAAGGTGGTAGCCACAGAGGAGTGTCAGAGTCAGTGGCAAGACCCGATAGTCGAGCTCCTGCACGAGTTTATGGTGTTAGATCTCAGGAAGACAAGGATGCGCCTGACGTGATAGCTGATATTATTTCTATTTTTGATACTACAGCTATTGCATTGATAGATCTAGGTTACACTCATTCATATATATATGTGATGCCATGCTGAAACACCGAAATCTGGAAACTGAACCTACTGAATATGATGTGTTAGTCAGTAATCCGATAGGTCAAAGTGTAGCTGTGAATCGTGTGTATAGAAATTATCCTATTCGGATACAGGAATGTGAATTCCCAGGAAATTTGATGGAGTTGCCATTCCATGAGTTTGATGTGATCCTAGGCATGGATTGGTTAACTCGGCATAAAGTGGTGATTGATTGTGAACTGAAACGAGTGACCCTCAGAACAGCAGATGGTGCAGAAATCACAATGGTGGGTGAACGAAGGGATTTTCTCTCCAATGTTATTTCAGCCACTACAACCTGTAAACTGATCAGAAAGGGGTGTGAAGCATATTTGGCACAAGTGGTTGATTCCAGAAAGGTTAATTCTAACATTCAGAATATACCCACTGTGTGTGATTTTACAGATGTGTTTCCAAACGAGCTTCCTGGTCTGCCACCTCAGAGAGAAGTGGAGTTTGTGATTGATGTGGTACCAGGTACGTCTCCAGTATCGATAGCTACTTACAGAATGGCACCAGCAGAACTGAAAGAACTGAAGATACAGTTACAGGAATTGCTGGATAAGGGCTTCATTAGACCCAGTGTATCCCTGTGGGGAGCTCCAGTGCTGTCTGTGAAAAAGAAAGATGGGTCATTGAGATTGTACATCGATTATAGGCAGCTGAATAAACTTACTGTAAAAAACAAGTATCCGTTGCCTAGAATTGATGATTTATTTGATCAACTGAGAGGAGCCTGTGTCTTCTCAAAGATAGATCTGCGATCAGGTTATCATTAGTTGAGGATAAAAGATTCAGATATTCCGAAAACTGCATTCAGAACCAGGTATGGACACTATGAATTTGTAGTGATGTCATTTGGGCTGACTAATGCACCTACAGCCTTTATAGATCTGATGAACAGAATATTCCGACCATACTTAGATTAGTTTGTGGTGGTATTTATCGATGATATCCTGGTGTATTCACAGACGGCAGAGGACCATGACAGGCACCTCAGAGTAGTATTACAGATTCTGAGATTCTGAAGGAGAAGCAACTGTATGGCAAACTGAGCAAGTGTGAGTTCTGGTTGCCTGAAATTGCATTTCTGGGTCACATTGTGTCAGTAGAGGGTATTAAGGCAGATCCGAAAAAGATTGAAACAATAGTGGAATGGAAGCCTCCCAGAAATGTTACCAAAGTCAGACGTTTTCTAGACTTTGCAGGGTATTATCAACGATTTGTGAAGGGATTTTCATCCATAGCAAGTCCGTTGACCAAGCTACTGCATAAGAATGTCAGATTTGAGTGGATTGACAGATGCCAGGCAGCTTTTGACAGATTGAAGGCAATGATAGTTGAGGCTCCAGTCCTGATTCAGCCTGTTTCAAGTAAGGACTTTGTGATATTTAGTGATGCCTCACATCAGGGTTTAGGTTGTGTATTGATGCAGGAAGGCAAGGTGGTTGCATATGCGTCCAGACAGTTGAAAAATCATGAGCAGAACTATCTGATACATGATCTGGAACTCGCAACCATCGTATTTGCTTTGAAAATCTGGAGGCATTACTTATATGGTGAGAAATGTTATATATACACGGATCACAAGAGTTTGAAATATCTGCCTACCCAGAGAGAGCTTAATCTGAGACAGAGACGGTGGATGGAGTTAATAAAAGACTATGACTGCGTAATTTATTACCATCTAGGAAAGGCGAATGTGGTAGCAGATGCTCTGAGCAGAAAAGCACTGTTTGCTCTGAAGGCTATGAATGTGCAATTACAGCTGAATTCAGATAATGCCTTAGTAGCTTAATTGGTATGCAAACCCAGTTCGATTCAGCAGATTGCAGATAAACAGAAGCAGGAATTCAGATGATATGTGAACAGATCCCAGAAGGGATGCATCCGGATTTCTCAATCAGAGCTGATGGTATTGTGTGTTTCAGAGACAAGATTTGTATTCCAGATGATGAAGAATTGAGAAAGATGATCCTGACGGAGGCACACAGTAGTTCGTATGCGATGCACCCAGGTAGTACAAAAATGTACAGAGACTTGAAAACTCAGTATTGGTGGTCTGATTTGAAGAAGGATGTGGTAGAATTTGTGAATAGATGCATGACTTATCATCAGGTGAAAGCTGAACATCAGGTTCCATCAGGATTGTTACAGCCAATAGCAATACCAGAATGGAAATGAGACCGCATCACAATGGACTTTGTCACAGGATTGCCACTCACCCGGAGTAAACACGATACAGTATGGGTTATAGTGGATTGGTTGACGAAGTCAGCACACTTTCTACCTGTCAGAACTGACTATTCACTAGATCGACTAGCAGAATTGTACATCAGAGAGATAGTCAGATTGCATGGAGTGCCTGCATCCATAATATCAGATAGAGATCTGAGGTTTACATCCAGATTCTGGAAGAAGTTTTAAGAAGCCTTGGGTACTCGACTGAGTTTCAGTACAGCCTTCCATCCGCAGACAGACGGACAATCAGAAAGGGTAATTCAGGTGCTTGAAGATATGCTCAGGAGTTGTGTAATTGATTTTGAAAGGAGTTGGGCGGATCATCTTCCATTGATTGAATTCGCCTATAATAACAGTTACCAGTCGAGCATAGCTATGGCACCGTATGAGGCACTATATGGAAGGAAATGCAGGACTCCAGTATGCTGGACAAAGTTAGGAGAGGACAGATTAGTAAGCCCAGATTTGATCAGACAAACTGAGGAGAAGGTGAAGATTATCAAGGATAGATTGAAAGTTGCTTCTGACCGACAGAAATCATATGCAGATTTGAAAAGAAAAGAGATAGAAAATGAAGTCGGTGAGAAAGTGTTCCTGAAAGTATCTCTGTGGAATAAAGTACTCAGATTTAGTAGAAAAGGTAAGTTGAGTCCTAGGTTTATTGGGCCATACGAAATCATTGAACGTGTGGGACCAGTAGCTTACAGACTAGCTTTACCTCCAGAATTAGAAAAGATTCATAATGTTTTCCACGTATCTATGCTGAGGAGATACAGATCTGATCCTTCCCACAGAGTTCAGGCCGAAAGTATTAAAATCCGACCAGACCTGACATATGAAGAGGAACCAGTGCAAATTCTTGATCGGGAAATTAAAGAACTAAGAAATAAAATAGTGCCTACTGGTGAAAGTTCTCTGGAGGAATCACAATGTAGAAGAAGCTAGGAGAGCGAGGAAATCATGAGACAACAGTATCCGCAATTGTTCAATTGAGGTAAATTTCGAGGACGAAATTTCTTAAGAGGGGAAGAATTGTAACATCCCAAATTTCGAATAATGAAGTTTGAATATGTGAATATAAATTTTGTGATTTGAGGGGTATAAAACGTAATTAAACGTATAAATTTTGTGATTTGATGCATGATCGCGATGAAGGCAGTGGAGTTGCTCCAGAGAGCAACGCGACCTAGTGGCGCGACCACAGGTCGCGACAACGGTCGCGATGACCAAAATAATATATAAAAAAAAGTTAGCTTCTCACAAAAGCCAATGAAACAGAATAGAGAAGAGAGAGGGAGAGACCGAGAGAAAGAAAGAAGAGGAAGAAGAAGAAGAAAGAAAGAAGAGGAAGAAGAAGAAGAAGAGAAAAGGAAGGAAAAGGAAAAGAGAAAGAGAAGGGAGAGGAAAAAGAAAACCTAGAAACGCGATTTGTCGAAAAGGAAATGGTATCCAGGTTGGTGTACCCCCGTTTTCGAATTCTTTACAAAAAGTATTAAGTATTTTTAATTTGAATTTGCGATTTATTTGAAGAATTTTGTTATTATGTGTTTATAATATTTTCTTTGGAATGATTTTATATTTTTGATCGTATTTCGATTGTATTACGATTATTATGAATTTATTGAAATTACTCGTGGTAGAATATTGTCTGAATATTGTTTACTTTTCATGAAATCATATATGTATATTTTGAGAATATCGTTTGAATTGTTTATTTATTGAGGTGACCGTTGATTTGCAAATTACGATAAATATTTGAAAATGTTTTATCGAAACGGCCCTAGGATACTTAGACATAGAAATGGATATAGGAGGTTGGTATACCAGCTGGGTTCAGTGAGCAGTACTGCACCGACATTGACATTGCTATTGATGATTTATTATGTACCTCCTCATGGATTCGTCTAGAGGTAGGGAGACACGTACCTCCTCATGGATTCGTCCTGGGGTAGGGAGACACGTACCTTCCTAAGGATTCGTTCTTGGGATAGGGAGATACGTACCTCTCTAGGGTCCGAACCCTCGGTCCTAGGGTAGGGAGATACGTACCACTCTTAAGATTCGTCCTAGAGTGGGAGTTATGTTTGACAGACAGCCACTGTGGTCGAACGACTCATATTCCAGTCCTGGTTTATGTTGAGTATTCTAGAGGGCCAGAATTGAAATGAATTGAATAATATGTTTAGAAGTGAAGTTAGAAATTAATGTTATTTATATGTTTACTATAGTAAGTGAAATTGATTGTAAAAGAAAGTTTTCGTAATTGTAAAAGAAAATGAGTTAGTTGTTTTTATTACATAGATTTCATATGATTTAAATTCATAATTGAATTGAATATGGTATTGTTTTCTTTACTTACATTGCGATTTAGAGTATGTCAATTATATTTATGATTTTAATACATGAGTTTAGTGTACACCCACTAAGTTATATGCTTAGCGCGTCGGTTTTTATCGCGCGTAGGTCACAGGGATACCGAGACAGATAAGGAGTAGAGAGGAGGTTCCTGTAGCTTGGAGTTCAAAGTCACTGTATTGATTGGGTAGTTATAAAATTTGTATTTTATAATAGTAAGCATGCATATACAGAAGTCTGTAAATTTGATTATTATATCGATGTTTTATAAATAATTTTCTGATTTCTGTTTGTTTTTATTTTTATAAAAGTTTGTAATTATGGAATTCTGAATTATTGTATTTTAAAAAAAAAAACTGTTGGAAAGTCGCACTAAACGGCAGAGTACGCATTTGAATGCAATGAGATTTTGAAGTGTTGGAAATTATATTTGAATTGAGTTTGATTTGAAACAGGTTTTGGGAAATCAGAAAAACAGAGGGAACTCTACCGAAATTTTTAAAAATTGGAATTTGGATGGGCTCACTAGAAAAATATTTTTAAATTACAAATTGATATGATTTTCAATGGTTTGAAATGTATAAAGTGAATTGAGAAAGTTTTGAAAACCCGGTAACGCTCCCTGGGTCGATCTAGTCGGATCGGGTCAGGGGGTGTTACAAAGGGTTTGCAAATTGCATAGGTCCATTTTTGGATTTAAGCAAGCTTCTAGATCTTGGAATATTAGGTTTGATACTGCTATCAAAATATATGGCTTTAAGAAAAACGTTGACGAAGCCTTGTATATACAAGTGCATCGTTGACAAGAAAGTAGTATTCTTGATTCTTTACGTTGATAACATCCTACTCATCGGGAATGACGTAGGAACTTTATCAGAAGTAAAGGGTTGGCTTGCTAACCAATTTCGAATGAAAGATTTAGGAGAGACAAGTTATGTTCTAAGGATCCAATTAATAAGGGATCATAAGAACAAACTGTTAACATTGTCTCAAGCATCGTATATAGGCAAGGTACTTGTGCGATTTATGATGGAGGACTCCAAGAAAGGTAATTTACCTTCAAGGCACGAAATTTATTTGTCTAAGGAACATTGTCCTAGGACACCTCAAGAAATTAAGGATATGAGACGTATTCTCTATGTGTCAATAGTAGGTAGTTTTATGTATGCTATACTATACACGAGACCTAACATTTGCTTCGCAGTGGGAGTAGGCAGCAGATATTAGTCTAACCCAGGATTGGATCATTGGATTATTGTGAAGACCATTCTCAAGTATATTTGGAGAACAAGAAACTATATGCTAGTATATTTCGCATAAGATTTGATCCCGTTAGGATATACAAATTTTGACTTTCAGTCAGATAAGGATTCTAAAAAATCTACGTTTGAGTCCGTATTCACCCCTGGTGGTGGAGCCATAGTGTGGAGGAGTAACAAGCAATCTTGCATTACTGATTCCACCATAGAAGCCGAGTATGTAGTTGCTTATGAAGCCGCTAAGGAGGCTGTATGGCTTTGTAAATTCTTAAATGATTTGGAAGTCGTTCCAAATCTGGATAAGTGTAGGACACTTTATTTTGATAATCGTGGTGCAGTGGCTAATTCCAAGAAACCAAGAAGCTACAAAAGAAGGAAGTATATAGAGAGGAAATAGTATCTCATTAAAGAGATAGTGCAGAGAGGAGACGTGACCGTGATGAAGATCGCATCGCGAGACAACCTGGCTTTGAAGGTCACCTAGAGGGTCTAGGTTTACGAGACATGACTCACCTGCTTTAGTGTAAGTGGGAGATTGTTGGGATTTTATGTCCTAAAGACTTGTAATTGTAAATAAAACTAAACATTAATAAAAGTAGTTGTTATTCATTTAAATAAAAGTGTATTTTATTCAAGTTCATACGTATATATAATGTGCGCGTAACATCTAAAATTAAAAAATGTAATCTCAATCTGAGTATATGAAAGTCATATACAAGATGATTTATTTTGATACTTGCAATCTAAAGAGTCCATAAAAAGCAAACAAAGCTGTGTACTTTGTTTGTGGTTGATCTACTGCTACGGTCAATTTTGTAATGTATAGTGGTCTTATCTTAGACCACTCGTGTAGTTGACATGAGAATGGAGACACCTTATGTGATGAGATTATATAGGACTGGACCACAATTTATATAAATCTCTCACCAATATCCGTTAGTAGATAAGATTCATATATATATCGACAAATGATGGCTATTTATAGCGATCTTAATCCTGAGTGTCTTATCAATTCTTTTAGGTTAGATCGTGACTTTTGAGTTATCATGAGTAAGATCGAATGTAGTTTTCTTGATCAGTACCTCCGTATCTTGGAATTGCGATTTGGCTTATGGTTGGGAAGGTCTGAACACAATATTGGAATCCACTTCTTTTTAATTGAAGTAGATGAGTAGTTCCCTTAAAACTTGATTCGGGGCTTGAACAATTATGAGTGCTCTCCTTCTTCCGGAAGGAAGATAGGATTTAATTGTTTATTAGAGAATCAACAGTGCTTAACGGAAAAGATATAAGGTATAACGGACTTTATGACCTAACTCTTATAGGAAAAACACGCAGCATAAGCGCAAAAAAGGGCATTGGTACATTTTAAAAATTTTTCTAAAAAGAATAGATCTTAACCCTTAGTTAATTAAATATATATAAAACAAAAATATCGTACCTTTATGAACAGTGAAGTTTGATGTCGCGTCGTGATCGAACCGCAAGATCTTCCAATCCTTCACGAACGTGGATCACCTTAGAGTGTGGGCTCCCTTTCTTTGAATTGTGTACCTGAGCATGAGAATAAAAAAACTTTTCTTTTTCATTAGTAACTCAAAACCCTCCTGAGAAAACGAAGAACACTTTTGTAACACCCCCTGACCCGACCCGTTTGGATCGACCCAGAGAGCGTTACCGGGTTTTTAAAATTTTTCTGAATTCTGTTTATAATTTGAAAATCAAATGAAGTATATCTTAAAATCCTTTCTATAGTGAGCCCATCAAAATTTATTTTCAAAAATTTCGGCAGAGTTTCCTCTGTTTTTCTGATTTCCCAAAAATCCTGTTTCAAGTAAAAACTCAAACAATATAATTTTAACACTTCAAAATTACATTTTCAAACATGTGCGCACTCTGCCGTTTAGTGCGATTTCCCAAACATATTCAAATAAAACAATTTATAATTCAATATTTACAATCCTTTGAAAATAAAAACATAACCCATAAAACAATTATTTACAAAACATAAATACATAACACATTTACAAATTTCTATATATGCATGCGTAACTGAATATATTATGCAAAACTATCTATATATCTACCTAAAAGTATGGTGACTCTGTTCCTCCGTCTGCAACTATCACCTCTTCAGTCTATTCCTTCCTTGGTATCTTTGTTACCTACGCGTGATAAACATTAACGCGCTAAGCATATCGCTTAGTGGGTGTACACTAAAATAAATTTCAATGTAATATAAAACAATAAAACGAAATTTCAAAAATAATATAAAGCAACAATTTAAATATCCAATATTGAAATTAAGTTCATTAACTAAAGTTCAAATGTTTCTGGGTTTCAATCTCAATAACATTTCTTCATTTTCTAACAGTCAATTCACAACATTTTCTAACAGTTAATTCTTAATTGGGCCTCTAATACATATAACAGGGTTTACAAGACTGGATTACGGGTTTTACAGTCGGATTTTCCATCTCAAAATGAAATGGTATCCCTATATACACAGTCGGTTTCCCATTTCGGAATGAAATGGTATCCGTATTTCACAGTTGGTTTCCCATTTCAAATGAAATGGTATCCGTAGAATCATCATCATAATTATCAGGAATATCAGTGCAGCACTGCTAAGTATACCCAATTGACTTTTCAATCTCCTATATCCATATTTTCCCATACATATATCAGGGTCGTTATTCAGGGTTTTCAAAGTTTATTAATCAACAAACATGCTCAATTTTCAATATTCAAATAAACTTCACAAAATAAGAATTCTCTCAATTAGTCCAAAATCAATATCAAACAATATGTATAGATTAAGATATGCAAAAATATATAAAGTAACCGAAAACGAAACGTAACAGTAGATTTCGAAAATTAAAATTCAATAAATTCAACATAAATCACTCTTATGTCATTCAAAATCATTTTCAAAGAGTATTCACAAGTCAACTCGATTAAATCTTACGAAAAGTATGTGTACACCAACCTGGATACCAGTTTTTCCGATAGTTTCTTTTCTGAATTTCCTTTTTCCTTTCCTTTCCCCTTTCCTCTTTTCCTTACTTTTTTTTTCCTTCACTTTCTCCCTTTCTTCTTCTTCATTTTCTCTACTTCTTCTTCTCTTCTTCCTTTTCTCTTCTTCCTCTTCTTTTCTCTCTCTTTTCTTTCTCTTCTTTTTCTTTCTTTTTCTTTCTTTCTCTTTCTCTTTTTTGGTTAGCTTCCTCATGAAGCTTTCCACCGCCTCCTATTTTTTTTCTTCTTTATTGTGCAAGTGTTCGGCCGGCCATACCAAGAGAGTATGGCCGGCCGAACACCTGCACAAAAGGAATCAAACGATCAAGAAAGTCTACAAAGGTAATTACTAATTTCTATTCGTATATGTAAAAATCGTTTCATCTTGAAAACTATTTTCAAAAGAAAAAAAAATTTTAAAACCCAAAAACTTCTGATGTGCGTTTTAATCGACTTTCTTTTTCCCCTACATTCACACTATTGGGCGGGTCAACCAGCTTTGTTTGAGGTCCTTCAAACAGGGTCCAAGGGATCCCTTCGACACCATTCTCTATCCTAGCGTTAGCCATGCTAACCTCGATATCTCGGTTTTTCAACTCCCTTTAGGAGTCTGATGACAGGTCCACTCGCTCGACATCCTCACAGCCCGAAGTGCAAGGGCCATTATCCTTGTCTCGACTCAATATGTTCCCTACAAGGTCTGTCAACCAAATAGGACATTTAGTTAGTTAAAGTAAAATAGTCGACTACTCGACACGACACTTGAGTTAGACACTGCCTTCTTATAGTCGACAAGATCAACTGGCAAATACATCTGGGGTGTCTATAAGTCAGTCTTGAATCTAGCACTCGACTAAGGCAAAGTACTCAAACAAGGTCGTATGACACCTCGATACCCTACTATCACTCGACCTAGTCTACAAATAGATTCTATTGAACAGGTTCCCCATAACCATCAGCTCGAAACACTAAAAGGTTTTTGTACCTTCCCAATGCAATGCAAATACTTGTGAAGCCCAACTTTCAGGCAAACTAACAGTCAATCATGTAAAGTTTCCTACTCGACACCAACGTCGAACCATGGTTGATCAACATGACACCTATTATCTACACAACATGGTCAAAACATGAGCAAAATATCCTCTAAATAATAATAAAGCATCATGCTACTCGACTCGACACATTTAGCTCGACCATTAGAGGAATGGTCAAGTAATTACATGTAAAGTTCATAACAAGATTCTAACTTTCTATTCGACATTTTCGAGTCATTCATTGACTCAACGAGAATGCATGATTCCTACTCAACTCAACATTTTAAAGTCACACGTCGATTCATATCGCCGTCAAACTCTACACGACATGAAACGACTATGGTTGAGACCATACAATGGCTCGACAATGCATCGACTATCTACATGACATAGTCGAGCCATTGATAACGTGACTTTTAAAAATGTGACATTTAGGTTCAACCCTCCCAACTTATTTGACCTGGTCGAACCAACATGAAAAAATCCTTGACATAAGCACTTGGCTCAAGATAACAAGTTTGGGGGGAAAACTGTAGTGGCCAAAATTTGTCAGACCCAGTTTAAATCTAAACATAACATCACAAGGCTCAGAGCCCAATTGTACAAACCAACTTTCTTCAAGGCCTAAGGCCTGTTAGAGCTCACAACTTAGGTCTGCATATGATCCAAGCCCAAAAGGCTAATAAAGTCCCAAAAATAAGACCCATACCTAAGCCTGGTCAACCTGAGCCCATAACCACTAGACTTCTCATTTGAAGTCTGATGGACCAAGTCAATGAGACAATCAAGCCCTCCCTGATTTTGGCCGAAATATCAGGGTAGGTGATCCACCCTCCAACGGTTGCATCACACACCTATAAATACATTTTCCAACTATCAAGCAATTAAGCAATTACACTATTTTCAGCTTACTCAAGCGAATTCAGCCATCGGCGATCATTGTTCCCTCGCGATTCCGATCACCACTCCTTCATACCTCTGACTATCGACGGTCGAACCCTTGCACGCAAGAAGTATTTCTACTTACCCTGCTTACATTCTCCATTCTACTTATTCATAGTTGACTAATTTGAGCGTCAAAGTGCACTTGACCGGCACCGCCCTGATGACCAAGCATTCTATTGAACTCGTGTTCTTTGGTTTTGTAAGTTATAGTGCCCGTGACATCACCTTACCAGTTTCGTGCTCTACAACGGAAAGGGGAATATTGACTATAAAATGAAACTACATGGGGAATTTTGATCATAAATGAAACTATAAGGAATTTTAACTAATACACTAAACTAAAGGATGATTTTAATAATATTCATAACATAAAAGTTAACAATCAAGGATATTTTGGTAATTAAAATCAACAGCATGGGGAAAATTAACTATCAAATAAAATTATATGAGGAATCTGGTCATAAATGAAACTAAAACAGAGATTTTAGCTAATGCAGCAAACTATAGAGATAATTTTAATAATATCCCTAAAAAAATTATAGTTATACGTATTGGTCGTTAACAATTAATGATAATGAACATATTGTTATCCCAAATAGATTGCACCGTTTTCTACATAAATCATATGACATTATCAAATAAGTGTATACATTATTTTTTTAAAAAAAAAAATTCACTTCTACACTAGGCCTCTTCTTTGAATTTAAAAGTAAATTTACTTATTTACATAAAATTAATTGAATTTTTTTTAAGAAATTTCAGTTTATCTTCTCAATTTTTCATTCAATGCTTTTATCTAAATAAAATCTAATATTTCGTTTTTAAATTTTTTTTTTTAATAACAACAATTAACAAAGTAGATAATTGTGAATTCTTCTAGAAAAGTGAATTAGACCCCAAATGGAAACTAAAGATCTAGGAAGTGAGATTTGAGTAAAAGATTACACAATCTTCTTTAAAAAGAATTCCTTAGAAGTACCTCTTTATATTGATAATTTGCATTGATTGTCAATTTTGGCTCTAGATTTTCGACATTAATTACTTGAAAATCAGGGGGTGTGAATACATGATGTCTATATAATTTTATCTGCATTGAAATGGCAAAAACAAAACAATTCAAAAAATTGAAAACATGAAAAAGTGTGGCTCAAAATTGTGTGCTACCTACCAACTTATCAAACAACCTTTTGACACCCTCTCCTATAAATAAAACCTTGTGGTAGCACCGAATTTCTCATACCAAAGTCAATTAGTCAAGTTAGTGTGAGAGTGAAAAAACAGTCAAATCTTTCAACATGCCTCCTCAAATCTCCATTATTAAGTTTAATATCTTGGTTGTGGATGATGATTGTACATCTCTCAATGTGGTCTCATCCATGCTTAGATCATGGAAATATGAAGGTATATATGTCTTTACTAATATTTTTCAAAAGCCCTTTTTTTCATTTCATTTTCATCCATTTTTTCTTAGAAAAAGGAATTTTTTCATTTAAGATTTTGTAAAAGATATTTCAATTATTTGACTGTAGTAGTTTTTTCCTTCAATATGACTAATAGTTAAAATTCTGGTCAATATACTTCAGTATATGATTACTCTTTCCCCTTTGTTCATTTTCTCTTACCTTCTAGTAGATCTCTCATATAAATAGTGATTTACTGGAGGTCATACTTAATATTTTCGTTTAAGGTGGTGCATGCAAGAAATTTTTTTAGAAGATATTTTTCTATTTTCAATCAATTTCGCTACATGTTTGCAAAATATGAGTTTTTAAATCGTGAAATCTTTCATATTATGGTAAGAAGATATTTGATTTAAATTTGAGGCACATTAAAATGGGATCGATCTTGCTGAAGAAAAGAATTCAATTTTTTTAAATGAATTTTTAACATATATATAGATTCCATATCCTTATATTGATTATTTTTTTTCCTTGTATTTCACAAATTAGATCTCTTGTTTTCTTTGATCAATTTTTCGTTTTTTTAGATCTTCAACTTCATGCTTCTTTGCATGTACACATAATCGATCATGCATTTAAGTAATAGTTATTTCACTACACTGTTCTATCCCTCCCCACTTCATATACCAACAAAAATGAAATATACTTAGTAGATCTCTTACTTCACCTCAAGAGATTTAATAAAATAGAGTATCGATCCCAAACAAAAAAATATATATTGGAAAGGTGGTCACAAAATTTATTTTCCCATTTGCAACTTCTCTTAAAAACCTTATTTGAAGTAAAATTTTAAGTTTATCAGTTAGAATTAAATACAATTAGCTTTATAATTTCAATTATGTGTTTATATATGTGTGCGTTGTTCCAATCTTCATTTCTAATATCAAATCTAGAATTTCCACCAGTTTTATTAATGTTAAACAAGTTAAATTGAAAATTTTTAATATGTTTCATAATACGTAATATTATGGAGTTGTACATTTCAATCAATATGATAACTAAAAGAGGATGCATGTACAAGCTAGCATTCAAACAATTGTAATACATTTTATGAGTTGATTTCTATTATTGATATTAATCTTTAAATCCTTTTGGCAGTTACGACCGTAAAATCTCCCCTTGATGCTTTAGCTACCATTCAAATCCGAGATATCGACCTCGTTGTGACTGACCTGCATATGCCTAAGATGAACGGACTTCAACTTCAAAAACAAATTGAAGAAGAATATAAGTTGCCTGTCATGAGTAAGTTTTAGATTAAAGTTTTCATTTTACAAATTTGTTTCTTAAAAATGTGTAGTGTGTTTATATATATATAAAATTTATTGATCATCAATTGCCCACCTATGGTATACATATATTGAAGGAATTTATTACGCTCAAGATCGTAAAGAAATATTATAAAAAAAATAGTCATTGTTGTGTTCTATAATTTGTGATTAAAAAAATTAATAATTTTTAGAAAAGATATACACTAAAAAAAAACATGATTATATTCTTAAAATGGCTTTGATATGATTTTTTTAAAAAAAGTCAATTTTCTTTTTTAAAAGTTTTGGCAGTTATTTTTCAATTTTTAATTTGATATTTTACATAATATGACAAAACAGATTTTAAAAAATCCAAAAATGTTTGATCCAAAATAAAGAACTGTATTTATATTTGTATTTGATTTTATTTACATAAATATATATATATATATATATATATATATATATATATCTGTGTGTGTGTGTCTTGTAATTGCAGTAATGTCCTCAGATGACGATGAGAGTTTGATCCTGAAGAGCTTATCAAGTGGAGCTGCGTTCTACATAGTAAAACCAGTGAACCCAGACGATCTCAAGAATGTTTGGCAATACTCGGTTGCATCAAAGCAAGCAAAATTCGCAAGGATTGATAGAATCGGAAGCCTTCAGGGACAAGGAGGATCATTGCCAATTAATGAAAAAATATCTTACAGTGAAAAAAGCAATTCAGCGTCGTCTGTGAACGGAGAGAAACATGGGAACAGAAAGGATGGCAAAAGAAAGTGTTACAAAAAGAACACTAGGGAAGATGTGGACGGAGAAAACTCCATTGCCTCCAAAAAAGCCAAAGTTGTTTGGACAAATTCCCTTCACAATCGCTTCTTGCAAGCTATAAGACATATAACTCTAGAAAGTATGTTTATTTTCTAAACCTTGCTTCTTCTTCTTTTTGTATGTCTTTGTTGATTTTTTTTACTCTAATAAATTATTTCAATGATTATAATTATATATATTTTTATATATGCAGAGGCTGTGCCAAAGAAGATTCTTGAATTCATGAATGTTCCGGGGCTGACTAGGGAAAATGTTGCTAGTCATTTGCAGGTTAGCTAGCTAGTTTATTATACATACAATTGTCCTAATATTGTTTGGGAAAGTCATTAAATGATTTTCGAATACTTCACACCTTTTTTATACTAAAAACAAATTGTTGATTATTACTGAGGTTTGATTTAAAAGCCTGTGGCGTAGCTTCCAAATTTAGACTATACTCCTGTAATAATAGCCCTAAACATCAAAGGACCTAAGACACTAACAAAAGACTCTTATACTATTATACTTCGGCTTCTTTAAACAGTTTACAATGTTACTAGGGTTAATCGTTTGAAACTCTAGTATTACTCTCAAAAATATAAATTTACAAAAATAAAATAGAAATAACAAATAAATATTTTTTTATAAAAAAAAATAGCTAAAATGCTAAATTTATATGTCATATGCATTTGGATTTTGCAGAAGTATAGGATTTTCCTCAAACGGGTAGCTGAGAAAGGCTTTGCTGCCGCTGCCAAGAACTCCATGTCTATAGACAGGACTTTTCGATCAAGCTTCGCTGCAGGCCACTCTTCACTGTTGTTCAAAACCTCACAAGATGCCTACTCGCAATTCAACGAACTCGAGAAGCAAACAAGTGCTATTGATACTCCATTTCAATCTAATTTCCATCCCACCAACTTCGGTTCGATAGGGGGCCTTTCGAATAGTAACTCTGTGTTGCCGTCATCTCATATCGGATATGGACAGTCTCGTTTGCTGGGGGGCAGCACTCAAGCTACTGTTCACAAATCAATCTTGAGCAGCACAAACCCTATCTACCAGCTGAATCGCACTGGTTTTGGGCCTGGATCAAATGATATCGGGACAAATATGTTGTCTCGCAGTGCTATGAGTGACACAAACTCAATGCAGATGCCTCACACAAACTCAATGCAGATGTCGAGTCTTTATAATAACATAGCAACTCCATCGTTGAAGGAATTTAGGACATCAGGGATCTGGAACCCTAGCTATGGTACTTTGAGCAACAATAATGAGAGCATAAGAATTGAGAACGTTTCATTTTCGAATCTGAATTCGAATATGAACTACTTTCAACAACAAAAGCAACAACAATACAACAACAACAATGCTGGAATTCAGATAAATAGTGATGGGGAGCTGCTTGTAATGGGTGGACAAACGAGAATCAATGGTAATGGTATAAATGGTGCACACTTTGGCTTGATCAATGGGGCTGCTCAAACTAAAGGCTTGGGTGTTGAAGCTGTTGGAGTTGTTGAGCATTCAACATTTGGTACTTGTTTGGCTCCAGGCGAGTCTTCTTCTGCTAGTTTTAATCATGGAAATCAACAATTCTCGCCACCATTTTCTGGTGTCAATGAACAAGGAAGTACTTCACAATTGCCATCAATGGCACCACAACAAGAATTTGGCCTTGGCAACAATGAGCAGAATGATTTCCTATTTGATCTGATGAATGACCGTAACAATGATGCTTCTGTCTTTGATAGCTTAGCTGATCCACAACCATTTAGCGAATTCACTGACTTGCTGAAGAATGAGCCTACCAACTACCAATTGCCATATCATCAGGTATGCGTTTTTAGTTATGTGATAGTTATTCTCTAATGTAGACATTCATGCTTTTTAGTGTTACATTATCTAACATGAAATTTTTTTTTGCATCTTAATTAGAATTCTTAAAATTATCGAGTACTTTTAGAATTTTTCTTGCTTCCTTTATTGATAATTGGTTTTTATATGTATAGCAACAAGGTGGAGAAGATGCTCAGAACCATAATTTTGCAAGTAATAACTCATCATATCCCATTGAAATGAATCCTCCAACAAGTCAACCTTTGAATGATCTTGATTTTCCTAGTCCATTTAATGTTGAATGCAATCGTCCTTGGAATGAGCCATCTCTCGAACAAGTATGTCTCCAATGCTTACTTCATTTCATTCTTAATTTAATTAAAAATTATATGATACATCGTAGTTGTCTAAATTTTCAAGACATTTACATGATTTTTCCTAAATTTTGTTGGTATATTTAGCTTCAGGAGATTTCAGAACTCTTGAGTCCTGACTTAGATAACAATATTGCAAATCCATTGAATAACTATTATCCAATATTGGAAGAAAACCCTAATCAGGCAAGTCAAGATTTTTACATTATTTAAACAGTATATTTATTTTTTTGTAAAACTGCATAGTACGAAGGAATTTAGCATTAATTTTTTTTTTAAAAAAAAAAATTCCTTCTTGCACTTTTTTCTTTCTTACCTTCATATTGTTCATAACATTGCTTTGTAACACTTTCTATCTTAATGTTTGTAGCAACAAGGCAACAATAATTATTTCACCACTGAGCTAAGTGGCATGTTTCCGGCTGAAAACCTGGGTTTAGGAGATCAGGCATGTCTACATTAAGCTTCATGCCTTATTAAGAGTAACAAATGGCTTCATTTTTGTTAAAATTTCCAAGTTCTTGAACTTTGTTTTTGATTTTCATTGAAGGGTTTGGATGACGACTTCTTAAACTCCTTGCTTCGTGACCACCCGTACTGAGGAAAGAGACAAAGAACCTAAATTCAAATCATGAAGAAATTTTTATATCTTATAGTTGATTGGATTTTGTTTTAAATTGTTTAATAAATATGTAGTAGTTTGGTTAATTTAGTCTGGGACTTTGATTTAATTTGCAGTTGTGTTATCTTATGTTAATGGTAGTTTTGTTATGTTATATATATATATATATGCTACATTAATCTATGTTATCTTAACTGGTTTAAAATTTAAGACTCTCTCTCTCTCTCTCTCCCTTTCTCTCTCTATCTCCCCCTCTATCCCTCTCTCTCTCCCTCCCTCTTCCTCTCTCCCTCTCTCTCTCTCCCCCCCTCTATCTCTCTCTCTCTCTCTCTCCCCCCTTCTTGAAAGGAAATATTTCCACTCAATAGATTTTTTATCTGCTTCAATTGGTTTGTCGCCTTCTCATACTTGGAGAAGCATTTTATGGGGACGTGACCTGCTGTTGAAGGGCTTGCGATGGCGGGTTTGCAATGGGGCAGCGGTTCGTGTCTTCCATGATCCGTGGCTCCCGCGGCCTCTTTCTTTCCTCACTGCTGTTCTGCGGGAAGCTCCTGCTGATCTTCAGTTTCGTCCTTGCTGTTACCTCATGGCTTGGGTTGGGATTTGGCTACAATTGACCAACATCTTCATACTGTTGACAGTGAGGTGGTGGTATCGATCCCGGTTTCTAGACGTGCTTGTCCTGATAAACTGATTTGGCACTACCACAAGCGTAAGGAATATTCGGTTAAGAGTGGATATAAACTTGCGGTTTCTCTTTTGTATCCTGAGAATGCTTCTAGTTGTTCTATGTTGCATGGATGGTGGAAGTTTGTTTGGCACCTACCAATATCTCGAAAGGACCGAGTAATGATCTGGAGATGTTGTATGAACATTCTTACTATTTTTAATATCTGTCCTCGGTGTAATGATGGAGTTGAGGACCAGTTGCATGCACTTTTTACCTGAGTGCATGTTGAAGCAGTTTGAATTCTTTTGGGTTGGTGGCTTGTGATTGTTGCTGGTTTGCACTCTGATATTTGGTCTGTCCTTGAGGTCCTGCGGGGTTCTTTTCGCGATGCAGATTTTGGGCTTGGGTGCATGCTGCTTTGGTGCATTTGGAACGAACGTAGTTCTTTTGTTCATAACGTACAACCATTTCAGGACTCCGTTGGACTTGCTTTTTAGGGCCAAAAATTTTGTCCAGGAATTTCAAAATGTTCGCGACTTATTTCTGGTGGATTCTCCTCAAGCCCCTTTGGCAAACCACTGCTGGTATCCCACACCATACAATCTCTTGAAGTTAAATATCGATGTTGCTTTTCGAGGCACTGGGGCTTTAGGAGTTGGTGCGGTCGTTCGGGATCATCTTGGAAGAGTTGCCGCTGCCTTTTCTCTTCCTCGCTTGGGTTGTTTTCAGGCAGATGTGGGAGAAAATTTTGCCATTCGTGAAGCTCTGGGTGTTGCAAATCAGGATGGTTTCGCTACAGGTGTGGTGGAAAGTGACTGTCTTATGGCTGTTCAACACATCAACAATGCCTTCCCTTTTGCAACTACGTACGGCACCGCTGGTGGATGATGTTCATCAGCTAGTTTCCATTATGGGTAGAAGTTTATATTTTATTAATGTTTCGGGGACTGGAAACAAGATTGCACACTATGTGGTTTTATAATTAATTAAAAATCCTTCTTGGAGTTTTTCGTAACTGACGATTTTTTTTTTATTTATTTAATTTTGAAATCATATGTCTGATTTTCAATTTTCCTTGGGAGTTTTTTGGATTTCTCCTAAATATAAGCTTATACGAAATTTTTTATTAAAAAATACATTTTTTTTCAAATTTTTATAAGAATTATATCTAAAATACATTTCTTAAATTCGAAAAATAATATATATATATATATATATATATGTATTTGAATAGCAAATCAAACAAAAACTTAAGATTTTCTTTCATGATTCATTATTCGTTTGTAAATATACACCAACTTCTTGTTTTCTATTTACACGTTTTTTTTTTTTTTTGAAAGGAAAGAATTTATATTAAAAATAGAAAATGTTACAACTAAGGAGAAACATCCTTCAACACTAAGGACTCAACGCAAGAAGGAAAATCCTCCATCCAAATGATTTCCTCAACTAAATTAAGACCAAACTTAGCTAAAGAATCTGCAACCAAATTAACTGAACGATGAACAAAAGAAAAACCAAGAACTCTAGAATCGTGAACAAAATTAGAAAGATCAGAAACAAAACTCTCTATCTCAGAGTGAGGTCTGGACTTTTCTCGAATAAGATTAATGAGAATAAACGCATCCGATTCAACCAAGAAAGGGAAGATGCCAGCCTGAAAAGCCTATTCGAGACCTCTATGTAAAGCCATCGCCTCTGCCGTTATATGAGAGAAAGTTGGACTAAGACCAACAGTAGAGGAAAGAACAACATGGCCCATAGAGTCTCTAATCACCACACTAATGCTAGTTCGGTTAGAGTTCAAACTCACTACACCATCAGATTTCAGCTTAAAGGAAGAAATAAGTGACTTGGACCACACTTACATAGGTTGCAGGCAACGACTAACAGACCTGGGCACAAGGTTCGCAGGATTGAAATCAACAGCAAAGGAAACTAACTAGGCA
Source organism: Xanthoceras sorbifolium (assembly GCA_003430845.1). Classification (NCBI taxonomy): domain Eukaryota; kingdom Viridiplantae; phylum Streptophyta; class Magnoliopsida; order Sapindales; family Sapindaceae; genus Xanthoceras; species Xanthoceras sorbifolium. The sequence continues at coordinate 24,066,668 of CM010611.1, forward strand.
TGCACCTCCTTTGCAACAAAAAGAGTACCATGATAGATAAAGTGATTGCGACGAAACCAAACACGCCAAAGGATAACAAGAAGGATTACAAAGTCACAATCCTGCAATTGAGAATAACATCTTAACAGAAAATCTATCAGAGAACCAGATGAGGGAGAAGAATAGCCATGCAAACCAGTCCATAGACGCCTCAGAATTTTCAAAGAAGAGCAAAACCACAAGGCGTGACCAATCAACTTTGGAGCCAAACAGCAAATTGGACAGAGAGAATCAATATGCAATTTCCTCGATTCAAGGACAGCGAAAGAAGGCAACCAACCATAACAGGCCTTTCAAACAAAAACCTTGATTTTAGGAGGCACCTTAACCCTTCGAAGAGTCTTCCACCACGATTCGGAACCAAATAAACCAGAAAAACCAACCTACGAAATTCCAGACATAGTAACCTAATATGATAATGTCCTCAGCGTCTTTAGCAAAAAAAAAAGAAAATGCACGAATGAGAGACGTGTTCCAAAAACCAAAGCTCAATTGCAAATCACTAACAGAGGCGTTGGGGTGCAGCACTTGAAGGGAGAAAACTTTGAAAGAATGGGGCCGAGGAACCCACCTATCATTATATATAGACACTGTAGCACCATCACCAATATGCTAACGTGAACCTTGCTCAATAATCTCTCGACCCCAAAGGATATTTTTCCAGATAAAAGAACCTGAAGATAATGTTTAGTCTTTAAAAAACTTAAATTTGGAAAATAACATGCCTTGAGAACACGGCTAGAAAAGGAGCTAGGATCCATAATTAGCCGCCATCCTTGTTTAGCTAGAAAAACTTTGTTAAAAAAAACCAAGGCTTCTAAATTACATACCACCAGCCTATTTATACAAGCACAGTCTCTCCTAGAAACACCAATGAATACAATTATTTGTATGAGTATTACCCTACCAAAAATTAGCAGCCATTCGATGAAGGCCACGAATAAGAGATTTTGGCAAATTGAAAAAGATTCATAGAGTATAAGGGAATAGACTGAACTACAGCTTTGATCAAACTTCTTTTTCACCCACTGAAAAGAAATTACCTTTCCAACCGCGAAGCTTGGACCAAACTCGATCTTTAATATGATGAAAAAAAATTAGCCTTCGATCTATCAAAAATGCTAGGGAGCCTAAGATATTTTTCATAACAATAAACAAGATTCATAACCAGACAAACAAGATCAGAAGCTGTTTGATTAGATACCGACGGCTACAGCAGAAAGTGGACTTACTAAAGTTAATAACTTGACCAGAGGCAAAGGAATAAGAATGCAAAATATCCTTTATTACAATACCATCATCCTTGGTGGCTCGAGTGAAAAGTAAACCATCGTCCGCAAAGAAAATGTGCGATATCTTAGGACCATTTCGATTACATTGAATCCCTGAAAGAGCCTCAAGACTCTCTGTATTAAAAATGAAGCTTGAAGTGCCTCGACACATAACAGAAAAAGGTAAGAGAAAAGCGAATCACCTTGCCTTAAACCTCGAGAAGGCTTCAAAAAACCAACTGGCTGCCCATTCAAAAGAAAACGATACAAAATCGACGTAACACAACTTAGTATCTTCCTCACCCAAGAGTCAGAAAACCCCAGAGTACGTATCAATACCCTCCATAAACACCTACTGCACTCTGTCATAAACTTTATACATATCAAGCTTAAGACAAATAAATCTCGTCTTACCCAACTTTTTCCGTTTCACAGCATGAACATACTCGAACCCTATAATAGTATTATCAGTAAATAAATGACTAGGAATAAAAGTGTTATGCGGCTCTGAAATAACCTCCTCCAGTAAAGAACGCATTCGATTAGATAAAGCCTTCGCAATAATCTTGTAAACGACTTTACAAAGACTAACCGAACAAAACTCTGTCATACGCTAAGCATTCTTCAATTTCGGAATTAAAGCTATTCAGGTTGAGTTAACATCTTCAACGAGACTATTATTATTTAGAACATCCAAGCATGCCTCAAGAACACTACTACCCACTATATTCCAAAATTTCTGAAAAAACAAAGCTGACATACCGTTTGGACCTAGAGCCTTCATAGGCCCTATCTGAAAAAGAGCTTGTTTAACATTATCAGCAGTGAAATCCATACTCAAAAGCTGAATTGACGAGGCCGAAAGACGCTTGGAAGTGCACTTGAAAATTGTTTCTAACTCCACCTAAGTGGGCGACCTGGACTTAAAAAGGGTGGAAAAATATTCAACAGTAATATGTTAAATGTAAGACACATCTATGCACAAGTCCCATTTTTATTAAAAAAAAAACATTAATCAAATTTCGAGTCTTTCTCCTTTTAGCTTTAGCATGGAAGTATTTGGTGTTTTGATCACCACATGAAGCCAAGTCGCTCTAGACCGTTGTTTCTAGTAGGTCTCCTCCACTAGCATTAAAGAATCTAACTTAGCCTCCACCGAAAGGATATCACACTAAGAAGAAGAAGAGTCCTGATTAACTACAGATAACTGATGCCTTAACGCTTTGATATTCTTCAAAAGAGCCGAACGGTTTGAACAATTCCAAGAGTGAAGATTGGCAGCACAAGATTGTATATTATAAGCAATATCATGAAGTCTGTTGTTACTCCCTTTATTTAGCCACGGCTTTTGAATAATCTCAAGGCACTCTTTTTGTATAGCCCATCACTCCTCAAAATGAAACTGCCTAGAGTTCCTAGACTAAGAATTGGTAACCTCCATGTCAACATCTAAAACCTCTAAGAGTATTGATCGATGATCCGAGTGCCAGTAATCAAAGTGAAACACCTTCGAATAAGGGAACAAAGACTGTCAGTCCATATTACATAAACATCGGCCCAAACGTTCCTCCACCCTATCTGTTCCTGATCTACCATTAAACCAAGTGAAAATCAGTCCCGAGAATTCCATATCCTCCAAGAAACTATCATTCAGCATATTCCTGAAGTTATTCACCAAATATTGGAGACGAACAACACCACCTTTTTTATCAAGATCACTAAGAATCTCATTGAAATCACATCTGCACAACACGGCAACCTCGATAAACCACGTAATCTACAGATAAGAGTCCATGCATAAGTACGCTGAGATGCATTAGGATGCCCATGAAAACCCGTCAAACGCCAAACTTTATCAACGTGAGAGACAACATGGACATCAATGTGAAAACACGAAAAAGATAATAAAGAAACATCAACAGAATTCGACCACGGCAAACATAACCCCTCATACCTGCCATTTTGCTCCACCACCAATTTATCAAAAAAATGTAATCTAACCCGAAGAATCTCCATGTAACAATAATTAGATAAAGTTTCCATGAGAAACAATATCTCCAATTTATGCTAATGTAAATGAGTTTGCAGAGCACGGAATGCTCGAGGATGGCCGAGACCTCGAGCATTCCAAAATAATATTTTCATTATGACTGGCGTTCCTAGGTGTCCAGACCGGCCGATAACATATCATCACTCAAACCTTGTTGAAGCTTTCCCCTCTTAGAACCATTGCTCTCAGACACAGCAGCATCAAAAACCATTCTTTTACCGAAATTCAAAGTCGTAACAATAGTACCATAAACAATTTTCTCACGTCTAGCCAATCTCTTCCACCTCTTTTTAGAGTTCAGCACATTAGAGCTCACAATATCCAGATTGGCCATAAGAGGGACCTGTGAGCCTATAGCACACTGTGCACCTGTCGTTGATGCAGCTTGCTGCTCCACCGATAACTGCAAATCAGAATGCTTAACCTGCTTCTCCACCATTATCTGGTTCGTATCTCCTATGACTGACTTACCATGCACTTGAGTAGATTTCACCCAACACTCCCATCACACCCCCCCCCCCCCCCCCCCCCCCCCCCCAAACACACACACACAATCTCATTCATTCTCCAAACAGGCAGCAGTCAGATTATTAACATGCTTAGGAAGTGGGTCAGTCACTACCATATCAATGGAAGGAGGCAGATGGTCAATCGAATCATCAGAAAAAAAGAGATTTATAAAGCGTATGAACCACGAAACCAAGCCTAACATTATAACCAGTATCCCCACCTTTATGGACCTCTTCTTTATCACTGGTAGATTTGGAACGGTGTGGGGACTGAGAAGAACCCGGTTTTGTCGGTAACTTATCCTGGTTTGTCCAATGTAAAGATTCTTTCCTAGCTTTCTGAACGGCCCCCCCGGGAGGACTAGTAGCTCTCAACTAGACATCAAAATTAAAATCCTAAGTTGGCATAGTGGCAGAGTTATCTTCTCCATAACATTCCCGATAAATGTGCCCCACGAAAACGCAATGAAAACAAAACTCTGGTAATCTTTCATAACGAACGAGTAACATAGATGCTTCTTCTGAATCTATTAAATGAACCCTCAAACAGCGCTTTAATAGTTTTGAAATATCAACTGCCACTCTGATCTGAAGATACTTGCCTAAACCATCTCCCGAAGAACCAACATCAATATCCTTAACAATACCTATCTAAGCACCAAGAAATTGAACCAAAAATCCACAGTCGGAAACTGCATATTTTTTATATCGTCAGAACCCTTTGAAATCTCTAACGCAAGTAAGGAATTATCAAAATTCCAAGGACCACCCGCAAGCACTCGTTTTCAATCATTCGGGCAATTAAAATGAAAAGTAAAGATATTCTCTCGAATAACTTCAACATCTACACAATTAACAAGTTTATTGGAAAATAACTTGCCCATCAAACACAAAGACATTTTATTTTTTTTTGCACCTTTCCCCTTTAAGTCATCGTCCAACTTAGTTATTGATGGATCAACCTCCTTAATAGATATTGATGGATCAACCTCCTTAATAGAAAGTGATTTACATAGCCTAGCTATTTCATTAGCGTCCATCACTTACAGAGAAGACAAAACGGGAACAGGAAACCCTGCTTCACCCACAAGAGGTGTCAACGGAGATCCGTAGATCCCAATGGCTACTTCCACACTAAAGTTTGGGAGAAAACCCTAACCCTAGAGGAAAGACTTTTTGAAAATATATTTATCATCTTACTCTGGTTTTTCTGTTTACATTTTTTAATGTCTTCTTATATATCACATTATAATTTCACTGCCTTGCTTAATCTAGTTTCTTAAATAAATTAAATAACAAAAAAACTTAAACTACTAATTTTCGTCTATTTTCAAAATTCAGATCCAAGTATTGTTTAATATTTAATTCCTCTGTTCATTACTAACTAGATTTAATTTATTCAACTTATCTTTTAAAAAAAAGATTTATTCAACCTAGGTTTGCTTAAGTTTGGCTATCTCATTGAAGGTTCAAATCTGTGGTATTTAAAACTTTAAGTTATATAGATTATGTCCAGAAAAATGCATGATAGTTTTTTAGATCCCCTATATTTTTCTCCATAAAAGGACTGTCCTTGTTAAAAACAAATATGTAACAAAGGCAGCAAAGACTCAATATATAGAGCCCCTAGATTTTCTTCCCCAATTAAGAGATAACAGCAGAAGATTTTGTGCCTCAAATTATAATTTATACTAATAAAAGATGTTTTTAATTATTTTAGTTGGATTCAGTCAGGGATTTAGTTACTAAACAAGATTTGTATAGTCAATCGATATTTTTTAGTTTTAAATTTTTTTTATTTTTTAAAAATTTTAATTTTTATGTACTTTTAAAATAAAATCCAATGACTAGTAATCATCCATGTACTACATAAAATAGAATAGCATGACCCTTTAGTAATATACATTTTTGAATAATAGTACAAGATAGAATTCAAACCAACGACTCCACTTGTTTTGATAAATGGTGAATATGAAATGAGTTATAAATTCAAATATTTTGAATTTGATAATATATATATATATAAAGAGTTATATATTCAAATGGAACTCAGACTCTCTTTAGCTTAGTTTCCTAATAATCTTATTAAGCATATGGGTCACTAATTATAACCAACCAATAAATTAAACTTTTTTCCATATCCTTAATTGTTTTGAGATTGAGTGGTATTAATTATTAAATATTGAAATTCTTGGGTTTTCTACCAAATTTTGAGAAACTAAAAAAGGAATATCAGGGGCAAGCTAGAATCAATATTCAATTATAAAAAAATGCCCAGCAAATATAAATTAAAAATGCCTATTTTAATTAAATAAAACAAAGGAAAAAAATAGAGAAGTCTACTACTATTGTCCCATGGCGCCACCTTTGGTATTATATATGTATATATATTTCCCATAAAATAGGAATCACTTTCAATCTTCCCAAACTTTCCTTTGCAAATCCAAAAAAAAATTTGAAAATCAAAAGTAGCCGTTGGAAATCTCTCAAAAACCACTACAAATATAATGGAAATCTTTGTGGGTATAGAAGGATTTTGATTAGATTTTATTTCAATTTTTTTGTCTTAAAATTATAGTGAAAGATATGTCTGGTGGTCGCTGTGCAGCTTGCAAGTATCTGAGAAGAAGATGCCCTCCAGATTGTATTTTCTCTCCCTATTTTCCTTCGAACGATCCTGAAAGATTTGCTTGTGTTCACAGAATCTATGGTGCCAGCAATGTTTCAAAGATGCTTCAGGTACGAGTAATAATATACCCTATTATAATTATATATATATACACAGACACACAGTCTTATATGATATGATATACTTTATTCAATCTCGGCAAATTCCGGCGTATTCAATTAGGGATGCATGATTGATTATTTTTCTTGATTTAACTATGGTTTTTTATCATAATTTGAACAGAAACTCCCAGTTGAACTACGAGGAGAGACAGCAGATTCCTTAACTTTTGAGGCCCAATGTAGAATTCAAGACCCAGTCTACGGATGTGTTGGACTTGTTTATCTTCTGCAACAACAAATACACGTTGCAGAGAGCCAACTGTCCAAGGCCCAAGCTGAAATGGTTGTTTTCACTTCACATGCACAGGAACAAGAAGCTCAGCCTCGACCTCAGCTTCAACAATTCGAACCAGGATTTGGTTTCAACAACACTAGCTTGCCAGAAGGCCCAGAACAAGTCAATTTTGGTCATTTTGGTTTGTTCCCATCAAGCTTGTTTTGATCTTCTAACAAGTAATGGAAACTTTATTGTTTTATGGAATTTTCTTGCAATTTGAATGGAAAATGACACGTAAACTTGAAAATCAGACCAATTCAGAGCACAATACAAAAGTACACAGGGCCCGTGGGCGCATTGGGTGGTGTTAGATTGTGGTTAGTATATAGTCTGCCTTTGGTGCACATAATTAAATTGAACTATATTATAAGATAATACTGAATTAGATTGAATTGTATTGAATTAAATTAGTATTGGACTAAAAATAATACCGTCTCTTTTTTGGTACAGTATGAGATTAAATAAAATTATATTAAATTAAATTAATTTTTATATAAAATTAAATTATTTTAAATATTTTATAATTAAAATAAATTTATTTAAATAAAATATAAATATTTTAACTAAATTAAATTAATTTTATATATCAAATATATTAAAATATTTATAAATAAAATATATTATATTAATTAATAAAAAAAGAAAAAATATATAGAAGAGGCGTAAAAGCATGGATTGTTTAGTCTCACACTTTGTGGTGGGACTAAACACTGGTCCTAATGTGTATTTTCTATTCCATCCAATCCCATATACCAAATATTTCTTATAACATCACTGGGGTGTCAAAAAAAATGATAATTTTAGTTATAAGGATGTTAGCAAAATTGCCCCTATAAAATGAAGTTGCAAAATTGTAGAATTTTACATACTTACCCCTGCAGCAAGTAAGTTACAAAATTGCCCCACAATAACTACTCTTACACTAAAATTACAATCTGATGCCCTTTTACCTTAACACAACCCTAGTAATTGTTGACATGGGTTTTGAATTTTATTGATAGATTTATTTGATTTTTGAAAAAAAAAAAACTATTAATTTTCAGTTTAGGATTTCAATATAATGCCCCACAATAACTACTCTTACACTAAAATTACAATCAGATGCCCTTTTACCTTAACACAACCCTAGTAATTGTTGAATTTAGGGTTTTCAACGGTTGGATTTATTGAATTTAGGGTTCAAATGTTAGGAAAAGTGATAAGTTTTGAGATGAAAAGTTGAGATAAAAATTTGTGCTTCGGGTTGGGGTGCCCCGATACACATCTCGGGTCACCCCAACCCGAAAGACAAAAAAATTATATTTTCAGACGGTCTGATCTGAAGCACAAATGTGCTTTGGGATGGCCTGACCCGAACCACAATTTTTGCACAAAATTTTTCTCTCAAGTTTCCATCTAGAAACTTATCATTTTTCCTAACAATTGAAAACCCTAAATCCAACAAATTCCAAACTAAAAATCTATAAGTTTTTTTTTTTCCAAAATCAAACAAATCTATCAATAAACTTCAAAATTCATATCATACAAATCACAATCATATTAGATTCCTTTTTCCAATCCAACAATTGCAAGGGTTATGTTAAGGTGAAAGAGCATGCGGTTGTAATTTTGGTGTAAGTGTAATTTAGGTTTTATGAGGCAATTTTGTAACTTAATTGCTATCGGGGATAAATATGCAACTGACTTCATTTTATGGATTAGTTTTGCTAAAATCCCTTAATTACATAATAATATTGGGTTTTAACTTGATTGTTAAAGTGCTTCTCCGAAGGCTTAATCGTTTGTACCAACTCCCTTGGTTGGTGGCTAGAGACTTCAATGAGATCATGGACCCTTCTGAAAAATCTGGTGGTCATCCAAGATCCGCCCTTTTGATCAACAATTTTCGAGAGGCTCTCGCTGACTGTTCTTTAGATGATTTGGGGTTCAAGAGATCAATGTTCACATGATATAACGGTAGGAATGACGCTTTGTTTGTGCAGGAACGGCTTGACAGAGGTGTTTGTAGTCTGGAGTGGTTTGATCTTTTTCTAGGTTCTTCCATCACTCATCTAGATTTTTGGAAATCGAATCACCGCCCTTTTCTTATATCTATTTTGTCTGATGATACGGGTGATGGGCAGCCTTGTCGTGAGGCTCGACGTTTTCACTTCAAAGAGTATTGGGATAACGAAAAGGAATGTGGTTTAATAATTGATCGGCATTTGGTGGGGGGGAGGGGGGAAGGGGGAAGTCTGTTGACGGCTTGGGTATTGATGTTCTAGATAGGATTGTTAGGCAATTATGCTTTGCGGCAGTGGAATAAAATGAAAAAAATCAGAACTTCATCGTGGTGTTAGTTGAGCCCGAAAGGAGCTAAAGTGAAGCTAATTCCATTCACAATCATAATGATTAAAGGAGGCTTCGTGTGGTGGAAAATAACTTGAATATTCTTCTCCGCAAAGATGAGTTATTTTGGAAACAATAATCTCGAATCCAATGGGTAAAGGAGGGAGATAATAATTCTAAGTTTTTCCACTCTCAAGCTACTGCTAGAAGATCAAAAAATCGAATATTAGGGCTGCTTAATGTGGATGGGGTTTGGCAAATGAATTTTTCGGCAATTGATAGTGTTGTTCAACAATTTTTCCACCATCTTTACCACTTCGTCTTTTTCGAGTTCTCAACTTAATACAGTTTTGGAGTGTGTTGAGCCTTGCATTTCCCAAAATACGAATCAAATGCTTGAAAAAGCTTTTGCCCCTGCTGAAGTCAAAAATGCTCTTTTCCAAATGTTTCCAACTAAAGCTCCGGGTGTTAATGGATTTCCTGCTCTTTTCTATCAACTGTATTGGGACAAGGTAGGGGTTTTAGTCACGGATGCTTGCCTTCGCTACTTGAATGATGGTTATTCGGTTAAGGCTTTCAATTCAACTCTTATTATCATTTTGATTCCAAAGGTCGTTAATCCCATTAAATTTTCTAATTTTCGGCCTATAAGTTTATGCAACGTTATCTATAAGATTATTTCTAAAGCCTCGTGCAACCAGTTCCGTGGTGTGCTAGGTGTAGCAATCTCAAAAACTCAAAGTGTATTTTTGTCTGGGCGTTTGATTGCAGACAATGTTATCATTGGTTTTGAATGTATTTAATCAGTTAGAAGAAAATCTAAGGGGAAAGATGACCATTTTGCTTTAAAAATAGTTATGATCGGGTGGAGTAGAGATATCTTCGCAGTATGTTAATTCGGTTTGACTTCTCTTTTGCTTGGGTATTGAAGATTATGGACTATGTTTATTCCGTGTCATTCTCTTTTTTTATAAATGGAGTACCTAGGGGTTATGTGGTTCCATCTAGGGGCCTTCGTCATACTTGTTTCTTATTTGCACAAAGGGCCTCTCTGCTTTGCTGCGATGAGCTGAAAGTTTGGGGTCTATTTCTAGTATTCGCTATAGGAGATCCGGGCCTCACATTTCTCACTTATTTTTTTGCTGACGATAGTTTACTGTTTTCCAGGGCTTGGATCTCTAATTGTAAGTCTATCACAGGCATATTTGCTACCTATTCTTGTGCTTCTAGTCAACTTATTAATTTTGACAAATCAACGATGTCTTTCAGTCTTCAAGTGGAGGATTTGCATCGTCAGCTTCTCTTTGGGTTACTTAGTGTATTAGTGTATCTATGGTTTCTTGGCATATCAAGTACTTGGGCCCACCTTGCTTTGCGAGAAGGGGATGCAATCGGCTTTTTTCTTCGATAAAATATAGGGTTTGGCAATGGTTGTGATGGTGGCAGCATCGTTTCTTCTTAGCTGCTGGCTGCGAAGTCCTTTTAAAATCTATAGTTCAGTCCATTCCTCAATACACTATGCAACTGTTTAGACTTCCAAAAAAGTTTATTCGAGAGCTTCATAGCTTGAGTGCTCGATTTTTTTGGGGCGAAAATGCTACGAGTCACAAAGTGCATTAGAAATGCTAAGAGTACTTGTGTAGAAACAAGGCTAATAGAGGGTTGGGATTTCAAAATCTGGAGTCTTTTAACTAATCTCTTATAGCTAAGCAAGTGTGGCGCATTATTCTGTCTTCAAATTCTCTTGCAGCAAAAGTCCTCAAAGGGTTATATTTCCCTTGTGGTTCCTTTCAAGATGCTGCTGTAAAGCCGAATGCCTATTTGGTTTGGCGTAGCATTTTATGGGGTTATTAGCTTCTTAATAAAAGTATTTGTTTGAGGGTTGGTAATGGTAGTAGCATATCTGAGAATTTTGATAAATGGATTCCTCGTCCTTCTTCGTTTAAAGTCCTGGTGTCATCCTCTCTTCCAAGTTCATTTGAGTGTTTGTGATTTGATTTCAGTTTCAGGAGGTTGGAATTCGGTTTTTATTAAAAGAAATTTTTCTTGTATTAACGTAGAGGCTATTTTTGCCTTACTTTCCCCTTCTACTGTTGTTCCTAATTGGCTTACAATAAGGATGGTTTGTTTACAGTTAAATCAGGTTATTGGTTGGCAGAAGTTAGTTCCTCAGCTTGCTGTTCGAATTCTTCTAAACTGTTTAGGTGGTAGAACTTTTAATGGAAGCTATTTTTGCCTTACTTTTCATTGGAGAGTCTATCACAATGCCATCCCCACTGCTAATAACCTTGCCTCTCAAATTGTCCCGTGGATCCTCTTTGATGTTGTTGTTTGAAGGCTGGAGAGAATGCTATTCATACTTTGTGGTGGTATAGTTCCCTAAAAAACATTTGAGATGACTACTCCTTTTTGCGGATCCCATCTAGATTGCATCATCTTCCTATATTTTACTTATTTTTAGATTGCAAGTCTCTTCTTTCAAGTGATTTTCAGTTGTGGAGGGTTATTCTCTGGAAAGTGTGGGATCGTCGCAACAGTATTCTGCACCAACGTTCATGTTTGTTGATTGAAGATATTGTTCTTTTGTGCTCCTCTTTTTTAGCAGATTTTGTTGCAGCTTTTCGTCATAAGCCATTGGCCCGTGTAGAGAGGTTTATGCGATGAATTCCTCATCTTCCTAATTGCTTTAAATTGAATACAGATGCAGCTCTTAACTTCTCTTTAGGCAGAACGGGTTTTGGTGCAGTGTTGAAGGATAGTACTAGTGTTGTTCTCCTTTTTAGGGTATTCTCTTTTGCAGGTGTCTTGGAACCTGATGTAGCCGAAGCTAAGGTGATTTTTGTTTGGCATAACATTGGCTGTTGAAAGTGGTTTCTTTTGTTTCTCTTTGAAATCCTATGCGGCTTCGGTTGTATCTCGTTTAACTAATAACTACTTCCCCTTATCTGAAATTGGTATAGTTTTGGAAGATATTGCTTCGGTTGTTAGCTATTTTCATGCTTCTATTTCTTTTCTTCATATTCCTAGAAGTGCTAATAGAGTAGCACACGGTTCAGCTAAAGTTTCCTTGATATGCCTTAATTTGGATGGATGATTTCTCATCTAGTATTTTGAGTGTTTTGTTGAAGGATTCACATACTTCCTTGTAATGTTTCTCTTATGGGTTTGTTGTTGGGTCCTTGTATTGCTTCCCTTTTGGGTTGTTGTTGGCTTTTTTTGGTTAAATGAAATTGTTCTAAGTTGTTTCAAAAAAAAAAAAAAACTTGATTGTTAAAGGTAAAAAAAAGGGGGGGGAAAGGGAATCTCTAATATAACAATACATGTCTTGATAATAACCTTTTTTAAGGTAACAAAACCCTTTTAAGCATCCATGTGATACTGTTGTAACTAGTTTAGTTAATATTTTAGATATTTCTTAATAGTAAAAAAAATCCTTTGTTGTTTCTTTAAAAGGTAACAAAATCCTTTGAAAATCCATTTGATATTGTACTAATTAATCTAGTTAATTTATTTTTGTGTGGAATAAATTTTACTCATTAATGGTAATAAGGGTTTAGCTACATTACAGATTTTGTATTATAATGGATAATTACGAGAATGAATCATTTTGTTTAATTTTTATCCCTCAAAGAACGTCTTCTAGTTCTTTGAGGGATAGCTTACACAAGCTTAATTGAGTAGAAAAATGTTGGATGTCATTCTTATTCATTAGACAAGCTTATATAATCATTACACTTGACCGTTAGGAACATATCCCATATAATTAGGAACTAAAACATTGAAATCATTGATTGTGGGAAGCTTATCCTTTCCAACTAGGACAGAAAAATAAATGACAAATCTCAACATTTTGACTACTTCAAATAAAGCTTAAAAAAAAAAAGGCTAAAGTATCACAAAATCTTCATCTACCTGTAACATCACTCTCCCTCTAATGCACACCCTCATATTCAAGGGTGAGGTTAGGAAATTGAATTGCAATATTTGTCTATCTTCCCAAGTTGCTTCAGCTGGGGAAAGTCCTTACAATAAACCAAAACTTATTGCTTTATGTTCTTGAATCTTCGGTCTATAATCGCTTGTGGAATTGGCATATCAGAGTGTTTTATTATCTCCTCTCTAAGCTTTTTCTTAAGTATTGAAACATGGAATACATGATGTATTTTGGAAGCACTCGGCAATCATAACTTGTAAGCAACTTGCCCAATTTTCTCTATGATCTCATAAGGTCCGTAGAACTTGGTAGAAAGTTTGAAATTCTTTCTAGCGGCAATTGACAATTGGCAGTACGGTTGTAATTTTAAGTACACCCAGTGACCCACTTGAAACTCCTTATCCCTATGCTTAGAGTAATATATTTTCTTCTTTTGATTTTGTGCTTGTTGAATGTCGCTATTTACTTCTTTGAGCACCTGATCTCGTGCCATGAGTTCTTACTCTACTGCAGCTACCCGAGCAGTTCCAGGAACATAAGTTAAGAGGGTTGGAGGTTGTCTATCATACATAACTTCAAATGGCATCTTCTTTATTGATAAGTGCCAACTAGTGTTGTAACAAAATTCTGCCCAAGATAGCCATTTCACCCACTCATTTGGTCATGGATTGGTAAAACAACAAAAGTATATATCTAAACTGCAATTAACTACTTTCTTTTGCCCCTTAGTTTGAGGATGATAACTAGAACTTAAATTAAAGACAGTTCTATTGGGTCTGAAAAGTTCTTTCCAAAATAAATTTGTAAATATGGGGTCTATGTCACAAACTACAGTGGGTGGCATGCCATGCAACTTAAAAACGTTATCAAATAAAATTCGAACTATAGTCACTGCAGTATACGGGTGAGAAATTGCTAAGAAATGGGAGTATTTTGAAAACCTATCATCAACCATAAGTATTGTAGTTTTATCCTGAGAATGTGGCAGCCCTTCCATAAAGTCCATAGAAACGTCTTCTCATATCTGAGTTGGAATTGGAAGTGGATAAAGAAGTCCCCCTAGTGTAGTTTGCTCAAGCTTGTGTCATTGACAAGTATCACATTACTATATAAACTATTTTATTGAGCTTCTCATCTCCTTCTAAATGAAGTTAGCCCTTTTTAAATTGCATTGTCTTTACATACCCATCATAAGTGCCTCTACGAGTGGGCATGATTCAATTCGGTTCAATCTTCGGTGAAACCGAACTGAATTAAAATTTATTCGGTTTTTAAAAGTAAAACCGAATTGAAATTGTAAATCGAATTGATTTGAATTGAATTAACTCGGTCCGATTCGATTCGGTTCGATTCGGTTTTGGATCTAATGGGTATTTTTCATGTATTTAAATTTAATAAATTTTAAATGCTAATTTGGACTATAGTTTTTTTATTTTAGCTTTTAGGCTAGTGATTTTTATCCAAAAAGCCTAAATTCAAACGTAATAAATAAAAGCAAAAAATAATAAGTATTATATTCTAAAACTGCAGAATTATCTAAACCATAACAAAGTAGCAGTCCAAAATTAAACAAAACAGCAGAATTATTTAACAAAATAACAAAATAGCACATAATTATTTTACAAAATTACACATAACAAAATCAAGTTACAGTTTAAAATAATAAATTAAAACTTCAAAAGTCCAAAATTACTTCTCAAATTCAAAATAACAATTCAAAGTACCTTAATTAAATATAATCCAAAAGTCAGAACAACATAACAAAATTCAATAACGGAATAAGACACCTAAAAATACTTAAACTGCAGATTTTGTTCTTCATTCTTCAAAAACTGCATCATCAAATGAAAATAAAAATATTGTTAAGATATTAATTTTGCACATATTTACTAAAACATTTTGCACATCATTCATTCCTCTTTAATCCTTTTCCAAATAAAGAAATAAAAGACAAGAAAAAATAAAAAATTATCAATGTTTAAATTCATTCCTCCTCAATTGTCCTCTAATGATGGTCACTTCGCTTTCATTATCTATCTCTACATTAAGAATGAAAAAAAAAAATTAGTTAACTAACATATTAATTAATGATTCTCATATTTTTACATAACATTATAAAAGACTTCTATTAAAAGAATCCTATTATTTTATTTTTCTTGTATACGGTTCAAGAACGGCACAAAGAAAATAAAAAAAAATCCCATCTTTTGAACTTTACCGAAATCTCAATAAGGTGATTTTCTATCAAGAAGGACAAAGAGATTTTCAAGACTACGGTGTGGATCGTTATCTTTGTGGAGGATTTATATTTTACTTGGATTGTTGAAAATTAAGTATATTAAATCTTTTGTTTTTAAAACTAGAATCAAAATGTTATATGTATTAGAAATGTGTATACGTATGCTTTTAAAATCTGTTTATGCAATCATTGTGTTTTGAAAATATGTGAATATATGGTACCTTAAATACATTTTGACTAGGCTTACTTTTATTTATTATTATTAGTAGGCACTCTCATGATTTTTGTGTGGAACCCTATGTGATATGTGATTTGTTATATGTGTGGTATATGGGAATTGACTCTAGGGCACCCTGGAGACTAAAGAGTGTTCACATTCATATGGGAGGACTCGTTGATGATCACAACGAGGGTCTGGCTCTTACCTTCGGGTATGAGTGTTATGTATTTTTGAGATATGATATGTAATTTTTAATATATCTTATTATTTGTGTTTTAAATGTTATTTTGATTTGCTAAAAAAAAAATTAATATTTAGTATGTTTACTGAGTATCCAACTCACTTAATCCATTATGATTCCAGATATTTAAGGTTTTGATTCGTTCATAGCATGGATTGACATTTCGACAAAGATCAGTTCTTAGTTCTCTAGGGTTTATGAGTTTATTTGTTTTCTTAGGCCACTATTTATGTTATTTGAATATTTTTTTGGAAGATGTATTTTACTTTTAGGCTTATTTTGAAATTTATTACAAGATGTTTGACATTAGGTAAGATCATGTCTTGACCTTCGGGTTGGGGTGTGATAGTTTTGGATAATAACAAAATTGAGAAATCATAATAAATACTTACCAGTTTGAATATAAATATAATGTTTTAACAACTCCACGGATGAACCTTCATTTCGACACAGCATCAGTTTCCATTGCATCCACACATAAACTACCATCATAAAGTGTTTTATAACTTTCATATAAGTCAATCAATACAACTTTCAAATTTGATAGCATAAGTTGAGATTGTTCATTTCCATAAAATTCATCAAACTGAAATTTCACCTAACCAATTTTGTACCTTGGGTCAACAATAACTGCTACAATCAACAAGTTATTAGTTTTATCTAACCCCACCCCCGCCCCGGCCTCCCCAATACTTGTCGTATTTTTGTTTTATATTTATAGCCATTTTACTCACAAGCAAATCCCTTTCAGTACTCAATGATGTTAATTGATTAAGAATGGTGCATCAATTCTTAACAAAAATATTAGAAGTCACATGCAATGAAGCACTAAAATCGAAAGTAATATCATAAAAAGTTCCTAATAAACGTATAAATACCTTGGTGTTCTCCCAATCATCTAAAGTTAGTGGTCATATCCGCTTCTTCTCATTGTCATTCTCATTGAATTATCTCACATAATGACAATCTTCGTCTTTCAATCGCTCAAATGCTTTTACATGCTTCACTGCACTTTCCAACATCAAAAAAGTGGGATTCTACCTTGTAGGAACATCTAGCACTACTAACCCATTACTCACAATCTTCTCATGCGTAACACATTTTCTAAATCTATCTAGTCTACTAGGAGAAGATTCATATATTTGAATGCATTACAAATGGCAACAACTAATTCATGCAAATCTTTCAACCCATCACTGACTATTAGATTTAGGATGTGTGCACAATACCGTGCATGCAAGTACTTATCCTCCCCAAAATTGCTCCATCAACTTGCCAACCGTTTAATTTTCTACTTACATAACCAATGGCAGCAGTGTTACAGTTGCATTATCCCCGGTCAATGTTCTAAAAATCGCTAGACGCTACCTAAGCGGCGGGGTAGCTCCTAGCTATTTTTCGGCTAGGCGCCTAGGCGGTTCCTCGGTGGTCAACAGTCAACATGTTGACCACACCGTTGACCCGCTGAAAAAATTTCCTGTATAACTTCTAAACAATATGAAATTAAGTCATTCCAAACAAATAAGTCATTCTAAACACCAAACATTCCAAACAATATAAAACTAAGTCATTCCAAATAAACAAGTCATTCCAAAAACGTTCCAAAGTACAATATAAAACATAAATCATTCCAAACAAGATGAAACTCATGAAATTATGAAAGCATGAAAATATGATGAAATGATAATCCAAAATCCTAAACTATTCATTATGATCAAACTCCTCTTCTCCGTATTCTTCCATTACACAGTCTCCATCGGACTCAAATTCAATATCAACATCATTTTCTACTTCCTCCTCATCCTCTGATATAAAGTCATCTTCATGAAGTTCTCTCTCCTCTATCACCCTTGAACTTCTCATAGGTTGTAGAATCTCATCTACACCGATTGTTTCGTCTATCAATTGCCAAGTTAGCCCTGTTTCGGGCTCTACTTCATCATCACCACAACCTTCAACAATCCATTCCTGTGCATTGGTGGCTTCAGCATCCGTAGCAAAAAGGACATCCACATCCTTTTCCTTTGCTCTTCTTTGTTTGTTCCTCAACTTGGAATTGAATTGGACATAGATTAGATTATTCAACTTACTCACATCTAGTCTATTCCGTTTCTTTGTATTTATCTATAAAATCAAAATAACAATAATAAACTATTAATTAAGAGTTAATTTGTAAATTGACAGTGAACTAGTGTAGTGATGCACTCACTCCTTCAAAAGTGCTCCAGTTTCGTTCACATTCGGAGGAACTCGTGGTTAAGTTAAGAATTCTTTTAGCAATGACTTGCAAATTGGGTGTTTGACCTCCATAGTTAGACCACCAAGAAGCTACAATTACAAAGATACATATTTCTAGTTTTCAGGATTTAGAACATAATATTAAAAGAAGAAAAATAAAACACTACAACTACAACTTTAAAAATAGTACCTGAATCATATTTCTCCCTATTGTTTTTATATCCTAAGATCGCCAATGGTTTCCCAAAAGATCCTTCATTCATCTTGTACTTTCGAATTTCAGAATTTGCAATTTTATCTTATATCTTCAAATTCTCTACACCACAAAAAACCTCCACATATTCAAACATTGCAAGATTCACATCATCGTTATCTTTAATTGTGGCGTCTTTGTAGCAGTAGTATGGGTTGAGGAAATAAGCCACCAAGTGCAATGAACTATCAACCTGACCCTTAATTCTTGCATCAATAATGTCAATGGTCAGTTTGTAGTTCCTTTCAACATTGTTCAATGCTACTTTGATGTCTTCTTTTACTTGCAGTTGCTCTCCATAGGCAAAACTCATGGCTGGTGTTTTATCCCCATCAACAAGTCTAAGCACCTTCACCAAATGTGCAAAGACCTTCAAGCAAGTGGTCACACCATTCCAGAAGCTCGTACTTATAACAGTAGCATATGCCTTTTGCCCCTTGGCAGTGTTAGACCATTTACATTGATCCTATAGTTCACTACAACACATTGTCTTCAATTGCGATTTTTTCTCCGTCAGACTCTGCAATGTTAAAAACGAAGAGGCAAATCTAGTCACTCTCAACCTCACTATGTCTCTCTTTTTAGTGAAAGACCTCATTAAGGATAATGTCTTGTGGTATGCATAGATGAAGACGTTAAAATTCTTGGCTTGGTCATTAGTTTTTTTGAACTTCTGGAACTTGCCAATACTTTCAAGTATGAGATTAATGGTGTGAGTTGCACACGATGTCCAAAATATCTAAGGTCTCTTCACCTTGAGCAATTTCGCCGCTGCTATGTTGTTTATGGCATTATCTGTGACCACTTGAACGATATTCTTCGGTCCAACTTGTTCAATGCACCCATCCATATACTGAAAAATAAGCTCAACCGTGTGTGCCTCATCTAAAGACTCTTTAGAGGAAAGGAAAGCGGTTCCTTCCGAACAATTGACACACAAATTCATTATACTCCTCATTTTTCTATCGAACTAAGTGTCTATCATAATGGAGCACCCATTCTGTAACATTCTTAATTTCAAATAAATATGAAAAGTATGGTTGAATTAATTTTGAATATGTGAATATGATATTTAGGATTTGAGAGGTAGAAAATGTAATTAAATGTATGTATATTTTTAAGGTTTTCAGGTGGACCAAGTGGAGCGGTCCAGAAAGAGTACATGAAAGAAAGGAAAAATGTTAGCAGTGAGTACCGCGACCAGGGATCGCGATGAGCAGCTCGCGGTGAAAATGTTAATTTTGGGCAGTGAGCAACGCGACCAACATCGCGACCACACACCGCGATGGCTGATCGCGATGAAAGCAGTAAAATCACTTCAGAAAGCAGTAAACCACAGGTCGCGAGGAGCGGTCGCGATGACCAAAATTTTATAAAAAAAATAAGAGACGGTGAGAAGTTTCACGAAGAAGCAAGAGAAAAAGAGACCAGGAGAAGAGAAAAAAAAAAGAAAAAAAGAAAGAAAGAAGGAAAAGAAAGAAGAAGAGAGAGAAAGGAAGAAGAAGAGAAGGAGAAGAAGAAAAAGAGGAAAGGAAGAAGAAGAAAGAGAAGGAAAAGAGGAGGAAAAAAGAAAAAAAGGGGGAAAAAAAAGGAAATCTAGAAAAAAAAAGTTCGTAAAACTGGTATCCAGGTTGGTGTACACACAAATAGTTTTGATTGAATCTATTTGTGAATAATTCTTGAAAATAATTTTTAATTCTAGAAATGTGATTTATGTTGAATTTAATGATTTTAATTTTCGCAATATACTGATTATGCTCTGTTTTCTGTTACTTTATATATTTTGAATATTTTGTTTTACACGTAGTGATTGATTTTGATTTTGAAATAATTAAGAGAATTTATGTCTTACAAAAAGTTATTGGATTGTTGAAACATTATCTGAAATCCTTGAATAACGGCCCTGATATATGTATAGGAAAATATGGATATAGGAGATTGACATGTCAAGTGGGTATATTTAGCAGTACTGCACCGATATTCCTGATGATTATGATGATTATATACGGATACCATTTCATTTTTGAAATAGGAAACCGACTGTAAAATACGGATACCATTTTATTTTAAAATGGGAAACCGACTGTGAAAAATACGAATACCATTTCATTTTGAAATGGGAAACCGACTGTGAATATACGGATACCATTTCATTTTGAAATGGAAAACCGACTGTATAACCCGTAATCCAGTCCTGTAAACCCTGCAATATGTATCAGAGGCCCAATTAAAAACTGAAAACTATGAATTTTAACTATTGAATTAAAGAATTGTTATTGAGATTGAAACCCAGAAACATTTGAATATAAGTTAATGAGCATAGTTTCAGTATTATATATTTATATATTGTTGTTTTATAGTATTTTTGAAAATTAGTTCTATTGTTTTATATAATATTGAAATTTATTTTAGTGTACACCCACTAAGCATTATTGCTTAGCGCGTTGATTTTATCACGCGTAGGTAACAGGGATACCGAGGGAGAAAAAGATTAGAGAGAAGGTAGCTGCAGATTGAAGATTCAGAGTCACTATATCTTTGAGTAGTTAATACTTTTGTATATTATATTCAGTTAAGCATGCATATACAGAAGTTTGTAAATGTGATATATTTATGTTTTGTAAATAATTGTTTTATGGTTTATATTTTCTTTCGAAGGTTTGTAAATATTAAATTATGAATTGTTTTATTTGAAAATGTTTAGAAAGTCGCACTATACGGTAGAGTGCGCATTTGATTGAGAAAAGAGATTTGAAGTGTTGATTATGTTATTATTTGAGTTTTTGTTTGAAAACAGGATTTTTGGAAAGTCAGAAAAATAGAGGAAACTCTCACAAAATTTTTCAAAAAAAAAAAATTTTGATGGGCTCACTATGAAAAGGATTTTAAAATATAATTTATTTGGTTTTTCAGTGGTTTATCAATTATAAAGTGAGTCAAGAAGCGTTTTGAAAACCGGGTAGCGCTCTTTAGATCAATCCAGTCGGGTCGGGTCAGGGGGTGTTACACATTCAAAGCCCAGTCTTCTTCTTGCTTCTTCAGTAACTGTTTTGTTCTCTGAACCTCCTCCTTCAAAAACGGTTCCCTTGATTTGGTGGTTTGTATCCCAGTCCAAATTGACCAATCGCCTCTATCATCAGCTTGAAATCATCATCATCAATTGCATTGAAAGGAACCTCTGCTCTGTACATCCATCTACTCACATACTGGTGCACATTATGAATTCTTTTTTTAAAAAGTGCTTCATTAATATTTTGTTGTCTCTTAGTTCCACTACCCACTGAAGCTTCAGGATTGATGGCCGATACAAATCGATCCATAGGGCCAAGAGTATGAGGATCTCTTCTACCCCCGAATTCTTCCATCGCATCTTCTTCCCTAGTTGTATCAACCACATTTACTTATGATCTCAACAACAACTCTTCCTTCTTCTTACCCCTCTTCTTAACTTTAGTCTCCATAACGGTCTTTCTACACTTGGCTTGCGCGTCCGGTGTTGCTTTTGGACACGCTGCAACATTTCCTGATATCTGGCCTATGTGTTCTTTTATTCTATAAACTCCTCCGGACATCACTTTTCCACATAGAATACGTTTGACCCTGTGCAAATTCTTTGGGTCAATTAACACCCCAAACTCCCATCCAACATCATTCGATCTTCTTTTAAGTACTGATTTGGATGTGGATTGGACCGTTTGATCCACTGAGGCTGACGAGGACGCCATTATATTTATAAACCTTGAAAAATTAACAAACATTTATGATTTATTTAATCATAACATAAATAAAATTATACAACATTACAACTATACAAGTATTAAATCATGTATAAATTAATATATACATTAATATTAATTCCATAATATAACTGTACAAGAATCAAACCATCTATAAATTTCAAAAACCTCATAATTCCTACATAAATAATTAAATATTAATTACAACAAATACTAAAAAAAATACTAAAATACTAAATTAGTAAAATCTAAATCTTTATAACAATTTAATTTTTTTTTTAATTATCATTTCAAGTTCAAATGTTCATAATAACATTATATTAATTCACAATGAAGACTAAACTAAAAATATTCACAATTTTATAAAAAAAAATTTCATCTAGACATTTTATCAAACTCTTGGATTGCATAATATAGTTAACAAGTCTAACAACAATAACTCTTAAAAATAGTAAAGCATAGAAGAACAATACCTCAGAGATGGTTGTTGATGAAGAAAATGGGTTGAAAATGGGCAAAAAAATCAAGAAGATGGACTGATGGAAATGTTGTTGTGTGCTGCCGAAGAACAGAAGAAGAGAATGGAAAAAAAATTGTTTTAGGGCTTCTGATTACTTCTGCCCAATTTTTAGGATTTTTTTTTTTTTATAACATACCAAAACGGCATCGTTTTGGCATTATTATTAAAACAGCCAAAACGACGTCGTTTTAGCTGTTATTTTAAAATATATATATAACTCTTCACGGCTAGGCAGCCGCGGTCTACGCGTCTGGGCGGCCGCGTAGACCGAATCGGCCACCTAAGCGGCCGCCTAGGATTGTCTAGGCGGCCGGCCGTCTAGAATGGCTGATTTGGCCATTTTCCAAGTGACGGCCGGCTGCCTAGCGCCTAGGTTTCTGATTGGCCCGATTTTTAGAACCATGTCCCCGGTTATTGTGAAAACTTTATAAATGCCCCACTCTAGCAAGACTTTCTCAATACACCTTCCAATCAAATCTACCGAATGATCAACTATTTGACTAAAACTCAAAATTCTCTTCTGTAGTCGCCAATCAAAATTAATAAAATGACAGATGATAACCATATATTTTATATTTTGGATCGATGTCCATATGTCCGTGGTTAGACAAACCCTCTCCTTACTCCGACTAAAATAATTCTTCAATTTAGCCTTCTCATTGACATACAAATTATACAAATCTCTAAAATGGTTCTCCTAGACGGGATATCAAATCTAGGACAAACCACTTGACAAAATTTATGAAATCCTCAATTCTCAACAAACCTAAATGGCAACTAATCAAGTATCAACATCTCCGCCAATGGCCTCCTACATTCTTCTGCACTAAATTTTGTCATACCTAAATTACTCTCAAACCTTTCAATAGTTTGTTGTTTCACCAATACTTTTTGTGATGGATCTACAACAACTGCCGGTAGTTTGTGCACCATTTCTCAAGACGCGTGTTCAAGATTGTTGTGCTAGAACCCGATTCACAATCATAAGTAACACCACAATATTTGCATCTAGCTCTCTCATTTCCATCTTTAGTGTAATATTCTTCAAAATGTTGATTTTTTTTTACCCTTCTTATCACCTACCCGTACAACCTTTTTAATAACCTTTCTTTTTCTAATGGATTTAGAATCATCTAAAGACTCTGAACTCAAGTCACTATTCTTCCCCATTGAATTCATCATGTCATCATTCTTCAACTATTCACATCAAAATAAATAATAAAATTAATACAATCAGATCAGACAATCACAAGAACTACCAACTTTAGCATCACACAACCTTAAATGAAACATTAAACAACACAATATATATATATATATATTGGAAATAAACATCAACAGTACAAAAGAACGATTATTGAACAACAAAATAAGCAGAGCAAAAGAAGCAGACCAGAAGAAGAAGGAAATAAAAATCCAACAACAAATAGGATTATTGAACATCTAAATGAAGAATATAAGCAATAATAAACAGCGAAAAAAAAACTAATAGTAGAAAAAAAATAGAAAAAGCAACAAAAAACAAATATTAACCAAGCAGCAGGAAAAAATACCCAGCAATGGAAATTATATGAAATCGTTATTCTGAGAAAAATCAAACAACAGAAAAATAAAAGCAAAAGAAAAATTACACATGAATTTCTATTTTGTGATAAAAACATGATGATTCCTCCACTCCGATGGAGAAGCCATGAGAGGATCTCCTCCCAGCTAAGAAAAAAATTGCATAAAATAAGGTCAGGTACTTAGCCAAGTTACCTTTACAAAGAGGAGCTGCGGCAATTGAAGAGATGCAGTGCGGCAAGGAAGCAAGCAACAACAGATCGCGGCGATTGGCGAGGAAGCAACCAGCATGAGCAAATGGCAACAGACAACAATAATGACCACAGAGAAGTGGCACGGTGAGGAAGCAAACGACAGTTGTTGTGAGAAAATGGTTTTGTGAGAAAATGTGAGAGAGACTGGGTGAGGTGAGGGACAAGAGAGTTGTAAGAAATGTTAGATTAAGTTTTTTTTTTCTTTATATATGCAGGTTCAAACTAGTTTTGGATAACCAAAATCGATTTTTAAACCGAGTTCAATTCAGTTTTCAATTTTAAAAATCGAATTGAATCGAATTAAAGGTAAAAGCGAACCAAACTACAATTTTCAGTTCAAATATGAGTCGAATCGGTTTAGATACAGTTTTTGTGTCCAGCCGTAAGTGCCTCAATGGAATTGATTACTAATTTTAGGAATAATCTTTGAATCTTCAGCTAAGTATATTCTACCTCTCAAGAGAATAAGTCCCTCACAGTTTTCTCATGTTCTTGCGGCTTTATCTTTATTGATTTTCTCCAATATTTCTTGTAATTTTGGAAGGGTCTGCACCTCCTCCTTAATTGCCTTAGTCCAGTTAGGTATAAGCTGTCTAAATGCATGCAAGGTGACATTTTCTTCCAACCTATTATCCCTTATTGATGAGGCATCAACAACAATATTTTCACATCTCCCCTCTTATATTCAACCACAAAATCGAATCCCATCAATTTGTACAACCATCCCTATTGTGTGGTGGTAGTAATTCTTTGGCTCCAAAGATGCTTCAAACTTTGGTAATCAGCATGCACAACAAATTGTCACCTAAAAAGATAAGGTCTCCATTTCTAGACAGCCAATAATAATGTCAATATCTTCTTCTCATAGGTTGATAATAAAATGTGTCTTCCCCAAAGTGTATGGCTGAAATAGGCAATGGGTTTCTCCTATAGTAAAGCAACCCCTACATCATGCCAGACGCATCACATTCCACAATAAAAGTTTTATTAAAATTGGGCAAGTACTACTGGTGCCTTTGTCATTACTTCTTTAAGTTTTTATATTGCCACTTCAGCAGATGGACTCTATTGGAAAGCATTATTCTTCAACATTTGTGTTAGAGGTGGAGAATCCTTCCATAGTCTTTGATAAATTTTATATAATAGCCAGTCGATCCGAGGAATCCACGCATTTCATTTTAAGGCTTTGGTTTAGGCCAGTTAAGTATAGTTCCACCTTTGACTGATTCAACCGCAACTCACTCTCTTGTGATTACATGCCCTAAGTAATTATCTCGTTGTTGGTCAAATTAGCATTTTTTTTAACTTTACTTAAATTTTGTGAGAATGCAATGCAAAGTATAAAACACAATTTCTATGTGTCTCAAAAGTTGTTCCCAATCTTTATTATATACTAATATATCATTAAAAAACACTATAACAAAGTTTCTTAAATAATTTCTAAATACCTCGTTCATAAGACTTTGAAAAGTGGATGGAGCGTTGGTAAGCCCAAATGGCATTACAAGAAATTGTAGTAGCCTTGATAAGTTGGAAAGGCAGTTTTTTCCACATATGCAGATTACATCCTCACTTGATGGTAGCTAGATCTTAAATCCAATTTTGTGAAAAATTGTACACTCGCCAATACATCTAAGAGTTCATCTATAACTAGGATTGATCAGAATTTTTCCTTGACAACGATCTTATTTAAAGCTTTGTAGTCTGTGCACATGCTCAAAGAACCGTCATGCTTCTTCACTAATAGTACATGAGAATAATATATTGGGTGTGGCTTAGCCGGATGATTCCGAAAGCAAGCATCTCCCTCACTAGTTTCTCAATCTTTGCCTTCTGTAAATTGGGGCATCTGTACGGTCTAACAAAGACTTGACACGCTCAAACGCGTGGGAATAAATCTCAAGTGTAGGATATGTCGAAGTAATAAAATTTCCATGAGTACGGAGTCGAATCCATAAGGAAGTGATGGTACTAGTTCTATAAACTAGAGATTATACTAAAGCGGTAAAATAAATCAAGTTGTTTTGGGTTTTTGTTTTATAAACTAAATTAACTAATTAAAAAGATAAAGTAAAGCGAGACGGAATATATGGATGATAATGCTAGGTGGTCACACGGTCCCAATCCAGGATAAGAAAAACTATTGACTATTATGAAACACGTTATTAACAAGAAACGAATTGAGTAGTTTAGGCACACCACATTGTATTGGTCCCGTAATGGTGTTGTAATTCCAATTAAAAGCACCTATTGGTCCTAGAGTACATTCAATTGGAAACCCTTAACTAATCAAATCCCTATATCAATTCAGTATTTTTATATCAAAATTAATCTAGCCATTGAACTTAGAGTACATTAAGCTCTATTGCAACCTACTGATTTCTCATATAAGATCACAATATTTATCAAATCGGTTCTCATCAAAAAGCTCGCAATATGCTTTCGCAATCGCAACACACGAGAATTAAATCAAAGTGGTAATATAAAAATATATTCAATAATATCAAATTGCTATTAATCAAGATACTTGCATACTAACTAACTTAAATGCATAGATACAAGAATAAATTGCAATCAATATACTTAAATATTACTCTAAGTCAATTTTATGAAATAATCAAAAATATATTACATATATTCAAGAACTTGCAAACTACTTTCTTCATTCATGGAACATATAAATACTAATCATGCATAGAACAAGAATCAATTGCAACATATAAAATATAAACTCAAGTTTAAATCCTTGCCAATAAATATCAAAATATATATATAATCAATAATCCCGAAAATCCATTCATGGATCCATAAATCACCTAACAAGAGTTCTAACTACTCATAATCATCAATGAACAATCAAAGGAAGAATAATGAGATGAAATACAACCCATCAAAGCTCTCAAGAGTCGAAATCCCACTTTGGTCCAGCTGGAACTTCTTCGCTTTCGATCTTCGTCTTCATCGATGAACAATCGATCAAACTCGAGTATTTAGCCTCTGAATGATGTTTGGAGATGATGTGTGGTGATGAGGAGATGAAATATGGTGAAAAATCACCCTTAGAGGCAGCCAAGAGCTGCCCCATTTCTGTTCTGTCCCAGCTCTCCCTCCTCTCTAACTGCTGCTGCGTTCTTCTATTTATAAAGCAACCTAAGGCGTCAAAAATTTACGCCGCTGCCACTGTACCCCGCGACCAGCGGTCGCGCCGCTTGGTCGCAGTGCATACTGGTTTGTTGAACCTTCAACGCGCGAGCATCGTCGCTAGCTGGACTGGTCGCGTTGCAGCTCGCCATGCTCCCCACACCTCCACTTCTTCACGCGAGCAAGACCACCACGAGCACAGATCGCGATATCTACTCAAGGTCCACACTGCTGCTTTTCTTCTTCTCCACCGCGAGTTGGGCAGTGCGAGCCCTGGTAGCGAGCTTCCTCACGTTGCTCACTCGTTGGGACTTCATCTGCAGTGCGCGAGCAAGCCAGCGCGAGCACTGGTCGCTGCGCTGCTAGCGGTACACACTGCTGGACTGCAAATCTTCTCCATGTGCAAGCTGGTCAACATTTCTCCATTTTCACGATATGGCTACTGCAATTTGCTTTGCTGCATGTGAGTCACCTATGTCTAGTTTGTTGCATATGACTTCATGTGTGTTTTAAAACTATTGTTTTCTTCCACGTGTGCAAGCAATTCTCCCTTTTCTCTCATGCATGCAAGCTGACTTCAATTAATCTTTACTATTCTCCAATTGGTCCTCGAATTGTCCAATTTTACCTTGATTCGCCATATACTCGCTTAATTCACGGGAACTTATCCAATAGCTGCACATGCTCACAAAACACATCAAACGTACCAAAAATACTCAAAATTACAATTAAAAGATACGGTTCACGGGTTGTAAAAATATAACAATTATTGACCGATCAAGACCGGACCAAAATCAGGTTGCAATGGAATATGATGAATGTGTATTCTTGGTGAGATACCATTTGGCTCATCTACGATCACTTTATAATGGTTTAAGAGCTGTTCAATTTGTTTTATAATTATTGGACTGGTTGACCCCTTCTTTTACTTAATAGAGGGCGGCAATAAAATCTCTTTTATCATTGTGAATGCTTTCGGCAGCTTAGCAGTGGTAAGAACCTAATTTCTAGAATTGGTAAGCCTCTTCATAGTAACCAACTTCACATCTAAGTCGAAAGACATGTGCAGTCTGGCGAAGTTCCATTGAATTAGTCCCAAGTGACGTAGCAAAAGCTAAATAATCTCGAATCCACGAGAGAGTTCTCGAATCCACGAGAAAGTTGTGTTCAAAGAACAAATTTTATTGATGAATGAATAATGCCTACAACTTTCCTAACTCTTTGCTTAAAAAAAGAAAATAAAAAATAGAATCCTAAACGGACTGAAAAAACTAATATCAAAACAAGTTTGATTTATTTCCAACACTAACACCTAACGACTTGCAAAACAAGAAAACCCAACTAACTAACAATATTAACTTCCTCATGTCTGATCTCCACGACTGCACACAGCTGCAACTTCCTCATGTCCTACATCAATCTCCTCCTCTTGGAAACAAACTCGTACCGCGTCATCCGAATACAAGGGCACGTCCTCATGGTACATCGAAAGATCGGCTACATTGAATGTATTGGAGATGTTCCAATTATCTGGTAGCTATAAGATATAGGCATTGTCATTAATTTTCTTGGCGACTCTGAAAGGTCTATACTTTCATTTATGTAGCTTAGTTCGGATTCCAGGAAACCGATTTTTTCGCAAATAGGCCATCACCAAATCTCCCTCTGTGATGAAGACTTATCTAGCACAAAGGCTTGGAATGCGGATCTAATCCAAGTTCCCATTGGGTCAGTTACAAGAGCACGTGCTAAGAAGTTTAAAAATGCATTGAGTGGGCTAATTCAAGGGATTTGGGTTCAGGCATGTTCATGGAGGCCCATTAAAGGAATGGACTTACACAATGAGGGCCTAACCTTAGTGAATGTAATTCAAGTTAAGGAAGAGGCAACTTGCTGATTCGTAAGGGTAACTTTGGAAATTTATAACGTTTGAACAGTTAGGTTTCTGAAGGAGTGTAAGTAGCACTTTTCAAAGCTCATGATCTTATCTTCAACTTTCAATTTGGAATCAGATCCATTGGGAGCCGCAGGAGGAAGATATAGTCGGTTATTTCAAAGTGTCCAGAAGTTTTCTACTTTGACAATTTATTGTCTTACTTTGATAATTGTGTTATCTTCCTTTAACAATTGTGTTGCACATTTTTATTGAGTTCAAAGCTTTCTAGTCAACAAAATCACACCCTCATGTACTTATTTTTATTTCCCATGCTTGGAGGGTTGTTCGAAGACATTTTATTTTCTATTTAAACTCATTTGTAAGTCATTTTATGCAACCATTGATCAATTAATACAAAACTTGAGTGAAATTTCGTTTCACCTACTTGTTCTTGATAGAACTACTGAACTTATCAAAGGAAGGCTTTCTTTATGGCGTTCTTGAGTGTTTATACTTCCGGATTCGTGGATTAAGTATTTATCGGGTCTAGAAGGGTGAAGAATCTGATTTTTGGGAGTTCTTAGGTGTAAAAACAAATTGAGTGTGGGTTTGGGGGTTATATAACCTTACGGGTTCACATCACTCTGCGAACTCTTTCTTGCGCCGATGCTAGTCTACAGCAGTTTTGTAAGCAGAATTAGCAGTCTCCAAGCTAGCTTGCACTTCCGAATGTAGTTGTTGAATCCGTTCAGCTAGATTTTCTCCTGCTCTACTGACTTTCGGTTGGATTGGTAATGTGACCAGGTCCAACGCGTGTTTTGGCTGCTGAGTATATACTACTTCGAAAGGAGTTTTTCCCGTCAAGCGATTGGTCATACTGTTGTATGCAAATTCTGCTTGAGCCAGGTCAAGGTCCCATCGTTTTGGTTTTTCTCCGCTGATACATCGCAATATGTTTCCTAGAGTACGGTGCACCACCTCCATTTGGCCGTCCGTTTGCGGATGGAAAGCACTGTTGAACTGTAATTATGTTTCAAATTTCTTCCACAAGGTCCTCCAAAAATGGCTTACGAATTTGACGTCACAATATCACGTGATGGTCTTTGGGACAATATGTAAGCGCACCACTTCGCGAAAAAACAAGTTGACAACATGGCTTGCATCTGCAGTCTTTTTACAGGCGACGAAATGCGTCATTTTTTAAAACCGGTCGACCACCACCATGATGCAATCTTTGCCCCTCTGAGTTCGTGGTAATCCAAGCACGAAGTCCATCGATAAATCTTCCCAAATAGTCTTTGGAATGGGTAGGGGAGTATACAAACCGGTATTTTAGGACTGTCCTTTCTATTCCTGACATACTCGACAGTGTTGGATGATTTTCCCCACGTCTCTCTTCAGCTACGGCTAGTAATAACGGTCGGCGATCAACGTGATTGTCTTGTCACGTCTCAAGTGGCCGCCCAATCCACCTCTATGAAGTTCCCGCACAATCTTCTCCCGTAATAACCCTTTTGGAATGCACAATTTATTGGATTTAAATAAAAATCCATCGTGTATCAGGAAGTCACCTACATTTTGGTGGGTGCTGCACTTGTCCCACACTTACTTGGAGTCCTTATTGGTGACATATTGGTCTTTCAAAGTCTCAAAACCAATGATTTCAGCTTCTACTGTCACTAGTAGTGTAGTCCGCCTACTCAATGTGTCGGCAACTTTGTTCATCAGTCCAGCTTTGTGTTTTAAGGAGAAGGTAAATTTATGCATGTATGTGATCCACCGGGCATGCATGTTGTTTATATAGTGTTGGTTGTTTATGAATTTCAGAGCCTGATGATCACTGCACAACACAAATTCCTTTTGGATCAAGTAATGCTGCCAATGCATGAGAGCTCGGAAGACGGCATAAAATTCTTTCTCGTAGGTTGTCCATCGCTGCCTCGCGTCACTTAGTTTTTCACTAAAGAATTCCACCAGTCTGCCCTCTTAAGATAAAACAGCCCCAATTCCCTTCCCTGAGGCATCACAATAGACTTCGAATAACTTGTCAAAATCTGATAACGCGAGGACGGGTGCTGTGCTTAGTTTCTCTTTCAGTAGCGCGAAGCTCGTTTCTTGCTCTTCTGCCTAACAAAAACACCCTTTTTTTGTGCACTCAGTCAATGGCGCCGCCAAGCTGCTGAAGTTTCGAATGAACCTTCGATAGAACGTTGCTAACTCATGGAAACTTCGCACATTTATCATCGTTGATGGGGTCGGCCATTCACGAATTGCCTTGACCTTGGTCTCATCCACTTGAACCCCATTCTTTCCCATGACAAACCCCAAGAAAACCAGCCGGTCTTGCAAGAAATTACACTTCTTCTTGTTCACGTATAGGTGATTTTTCCGCAGTACTATTAGCACTTCCCTCAGGTGTCTCAAGTGTGTCTCTTCATCAGGGCTGTAAATAAGAATATCGTCGAAGTAAACAACGACAAATTTGAATGAGAAAGGTCTCAGTACCTGATTCATGAGTCTCATAAAAGTGCTTGGAGCGTTGGAGAGACCGAACAACCCTTCGCACGTTTTAAACGCGTTTTTCCACTCGTCCCCAGGCCTAATCTGAATCTGATGGTACCCACTTCGCAGGTCGTCTACCCTGTTGCCATTAGGAGACAACGCTTCTAATCTTTGAAGAACCTCCTAAAGCTGAGCCTGTAGAAACGAAACCCCATTGAGTAGTGGATGAATGTTATTGATGGCCGCAGTAACAACCCCGGTTGCTATTGCCCTTATTTGCTGATCGTCGTCAGTCGAAAGATTACTCCCAATATCGTCGCCCCTTCAGAAATTTTGCTGAGAGCATAGTCTCTGGTACCACTTGATCACGTAGCGGAAGCTAAATAATCTCGAATCCACGAGAAAGTTGTATTCAAAGAACAAATTTTATTGATGAATGAATAATGCCTACAACCTTCCTGACTCTTTGCTTAAAAAAAGAAAATAAAAAATAGAATCCTAAACGGACTGAAAAAACTAATATCAAAACAAGTTTGATTTATTTCCAACACTAACACCTAACGACTTGCAAAATAAGAAAACCCAACTAACAAATAAACTAACTAACAATATTAACTTCCTCATGTCTGATCTCCACGGCTGCACACAGCTGCAACTTCCTCATGTCCTACATCACCAAGGTTCTCAATTCCATTATGCTTCTAACACCACATAATGATAACCTTAAAATGGTAAAATAAAAAAATTTAGTTTCAATAAGAAGTTTTTGTGCCTTGAGTTGAATGTTTTAGTACCTGCCTAGACTAGCGAGTTTTTTTCCCGATGCCACCATGACTTGACTTTCATCTTGCCTTCTTTTTTTGGTTTTAGGCCCACCTTTTGTTATATGGACTCACTGATAAAGTTATGGGTACTACCACTGTCAATGAGTATGGAAACTAGATGGCAAAGCAAGCTACCTCCCACCTGTATTGTTTTTGGTGCTCTTATACCTGCCATTGCATTCAAAGATATTTCTGAAATTTCGTCATTTGCTGTTTCTTTTATTTCCATCTCCTTATTTGTTATTTCTTTTATTTCTGTGCTAATGCCCAGTGCTGAACTTTATATTGCACCTAATACAAAGGCCTTTTCTTTCCCCTTCGTTGAGCTCCTATGTGGTCATTTTTTTAAATGGTACAGTTGCTCGTATAGTGCGTTTAGGACTCATAGGA
This sequence comes from Xanthoceras sorbifolium, assembly GCA_003430845.1. Classification (NCBI taxonomy): domain Eukaryota; kingdom Viridiplantae; phylum Streptophyta; class Magnoliopsida; order Sapindales; family Sapindaceae; genus Xanthoceras; species Xanthoceras sorbifolium. The sequence continues at coordinate 24,099,864 of CM010611.1, forward strand.
ACTCCTCTTGGTTGTGGTGCAACTCTAGTAGGATTGGAACTTGACTTTTTGTATGCTAAATCTCGAGCTTCATATAAAAGAGCAAGGCCTACAACTGCCGTCATTGTTGTTGGCTTGTTTGCTTGCACTTCAGCTAACAATTTTTTAAATCTGGCCTGGTATTCTAAGACAAACTAATATTGTTGCAACTTTATTAATTTCCCAAAAAATAATTTAATAATTCGTTAGGGCCATACCTGGAAAACATCCCACCTATAAAATCATCCAAGACACACACAAAAGGTCTAGCTTAAACACTTGAAACCACATTTGGGCGTCACCTTTTAGACGAAATGAAGCTAAGGCCACTTTATCACCAGCAGGTTTATTATGAATTTAAAAGTATTGCTCACATGCACATCTAGCTTGTAGGGTTTCTCTTACACATGTTGCTAATGTGTTTGTTGAATGCCCATTGCGGTTGTAGTTGTGTGGAGCTGCTAATTTTAAAGGTTTAGCAGCTGAAGTTTCTTCAATGTCAGGATTTTCTTGACTTGGAATCCGCTCCATCGGAACCTTGAGTTAACCAAACATTTCAGTCATCTGCATTAGCAGCTCTTTTTGGCCATTAGAAAAAGAATTTTATGGTTTTTTTCAAACTTTTTCCATTCGCTGGTCCATAATGGCTCTGATACCAAATATGTTACAGCTTAAATAAAAATGAATGACTACAGCTTAAATAAAAATGAATGACTAGTGTTTTTTGGTTATTGGACTTTGGAGGGACCAACCCTCCAGTAGCTTACACAAGCTTAATTGAGGAGAAAAATGTTGGATGTCATTTGTCACGGACCTAGAGTTTTCACGCATCGGCATTGCCCGTGCAGCACCCCGGCCTCTCGGATTTCCGAGGTTAAGCCATATCCTTTCTACGACGCTACTGGTTTTCACCCTCCCATGGGCTCATCAGGGGAGCGGGGATAGCTCCTGAACCAATATGGCGACTAGATAGCATCACCCTCCATCGTAGTCAAGTCTTGGACCAGCGACAAGCTCCCCAAACTCAACTGGGTCGGCATGCCTGACTCAAGATAGGTGAATATCTAAGTCGCATACTAAACCCTCTGAACTGCCCCGCATCCTACATTCAGTGTTACCAGTAGCATCTGGGCCTAGCCAAATGTCACGGCGTGACATCTTATTCATTGAACAAGCTTATATCGCCATTATTCTTGACCGTTGGGAACATATCCCATATAATTAAGAACTGAAACATTTAAATAATTGATTGGTGGAAGGTTATCCCTCCCAACTAGGAACATAAAAATTAAATGACAAATCTCAACAATTTGACTAACTCAAATAAAGCCAAAAGAATAGCTGCAATATTCCGAAATTTTCATCTACCTGTAACAAGATTTAACTGAAGTATAGAACACCTAGAACTTATAAAGTAAAATTAATTCGTTCGAGCGCCAACGTAGGGATGCGGTAACAAATATAAAAGCTAATACTTTAAAAATACGTATAAAGAAATAGTTACTTGACCTTAAAAAGATTAATGCCAATAACTTGGGGATTTGGTAACAAAAGATAGAGACTTTGAGAATAAGGGAGAGGTTGGAACTTTAAAAAAGGCAACATAAGAAAAAATATAATACAAAATTAGGTAAGTTTAGTTTTATTATTAATAGATTAATGGACAAATTACAGCTAACCTATATGGGGTTTGCTATTTTACCTAAATAAACAACTTTATAAAAAATTAACAACAAACCCTCATGCCAAGTGCTAACAGTTGATCCTGAGTAAAAGGGTAGAATGGTCATTGTGCCTCCTCAGGTGCGACGACCTTCTTCGCACGAGGAAGGGGAGGCTAGCCTCCGCTTCGTGGTCTACCATGAAAAACCTCCGTGCATCTCTAATTTATTTTGATTTTTTTTTAATCATAAGTATTTTTTAATTTATACTTAATTTTAAATTTTTTATTTTGAATAAATCTCCACCATTCAAGTGGACAAGTATCCACTTGGATGGTGGAGACATAGATTTATTTTTATTAGTGTTATTTCAGTTTTTTTATTTTTTATTTTTTAATTAAGGGTATTTTGGTCCTCTTACACTTTTAAAACGGTTAATGGTCATCTTTAACGGTCAACGTTAATAGCGGGAGAGTTTACTTTTAGTTTTTAATAAGTTGATTCTGCATGTAAAAAGCTAAACCTCGGGTAGGTATGCTATAATTTGTCCTATTTTATTTTAGTTTTTTTAATTTTTTTTAAATTTTAAATTAGGGATATTTTGGTCTTTTTGTACTTTTAAAACGGTCAATAGTCATCTTTAACGGTTAATAGTAACAGCAGGGAGGTTTGCTGTCAATTTTCCATAAAGTTGTTTCCGTTTGGAAAGTGTAATCCTCAAGTAGATTAACCGTTAGTCAAATTCTATCAAATTTAATGGTTGACCAGATTTGACCGTTAAAATGATTAAAATACCCTCAAAATAATATTTAAATTTTTTAAAATTCATTAAATAAAATAATATCAAAAAGAAATAGTTAAGATCTCCACCATTCATTTGACTTGAGATGAACAGTAGAGATTTATTTTTAAAAATAATATTAAATATTAAAGTATAAATATAAAAAAATGAAAAAAAATTTAATGGTGCTCCACCGTCCATCAATCCTAATGGATGGTGGAGGAAAAAAATTCAATTTATTTTTTAGAAAAAAAATAAGAATAGTTAAAAATAAGAAATATAAAATGTTTGGGAGATGGAGATCTAATACCTTCATCGATGGAGATCCAGCTTAAATCTCCATCGATGGTTTACAATTTTTTTTATTATTATTATTTTTTGTTCTTAGAGATGAAGATCCAATCTCCAGTCCATCCACCAAACATTTGTTTTTAATTTTTTAATTTTTATAATTGTTATTTTTAAAAAAAAATGTTCTATATGATTCAAACGTCCATAAATATTAATGAACGGTGGGGATCCATTAAAAAAATATTTGTTTAAAATTTTTTTAAAAATTAAGAGAGATTATTTTTTATTTTTAAAAATAATTAAAAGAAAATAATTAAAAATTATTATTATTTAAAAAAAATATTTTTTTAAATAAATCTAGCTGTCCATCATCTCAAAGATGAAAATATGAGATTTTTTTTAATTTTTTAATTTTTATTTAATAAAATAAAATTTAAAAGTATGAAAGACAAAAATATTCTTGTGCATGTTAAGTTTGACTAAATTTGACTAACGGCGGGAGAATGAGATCTTTATTAATAAATTCAAAAATTGACTTCACCTGTAATTATGCAAACCTCAGAGAAGTTAGAGTTATTTTTTAAGCAAGTAATTGTTTGAATAAGATTATTTGATCTGAAAAAACACAATCCACAGGCTAATCCAAACTAATTGGGTTTGGGTGTCCACCCTGCACAACATAGGTGTTTTTGACACATATCTAATTAATTATAAAATTTTCACTTATTCCATCCAACTAACAACAATAAAACAATTATCTAGGTCAATATACAATTTACAATTTCTTTGAACAAGAGTGTAAATATTATCAATAAACAATTTACAATTCTTTTAACAACATGCTATTTTATAAATAATAACACAAGTAATTAATATTAAGACAAATTACATGCAACCTACCTGAGATTTGCCTTTTTACAAACGAAAATAACTTTATAAAAAATTGACAGCAAACCCCCCCTGTCATTACTGTCGATCGTTAAAGATTACAGTTGATCATTTTAAAAGTAAAAAAAAAGACCAAAATACCCCTAATTAAAAATTAAAAAAATTGAAATAAAAAAGAACAAATTACAGCCAACCTAATTGAGGTTTAACTTTTTACAGGCAGAATCAACTTATTAAAAAACTAACAATTAACTCCCCTACCATTAGAGTTGACCGTTAAATATGACAGTTGACCGTTTCAAAAATGTAAAAGGATCAAAATACCTCTAATTAAAAAATTTTAAAAAACTGAAATAAAAAAATAAAAACAGATATATATCTCCACCATCCAAGTGGATGGTCGAGATTTATTCAAAATAAAAAAATTTAAAATTAAGTTTAAATTAAAAAACACTTGAGATTAAAAAAAATCAAAATCCATTAAAGATCTACGGAGGTTCTCAATGGGAGACCACGAAGGGAGGCTAGCCTCCCCTTCGTCGTGTGACGAAAGTCATCACACCTGAGTAGGTGAAGAGCTTTCTCTTGCAACGAAGGGAAAGATCTTCTTCTTCCTTTCGTCGCACCAGGTTGAAATAGTGGAGGCTCTTCGCTTCCCTTGGTTCGCTGATCTCCATAGATCTCCTATCCATATAGGTTGTCAGATTTTTTATTTTTTTTAATCTCTACCATCCATTTGAGATGGATGAATGGACGGTGGAAATCTCAACTGTTTTATTTTTTATTTTTTAAAATAAATATCTACCATTCATCTCAAATGAGATGGACGGTAAAGGTCTAAATTTTGTTTCCATTTAAATATGTTAAAAATAAATTAAAATGCCCTTGTAATAGTTGACTTTGACCAATATTGACTAACATTTTACAGTGTTGAAGAAATCACCATTAAGCGGCGATTAAGCGACCTAACGCCTCGCCATTGCGATTTGGCCTACAGTGGACCATTAAGCGGCCGTGCGATGTCGACGGAGGAAGAAGAAGAAGAAAAATGGCTGCTGGGGCGGAGGAAGAAAAGAAGAAGAAAAAAAAAGAAAAGCTGTCGCGGCAGAGAAAGAAGAAGGAAGAAAGAAAAGAAGAGAAAAAAAAAACATTTAAACCTAACCCTAAACGGTGTCGTTTGGGGTTAGTTTTTTTTTTTTTTAATTTTCACCCCCAAACGACGCTGTTTGGGGATTTAAGTTAAAACTCACAAAACGGCGTCATTTTGGGAGTTGTCTTATTTTTTTTTTCTCCTTTCTTCTTCTGGCAGTGCTTCTGGTTTTCTTTTTCACTTCACTTCGTTTTTCCTCAAACCAGCAGCTTGTGTTCTTCTTGCTCTTCACTTCTTCTTCTTCATCTCTTGTAACACCCCCTGACCCGACCCGACTGGATCGACCTAGGGAGTGTTACCGGGTTTTCAAAACTTTTCATAACTCTATTTCAAATATGAAAACCAAATAATTTATAATTTAAAATCCTTTCTAGTGAGCCCATCAAAACTATTTGAAAAATTTTGCCAGAGTTTCCTCTATTTTTCTGGCTATCCAAAACTCTCGTTTTCCACAAAACTCAAATATGATAATAACAAACACTTCAAAATTTTATTTCTCAATCACATGCGCACTCTTCCCAATAGTGCGACTTTCCCAAGCATTTTCAACAAAACAATATATATTGTTTATTTACAAACTTTATTAAACATAAACTATTATACAAATATTTACAAAACTCATATATTATCACTTTACAAACTTCTGTATCTGCATGCTTAAGTAATTAATTTACAAACAAAGTTTAAATAAAACTACCCAAGTAATGTGACTCTGAATCTTCTTCTGCAGCTATCAACTCTTCAGTTCTTTATTTATTGGAACCTCTTCTACCTACGCGTGATAAAATCAACGCGCTAAGCATTTCGCTTAGTGGGTGTACACAAATCAAATTTGCAAATTTAACATAATCTCATTTATAACGTATATAAAATAAATACAATTCATAGTAGACCAAATACGCCTTTCAAAGCAAATCAGATAATCATATTAACAAAACGTTTAATTAAACAAAATCTTTCTCTTATAAAGTCAGTAATACTCTGTCCAAATTGTTTTTTATATATATCAACTAGTAGAAAAGACAAAGAAATAAAATATCACAATAATAGCTTATCAATCAAGTAATAAGTTATAAATATTAAATAAGAAACAATAAATAAACTGTTCAAATTTAATTATCAACAGAAATCAATATATATTTTTATAAGTAAACTTTCAGATCAACTATATATTAAAATCCAATGATATTCAACTAAATTTAGTAAATTTTATTCATCAATCTTATAAAAATTTTCAAAATTCTTTTATATAAACTTCATCCATTTCTTTTCAATCCTGGCCCTTTAGTATACTTAACATAATTTTTTGGACTGGAATATGGGCCGCTCGACATCGACCACTCAGTGGGTGTCCGTCGAACATAACTCCCAACCTAGGACGAATCCTTAGGGTGGTACGTATCTCCCTACCCTATGACCGAATGTTCGGAACCTATAGAGGTACATATCTCCCTATCCCAGGAACGAATCCTTAGGAAGGTACATGTCTCCCTACCCCAGGACGAATCCTTGAGGAGGTACGTGTCTCCCTACCTCTGGACGAATCCATGGGGAGGTACATAATATCAGGATCAATATCAATATCGGTGCAGTACTGCTGAAATAACCCAGCTGGTATACCAACCTCCTATATCCATTTCTATGTCCAAGTATCCTAGGGCCATTGCACAATATCATTTCTTTATAGTCAAATTAAATTTTATTAAATTCAAATCAATAAACACATTTACAAAATTCAAATCTCAAATTTATAGTCAACCTTATTTCACAAATTAATATCGAATTGAATTTCCCCAAAATCGCTTAATCAATTTATCATAAACAATATATATATATATATATATATATATATATATAGAATTCAAAATCAGTTTAACACTATATATATATATATATATATATATATATATATATATATAAATATTCCAAATCATCACATACATATATATATATATATATAACTAGATATATTCAAAATCAATTTCTCATAAAATATATATATATATATATATATCACTATATATATATAAACAATTTCTCATAAATAATATATAATTTCTCATAAAATTAATTTAGCACATATATATTCAAAATCAATCAAATATATAAATATATATTACAATATATATATATATATATTTAAAATCAATTTATTACAATCTCTATATATACCAAATCATTCCCAAAATCAATGTCAAACAACAAATCATAAATAATATATATCACAAATAAGTAAAAATAATATAATATAAAGATTCCGAAAATTTTTGGAAAATCTGAAAAATACAAAAATTAGTGTACACCGAACCTGAATAATTTCTGGACAATATTTCTTTTCTAATCTTCTTCTCCTTCTTCTTCTCTTTCCTTTCTCTCTCTTCTTTCTCTCTCCTCTTCTCTCTTCTCTCCCGCTTCACCCTTCTTTTCTTCTTCTTTTCTTCTTTCTTTTCTCACGCCTCAGCTTTGTTTGTTTTGCTTTTTTTTTTGTTTGCTTTCATTTTGCGATTACTGTACCCATTTATCTTGATTTTGATATTGTTTTGCTTTGGATTTTGTTTTTAAGATTGCTTGTGTGTTGTGCCAATTGTTTTTGTTGTTTGACTTTTCAAATTTTTTTTATTTTTTTTTAATTCTTATCCACTACTTATATTCTATATATATATTATAAATATCTGCTTAATTACAAAATGTACCCTCGAACTTTTTAAAATTCTACAATTGCACAAATTTACTCTTAATCACATGTGATTTACCAATTTTTCTTTAATTATCAAAGTAACCCACCAATCACATTTCATCTCAATAATATTCGAAAAATATTTCACACTTATCCAAATAACAAATTGACTTCACCAATATTCAATTGGACCTATTATTCTCCAAATGCACCATGAAAATAATATTTCTAAGTCGGTTAAAATCACTATTTGTTTATACACTATATATCTCATATATATAATTTTCACCGATTTTAATCACATACTTAACTTTTCACCAATATAAATCAGATACCTGACTTTTGCATGATCAATAATAATTATTAATCATACTATTCATAATTATGGAACTTTGGGGCGTTACATCTCTTCTCTGTTTTCGTCGTCGTTTTCATCCGCCGTCGCAGCTGGCGTTTCGTTTTCGCACCGTGACCTCCTCCTCCTCTCTTGGCAGTACCAATTTTCTTGGGATTTTATCAATTTCTACTATTTTACTATTTAGGGTTTTGGAATTTATTTTTAGGAATTTTTAATTTAAAATTTTGAAGTACAATTTCTTTAGTTAATTAGTTTATTTGATGACATATGGAATGAATCATATGGTTATTTTATAATTTTATAACTTATTTATTTTTTATAAGCTTTGAATATATTTATTTATATTATTGGAATATTGGTTGAATTTGAATTAAATTGTGTTTGTGGTTGTGCATTGTTATTAGGACATAGGAAATGAGTTCCGGAGCTAACACGAATATTTGTTCGGAGGGTGTCGCCTCTAACTCAAACGAATTCATTCTGAAACGGAAATCATATGATATTGGGTAGGATTATGGGAAGTTGGTTGATCTCTCCAATTATGATAGAGTTAGGTGTAATTATTGTGGAAAGATATTTTCTGGGGGAGTACATCGATTGAAGCAACATATTGGCCACATAGCCGGAAATGTTTCTAGGTGTCCGAGGTCAACTAAGAAGGATCAAGTCAAATGTAAACAAGTCATCGAAGATACGAAAAGTAAAAAGAAAAAGAAAAATAACGAATACCGTAAAATTAGAATGGGAGTTGATCTCATCGTGATTAGAAAGGAGAAAGAAGAAGTTGAAGGGTTAGGGTCAAGAAAAAATCCACACTTTTTTGGCCCTATGGATAAATTTGCATCGAAGATCAACCCTGAAGTTTCGATGAGTACCGATACATCTTTTCGGCAACAACATATTACGGATGTACTCTTCAAGGAGAGAACACATTTCGTGCAACGATATGTGGCTAGATGGGTGTATAAAGCGGGCATTCCTTTCAATGCTATTCAGAACAACAGTTTCACTGCAATGGTTGAGGCAATTGGTCAATTTGGTCCAGGATTTAAACAATCAAATCGATATCAATTGAGTGTACCATTGTTGAAGGAAGAGTTTGATAGTACCAAAGAGGCCCTACAACAACAACAACAAGAGTGGAAATTTGGTGGATGTTCGATTATGACCGATGCCTGCACTAATAGAAAAAGAATGAGCATTATGAACTTGTGTGTAAATTGCAGGCTCGGTATTACTTTTGCTTCTTCCAAGGAAAGCTCTGAGGAGGCATACACCTGTGAACACATTTTTAATTATGCGTTCAAATGTATTAAAGAAGTTGGGCCAGAGAATGTTGTTCAAGTGGTGACCGACAATGCCTCCAACAATATGGCCGCAACAAAGTTGTTGAAGGATCGGATACCACATATATATTGGTCTTCATGTACTACTTACACCATCAACCTGATGCGTGAAGGTATTGGAAAAATACCAAAGTTAAAAAAAACTTTTGATAATGCAAAAGCTTTTACGATCTTTATTTATGCACATCACAAAACCTTGTAGTTGATGAGGACCTACACAAAAAAAGGGAAAATAATTAGGTCGGGAGTCACTAGATTTGCCTCCGCTTTCCTAACATTGCAAAGTTTGGTGGAGAAAAAGGAAAGTTTAAGGAATATGTTTACTAGCACGGAATGGGAAAATTGCAAGTGGTCGAGGACCGCTAAAGGGAAGGCAGCCTACTCTACCGTGTTGAACATGAATTTATAGAATGGGGTCATCTTGTGCTTGAATGTATTTGCTCCTTTGGTGAAGGTGTTTCGACTAGTCGATGGGGATGTAAAGTCATCCATGGGTTTTTTATATGGGGAGCTTAAGAATGCAAAAGAAGAGATTAAAGTGGTCTTGAGAAATAGTGATAGTGTTTATCGGCCAATCCTTAACATCATTAATAGTAAAGCCAAGGATCAGCTCGATACACCGTTACATAAAACGACCTATCTCTTAAATCCCTTTTATTGCCATAAAGATCCTGAGATTGAAAAAGACTGTGATCTAATGAATGCGTTACATACTTGTGTAGAGATTATATATCCCGATGATATGGACAAGCAAACGCGGATCTTAATGACCAACTTAGTGAAGTATACAAACAAAGAGGATCTCTTTGGAAAAGCATTGGCTAAAAAATATGGGATACCAACAGCACATATGATCCAGGTAATCACAACTGTTAACAAATAAGAATTTTTAGTTGGTATGTGTTTAACATTTAAACTATTAATATCTAATTCTTTTATTATGTAGTTCAATGGTGGAATGTGTTTGAAGCTCAAAACACATAACTTGAAAAGAACGGCGGAAAGGATCCTAGTATTAACCACAAGTTCATCCGGGTGTGAAACGAACTAGAGCACTTTTGAGGGGGTAAATTATTTATTATGTTATTATTTACTAGGCATTAGTTTTTTAATTAATAATTAATTTCACATTTTCACTTTTATGTACATATACATGAAGAAAAGAAATAGACTAGATGTTGATCGATTGAACAATCTAATATTCGTCCAATTCAATTCCAAATTGATGAATAAACGGAAAAGATTAATGGATAAAAAGTCCAACATAGATATGCTATCAGCAAGTAATGGAGATGCTAATAATACACAAGGATGGATGGTTAATGATAGTGATGAAGAGGTTGAGCCGGGTACAGGGTTTACTTGGCAATTAGTTGATGAAGCAATCGGTGCGAACGTAATGACACAACCTCGAAGAAGTGCTAGAGTTACTAGAGATCTTGGAGAAGAGTTTGAATCCGAAGATGAACAGATTGAGAAAGATAATTTTGAGTTCGAAGCCGATGGAGAACAAGTGTTGGAAAGATATGGAGAAGAACATGATGATTTTGACACTTAGATCTTATGTTTGTTTAGTGTTTACTACTTTATGTTTTATTGTTTTATGAGCTTATGAACTTACTAGTTAGAGTTTGATAGTTTGGTTGGAAATTTATTAATTTGGTTAGATTTTACTTAAAATTTATTGATTTAGATTTTTATTTTTAACTTGATCAGCCTCCGACTGGTCTCTGGCTGGCCAACCGGCCGACTTCTGGCAGACCGCTTAATCTCCGCTTAAGCGTTCTAGGCGCTAAGCGGTAGGTCGTCGCCCAACTAGCGCCTAGTGCTTTTTGCAACCTTGACATTTTATAACGGTTGACTAATGGCATGGGAGTAAACTGTTAGTTTTTCAATAAGTTGATTCCGCCTGTAAAAAGGCAAACCTAAGTATATTGGCTGTAATTTGTCATAATTTAAATGGTACAATGACCATTCAACCCTTTTAGTTAGGGTCAACTGTTTGCACTTAACTTTCAACGGTAACATTAAGGGGGTTCAGTGTTAATTTTCTACAAAGTTATTTCCGTCTGTAAAATACCAAGCCCTATATAAGTTTGCTATAATTTGTCCTTAATAATATAATATATATATATATATATTAAGCAAGTAATGGTTTGGATTAGATTATTCGATCTAATAAAATACAATCCACAAACTAATCTAAACTAATCGGGTTTGGGTGTCCACCCTTACACAGCTTAGATGCGTTTAACACATCTAATTAATTATAAAATTTTCACTTATTCCATCCAACTAACAACAATAAAACAATTGTCGAGGTCAATATATAATTTACAATTGTTTGAGAAAGGAGGGTACTTTTGTAAATAATAAAAACTGTAAGGGTATCTCTCAATCTCTTTCCAAATATCAACGTCATTATCTTTTCTCTTTATTTATCGACTCTCTCTCTCTCTCTCTGCATTCAAAAATATCTCAGAAAACCTCTCGTTTAGGTTTCGAAGATCGCTGCTTTCGTAGGTACTCAACGAACCACTCACTGACTCTTTTTCTTTTTTATCCGATTAACTGTGATGTAACTTTGTCTTCTTTGTATCGTTTTCGTTTAGATTCCGAGAAAACGCAAGTAAAACGGAAGAAAATTTGGTAGATTTGATGATTTCGCTCGTTTACTTTCTTTTCTTTCGAGTTTTTGTGCATCTTAGGTCGAGATTCGCTCAGATCTGATATTCTCTTTCTCTTTTAAAGTAGATCTGAGTTTTATCGCTGTTTTGACTCGATTTTTGTCAGAGTCTAGGATTTTTCTAGATCTGGTTTTGTTTTATAATTGATATTGGCTTTTATTATATATGCGTTGTGTAATTTTTTTAAAAGTTCTTTTAAACATAATTTGATTTATGATATGTAATTGTTTTATTGAATAGGTAAATTTGCTTTTTATACTTGTGTTTTGTGTATTTATAAGGTAAAATGTTATCTGTTGTATGTTTAACGTGTGAGTAAATTTTAGTTGGTTAACTTATATCATAAAAGAAAATAATTAGGTTAAAGAATGTGGTTTCATTTTGATAAGTTTATTGGTTGAATCGTGATTTTGTTTTGTTTCAGTAAATTTCTAAATATTACACTGATGGTCTTTAATTGTTTTCTGGATTGACACTTCTTAAGCGCAGAGACAGAAGCCGTGATTATGCATGTCTTTTCATTTTAGCTTTTGGTTTGGAGATTGGTGTTGAGTGAGGGCTTTAGCACATGTTTATTCTTTATTGAACTTGTTAATATACAATTTTTTTTTTTATGATGACTGAATTTTGGTTCAATTTTATTGTATGTTGTAAAAGTATACATACAAAAGGACTGCAAGTTTACTTTTTTGTTATTTTGATCTTTAGGTATTGATTGTAGAAGGATTAATGTCTCATCCCGTATCCAGCAGAATGAGGCCTATATTCTGCGGAAACTTTGAGTATGATGCTCGTCAGTCTGATCTGGAACGGCTTTTCAGAAGATATGGAAAAGTTGATAGAGTGGATATGAAGTCTGGTATGTTTGCCTACGCTCATTCTGTTTATTTATCAACTTTTGCTTACATGTAATTGGTTTCCTGTTGTGTTTGTTGGCTACCATTTGCAGCTTTCATGTTGAAAGTAAGTTGGAAAGTAGATATTAAAATTGCCTTGAAATTGTAGGTTTCAGTTGATTTTGATTAGCTGTGCGAAGTTATTGTATTGCATGGTTTTTCCTGGTTTTGATGTGAAAGGAAATTTGTAAATAATTTACATGGAGAAAACATGAACTTTTGTGGGAATTACACTTGTTCCAGTGAATCTCATCTCATACCATGAGTAGGGTTGGATATTTATCTAGTAAGTTATTTAAGTAATTTTTATTAAATAGATTAATATAATGATTTGTAACAGCGCTAACTACTCTGAGGACTGGCATTTGAATTTAGTTTACCATAGGTAGTGAAATGAAGAAGCCAACTGGTCTGAATTGGTAATGTATGGAAGCTAGTGTAAGTAGATTATGATAGTCAAGAAAAGAGCAGTTGCTATTATCAAACATACTACCGGCAGATGTTAACCAATTTAGCACTTGATTATTTACTTAGGTGTAAATGGTAAATTCATCGAAGATAATGAATTAGAATTACCTTTGTGCATATAATTGTAATGGTGCTCTATGTATGAAAGAATATAAGCAACAAGTACCGCACACAATTCATAAAAAGGTAGTTAAGTCCTGCAGCGACAAGGCAGTTCAACAGTTCCAATTTCCCATTTACGAAGGTGGCAGTTTGCTCATCCTACTCGCCATTCAGCAGTACCGTAATCCGATTCAGAATATGCGACTCAGAAACAGCAATCGTTCCATGTTGAGTTCCAGTGGGGGTTCAGGATATGTTTGAGAAAAAAACAAGATTCTTTTGAAACATAAACCCCCATACTCAACATTTTCTTTGTCGCAGGATTTTCATGGGGTATCTATACTCCCGGCTAATGGATGCACTCTTCAGAATTTCATTTCCTGCCTGTGACGAGCTTCCTCTTCTTGTTATCAAGAAGAGTCACTCTCATCCGCAATGGCACCACCATACCACATTTTCCTCATTGCCTTTCCATTCCTCATGACTTTTGCCCAGCCTTCAATTTCAGACATGTTTCAAGCTAGAAACATTGCCGACCTCACAGCAGAGGCAGCAGAATAGATGGAGAAGGCACTCTATAGTCATTGACCTACCATGAGACATCCACTTTTGGAATCTTGTTCCTTGACATCACTTAGTTCATCACAGAAGGTCTGTTATTATTTTTGCTGGTCACTTAGTTTATAGATTTCACGGAGGTTGCCAAATTTTTATTCTAAGGTAGGATTTTAGGTGGTTTGTATGTTGCTGAAGGGGAAAATGCCATCACTATTGAAGATTCCTTTTACGGGAGGATGCCTTAGTTTTTCCTTTTCTTAAAAAATATGAAAGTTATGACATTTGATCATTTTTTCTTTACTTTATATAGGATTTGCTTTTATCTACATGGAAGATGAGAGAGATGCAGATGATGCCATTAGGGGACTTGATCGGACAGAATTTGGTCGTAAGGGACGGAGACTCCGTGTTGAGTGGACAAAGGTAATGCACTTATTTTTAGCTTTTGTTCTTATTTTTCATATGATTTTTTATTCTGCTTCTTTCTAAGCTGTTCTATTTCTATATTGTAGCATGAACGTGGTATTCGAAGGCCTGGGGGTGCTTCAAGAAGACCAGCAGCAAATACAAGACCTTCAAAGACTTTGTTTGTCATTAATTTTGATCCATATCATACCCGGACTAGGGATCTAGAAAGGCACTTTGAGCCATATGGAAAGATCGTAAGTGTAAGGATTAGAAGGAATTTTGCATTTGTTCAATATGAAGCACAAGAGGATGCCACTCGAGCATTGGATGCTACAAATATGAGGTATTTACATTACTTCATTTGTGTTGCTCTTTCCCCCTAGATTGTCACAATCATAGTAATTTTTTATCTGTTCATGTGCAGCAAGTTGACGGATCGAGTTATTTCGGTGGAGTATGCTGTTCGTGATGATGATGATCGGAGAAACGGATATAGCCCTGAGAGAGGTCGTGATAGGTCACCAGATAGGGGTAGAAGGAGATCCCCAAGCCCCTACCGGAGAGAGAGGGGTAGTCCTGATTATGGTCGAGGCTCTAGCCGTAGTCCTTATAGGAGAGAAAGGGGAAGCCCTGATTATGGCCGTGGTCGCAGTCCTAGTCCATCATACAGGAGAGATCGTGGAAGTCCTGAATATGCTCGAGGCACCAGCCAGAGTCCATATAGGAAAGAGAGAGCTGGTGCTGAGCATGTCCGGGTCCCTAGCCGTAGCCCTTATAAAAGGGAGAGGGCTAGCACAGAGAATGGTCGTGGATCCAGCCGTAGTCCATATCGTAGAGAGAAGCCTAGTCCTGAAAATGGCCGTAACCCCAGCCACAGCCCTTATGGAAGAGAGAGGCCTAGTTCTGACAATGGTCGTGGAGGCAGTCGGAGCCCCTATGTAAGGGAGAGGGTTAGTCCCGACAATGGTCGTGCCTCCAGCCCAAATTTGCCTGACCCCAGGGACAGCCCCGCTTATGGTGGAGGTGATAGCCCCATTAATGACAGATACCGCAGGTTTGTTTCCCCCTCATCTTCTTTTGGATCATTCTGTTTGATCTTTTGCCACTTTATAATCTTTTTTATACTTTCTTATACATCATGCAGTCGTTCACCCCCAGCAGAGGACTGAATCTGATGATGTGAATTGACTCAGTAATGATCAGCAAACAGTTGTATCATCATTCTCGTGGTGGAAGAAGCCTTTTTATCGCAACTGTGCAGAACTAAATCATAATATCTGCTCTTGAACTTGTGCTGTAGGAAGTCCTAATTAGTCTAGTTCTTGTTAGTCTGTAGTTTAGTTCCTTACTATTTCTCCGCAAAACTTGAATGCTTTCTGTTGTTGGTATTGAGAAAGGAGCCCATCATATGGAGTTTTATGTTATTTGCAACTTAATTTTTATCCGTTCTACCTAATTTCTGTATTTGATTCTATTACCAACCATTAAGGTAGGTTGTTATGGTGGCCTTGGTATGTTTTTTCCTGGTTCGGTATTGTTTTGTATGATTTTATCTCTTTATTGTTTTTAGAAGGCAGTCAATTTTGTCTATGAGTGGGGTATAAGCACTCACACAGGTGTACATGGCTTCTTATATTTTGGGTTATTGCATTGCCCCTTTTGCTTTTGTAGATTTGCTTTTGTAGATAAACATGCTTGCAAATATTGAAAACACTTCACTTCCTCGGTAATTATTAATTCAGAATCATGACTCTGATTGGGTTTTATTTATATGCATGATTGATGATTTGGAAACACAAATTGGAATAGGTTGATTCATGTTTCAAAATTGGAATAGGTTAATCATGGATTGGTCATTTTGAAAAACAATAGGTTGATTCTGGGTGTGTTTGGGATTGATGTAGTTTAATAAATATTTTTTTATAGAAGTGTTTGGGATTATTGTAGCTTAATAAATAATTTTTCTGGTGGTTTAGTTTTGTTGTGAAGTCCGGTTGTGGTTCATGATTTTTTCTCTCCTGAGATAGCTGAAGCTATGGCTATTCTTCGAGGTGTTTGGAGATGGGTTTTTCTCCTATTTGTGTGGAATGCATCCATTGTGCAATAGCTTGTTTCTAAAATTCGCTCCTTCTCTGATGTAGGGTTGGTGTGGATGATGTTTTGGTGTTAGATTGTTTTACTGCTTTTTCTATTGTAGCAGTTCGTCATAGTGCTAATAAAGATGTCCACGGGCTCACTAAATTTGTTATGAATTTGGTAAGTTGTCCACAGGCTCACTAAATTTGGTTTGAATTTGGTTTTTTATTCGGTTTGGGTTGACGATTCTCCTAGTTGTGTTGTTAATTTGGTCTTTAGATAGTATTCCAGATAGTTTGTGACCTCTTTATTTTGGTTCTATATAGTTTGTTTTCCCCTAAAAGAAAAAAATAATTATTTATTTATAGTTTGGATAAAAAATGTGTTATGATAATAATTATTTATTTATAGTTTGGATTTAAAATTTATTTTTTTAATAATGAACAAAAAGAGTGTTTGGTGTCCACCCTTCGGTGACATTTGAGACATCCGAGGAGGCTGGTCCAAACTATTATTAAATTAATTTTTACATAATCTAGTAAAATTACCACACACATTTTCCTCCCTTATGTTATTTATTAAATTAATTTTTTAAAATTGATTTAAGTAACTTTAATATAATAATTCTAAATCCAGCTTAAAAAAAAACTCTAAATCCCCATTTGTTTGGGCTCTGGGCCTACTATTAATCTGCATAATTGCTATTCAGAAACTCAATTCTTGATATGGGCCTTGTTAAATACTGTCCACACCCCTTTGCTTTCAACTTTTTATCCAGAGTCTAAGATCAAGAATTTTCAAAACACAACATCTATTTTGTATAGATTAACTGAATTTCATCAATTAAATTATGAGTATAAAAAGGCAACTTTACAAGTAAAAGAAAAATGTAAGACAGTAACTCACCACCACTAATCACAGTGTTCAAGTGTGAAATTGTGACAAAGTAGGACGCCAATGAATAAATAATAATGGTGTAAAGAAGCCTGCACTGATGCAAGTTGCTTCCTAAAAACAATATTTTTCTGGTCTTCTTTTCCTGTCTGGTAAAACTTTGAAAGTTGTTCTATCTGCTTTCTGACCAAATTTATCCAACTATTTCAAAAAAGCCACCTACAATTGAAAAATGTGAGCCCCCCACAAATTTCGTTTGCTTTTTCAGACATCTGATCCATAGATTTACTTGCATAATTGGATGGAGTAATGTAGTGCTTTTATCTTTTCTCTCTAACACACTTACCAATATATATGCAAATTTGGATTGGAATGTTCACAAAATTTAATTTCATATGTTCAAGTCACTTTATACAATTTGAATCAATTCATTTTGGTGAATCATTCTTATTATTCTATAAGATAATTAAATAAGCTTTGTACCTCCGTTTATATTTCCATGTGTTTTTAAATGTAAATCAATTTTATAGATGAGTTTTGTAACCTAATTTTTCCATACGTTTTTAAGTGTAAATTAAATTTATGAAACCCTAACGGTGGTCGGGGATGGGTCGAATCCATAACATTTTGACCGTAAAACTTGATACTATTTTTTCATTTAATATTGAGAAACTGATTAAGAGTATAAAAACTACGTACCGATATTTTTTAAACTTACTTTTATTAAATTACAAAGTGTTTAATGTGTTAAAATAAAGAAAATAAAAATACGTGGGTTGCATTTACTTCATAATAAGTAAATTTTCGTATATCAACTTAAAATCATTTGATCCATATATTCTCAATCTAATAGTTTTAATCATTTGATTTTCTTTTTATATTTTAAAATTAAAATCAAATGTGGGTTGATGAGTGTTAAAAATTATAAATTTAAAACGCGTATTGTTCACCTCAGTCTCTTGGGGCGTGACCAACTTTTTCTTTCTCTTTTAGGTGAGATCACGATACGGAAAAAAAAAGTAAATTTTTTACTCAAAAAGTGGTTTCCAACACACCATACGTATACTAATCAAAAGGCGAAGCTGTCACGTAAAAGGAAACAAAGATACAAACAGCCACCAATCCCCACACTCTTCAATTAGATTCCACCGTACGATGTGCATGATTAGAAGTCAATACGACACGTGTTGGGATGTGGATGATGTCCCCATCAACCCAAACTCTCTTCACTCCTCGTTTCCTTGATCATAGTGTGTCACTATTGGACACGTTTCCTGTAGCGTAGGGCTTTGCTGTGGTTGATGTTTGTGGGTGGCTGCATGCAAAATATTGCCAGTTCTCGTCGTTCGAGTTTTTTGATACTGTACTGTACTCTACTATACTCTACTATACTCTGAAATTCATACAATCACCTCAAACAAACAAACAATTTTTTCATAGAAATTCTCACATTTACAGGAAAGTCTTCGTGATCCTATGCACTGCGTATCTTCTAATTAAGAAAATCTTATATGCATAAAAGTGCATGTGTTCGGCTGTTAAATTCATGTAACAAGATATGAATGGAAAATGTATATTTCGTCATAATGCACCCAAAATTTTAAATCTGTCATTTTTTATTAGATATATTCATTTCTTTGGCAATTTGCAAAATTAAACTTATAACATTATGGAAATTTATTTTCAATCGCATTATATAGTTTGATTGATTTTAACCACATAAAAGATGTAATGTCTAAAATATCTAACGTAAAATATATTAACTGCATGCTCAATGTGAAATATACCGAATCATATGTCCAACATAAAATACCTCCCACGTCCAAAATAAAATGCATCCAACTATATCGATTGTGAAATACCTCTCATACCCAACGTAAAATATATCTAACGTAGAATACTTTCTAGAGGTATTTTTATAATTATTTGGCAATGGGATGAAAATAAATTTCAAGTTTGGTTAAAAACAAACTATGGTCTATGGCTAAAAATTAAACTCCATGATTTTAGTTGGTTATTTTTGACCATTTTCACTTGTTTTTAACATTTATTTAATGGTTATTAAGACTTCAATTATATGCGGTTACAAGCATAATTTGGTGAAGTTGAGGTCCTGGGTTCAAATATTTTTTCCCCCAAATAAAAAAAAACTTCAATTATATTGACTTGGGTTATTGAAAAGATTGTTATAACCCTTATTATTTGGTATTTTTGTTTTTAAATGTTTTTAAAAAGAGAGAGAATATTAAAGGGGTTGGTTGATACTTGTCCATTCCCTCAAGCAAAGCTTTTCAGAAGAAAAATAAAAAAAGAAGAGAAAAAGAAACAGAAAGTTAAAAGGATTAAAAAAAAAGTAGAAAGATATAAATATGTAAAGTCTACCAAACAAATCTTTCATTCATACTTAACACAAACACATCTTCTTTTACTTCTAAATTTAAAATTAATAAAACTCATAAAAAAATTCATTCCAAATAAAATTCTAGACGAATATATACTTTATTTTACTCATCTTTTTTCATTCATCAACCCCTTTTATGTCCTTTACTTTGTATACAAAGGTTATTATATTCTAGTCTACTTTTGAATAACTAATACTCAACCTACTTAAAGTTTCTAAATTATATTAAGAATTAAAATTTACAGAAACTCAAACTGAGCTCTCCTAATATTAAGTTTAACGTTAAAAATAGGTTCGAACATTCCCTGGTTCACGATCCATGGTGAATCTACCATAGATCTCTTGCTTCTTCTTTTATTTTTATTTTTTTAACAGGTCAACTCTACTTTTTAATGGTCAAACTTAACGTCGGGAGAATTCCGTGTGAGTTTCTACAAACTTTAATTTCAAGTGTAATTCAACAAACCTCAGATTGGTGCATTGTTATTTGTTCCACTCTTTTTTTTTCATTAAACTTTTTGTTATTAATTATTTTAATTCATGATGCATGAGACATGCCCCTTGTGTTTGTAAAAACAATTATATAGAAACAAGAATACTTTCATTAAAGCACGTTCCTTCATAACTTAAATGGTGTACACTTTATAAGTGAGGGTTCAATTCCACTAAAAGTAGATATTTGGACCACGTATATAATAATTAATCTCGGTAGGTTCTGACAAACTTATAAATAATTTTATAACCATATAATTAAAAAAAAATACTTTCATTAAAATTTTCCCCCAAATTTTTTGTTCCGTATGGGTAAAATATATTTTTTACTTAAATGCTTATGATAACTATTTTATATACCTTAAAATGGTTATAAGTTAAAAAAATTTTCTTGTAACATTTTAGTTTCTCTCCTAATTAAATCCATGTTATAGTTTTTATGGTAAGTTTGAGTAATCTAATTTTTGAAAAAGTAGTTCTATATATGTGTGTAATTGTTCTATTAGTGTATATCCTAAAATCACACGTTAAGCGACCATATAACGTTATATATTATAAAAAATAAATTAGGAAGATTCTTAAATTTATGAAAAAAAACGTTATGTGATTACATAATATTAGATAACTAGTTGACACATAATCCATTAGATAACTAGTTGTTAGTTGTTACATAATCCATATATTTTATCTCAATCCAATACAAATTTCTAAATAAAATTAATTTTGCCTAGTCAATTCTTACATCACATACAATGATGATTCAAAAGATTGATTAAGATAAGATCTCAAGTCGGCAGAATACACATGTCCAACAAAGCATCTAAATTGTGATGAATCGACAGAGACACATGATACACGTGCGACAACACCAAACCTAAAACTATATATAAATATTCCTTGGATTCACACTGTTTTTTCCATACGTACATAATTATAAACAGCGAAAAATGAGAAATGGCTTCAATGAAGAAGACAGTCACACTCTAGTAAACAAAACAAGATCAATACCGGCTTCAATGAAGAAGACAAAAAAAAATCAAAAAAGGAATTTTAGGTTGCTTCTCTCTAAAGCACTTAGTTATAAAGACACACAAGACCAAAGCTATGTCTACTGTGTTTAACCTAGTTTTTTTTTTTTTTTTGTCCAAAAGCACTTATAAGAGTTATTGATATTGAAAACTTTAAGAAGATCAGCTCTAGATAACACCCTCATCGAATTTAACCTATCATATATATATATATATATATTTGTCTATATATTCATGTATTAATTAATATAAATAAGATCTTAATCAAATCTTGACTACAAGAAGACTATCATTGAAGAATGTGAAAAAGATTATGATATGACTTGATTATGCTTATCAGCAGCTTAACAACAACTTTTTTTCTCTTTTTTTTTTTGGATGGCTTCACAGTCGATGAAGACAAGAGATGAGATAAGAGTTGAATCATCAAGTTATAGTTAAAAGCGGTTTAAACAAGAGCTTCTTCTTTTTTATCCCAACTATCAAAAGCGCTTTTTTTTTTTTGCTTTCGGTGTGATAAGAATTATATAATTAAGAAGGATATTTGAGCTCAATATTCTCCGCTTTTTGGTGTGGTTTCTCAATAAGCATCCAAAAACAATCTAGAAAGAGCGGCTTATTTATTTATTTATTTATTTTTGAAATTTAACAACTAGATCAAAAGTACCTGCTGAATTGATATTTACTCAGAAATATATTTTCTCACAAGTACATAGAAGAAATTTTTTTTATACATACTGATAATTGTGCATTATAGAATTTGAATCTGGAAGATGTACAATACTTAAAATGTGAGTGAATATGCAAAATGTCTATTCTTCAAAATTGTTTTAGGGGAAAAAATAATTTCATTTATCTTGTTGTAGTAAATATTAGTGTGTATATATATATATATATATACACACACACATTGTTAATGTAAATGACTATAGGATCTATGCAGTTTCTTGTATATTATTATCAGTACAATCTACTTTAAATACTGTATCTTACTTAAAACAATATAAATCGTATTTTTTCTTTCTATTTTTAGGTTTTCAGAAGAGAAACTTTCGTTTTTTAACTTTTAAATCATGGGAGAGTTAAAATTTATCAATCTCCAATAACTTCTCTATTTTGGTCTACTTTAACCATGGTGTGACTAAAATACCTCTCTTCTGTTTTTACTTTCTCTTTCTCACCGGGTTTCTTTCTCTTCTCTCTTCCAATTAGGTTTCTCTCCTTTTTCCTAATTCTATTTATGCATTTTCCTTTATTTTCGTCCCAAGTATTTTAATTTGTTATACTATGTCACTATTTGTTATTTGTAGAGGGAGAAAATGGTGTATTGGTGAAAAATATTTTAGAAGTTAAGAGAGAGAAAGGTACAGAGATAATTATAAGAGATATAAAGTTAGAAATTAGAAAGAGAAATTTACTTAGAGAATTGGAAGAGAGATAAAATTAGAATTTAGAGAGATAAAGTTGCTATAAGAATTGTAAGAGAGACAAAGTTAGAAGTTAAGGGAGAGAAATTAACGAATTCATTCGTTTTAATTCCCAAAAAATAATCAATGGGGTGTAAAATTTAGCTTGTAAAATTCAGTTTGTAAGATTTAACATGTAAAATTGTTGAATATCGAAATTGAGTTCTGTTCTTCATCAATAACTTCCTCTCTCTTCTCATTATCTCAGTAACTTTCTCTTTCTAACTTCTAAATTTTTCTCTCCTCTAAATCTCTAAAACTCTCTCTCTCTTCCAATTCTTTCTCTCTAATTTCTTCTGTAATTTTCTCTCTTTATCTTTCTCTCTTTCCGTCTCGCTCTTTCTCTTCTCTTTCTATCTCTATCTTAAGATTTATACTCTCTCTCTTCTTTCTGCGATTATTGGATGTATGAACAGACCTCCATTGTTGGAGGACTGTTGTGATCTAATCTAGATTGGTATTATTTTTATTTTCTTTTTTTGCATTTAAAACTTATTGAAAGGAATTTTGTACACAAAATGGAAATATTGACAAAAACAATAAAATTTTTAGGGAATTGATAAATTTAATCTTCTCATTAATTTAATGGCTATTTATAAAAGGAGCCTTTTCAAAAACAGAAAAATATTGTTTTTCAAAAGATAAATAAATTTAAGAATGAATTTCATTCACAGTATCGAGCTTTGACATGATTACAAGCAGATCTATATTTAGTTTGGAAATAGATAGAAGGCATGACTATTTCAAGAATTTTTAGAAGTTTATGACCAATGATCTTTAAACCCATTAGATTATCATTTGTTTAAATGATACTACTTATATGGCATGCCCTAAATTCTTTGTAAATCAGCGGTTTTTAATATTCCTATCATTATCACAGTTGAATCTTTTAGGTTTATCGTTACTATTAAGGAAGTAAGCGTCCGTTTGGAATTGTTATAGCTTATAAAATAATCACTTATTTCATAATTTATGATCTCTATAAAAAAAAAAGTGTTTGGTAAATTAATTAAAAGTTGATTATTTTTAAATTACTTTTCTAATAATTATATTTTCAAAAGTAACTTAAGAAATTATCAATTTTTATTAAAAATCAAACATTTTTTGAATCCTAAATTATGAAATAAGTGATTATTTAATATACTGCAAGCAATCTCAAACTTATTTCAATAAGTGTCAAGCTTCCATTGCTAAATCAACTTCTGAGCATTACCGATCAGTCAGCCAGTTGTACAATTGTTGAGCTGTATGGCAACAGATAGAGCTACTAGGCAATGATCGTGTGAAGTTTATTTATCATAGGCCTAGTTGCTATCTGTTAGTTAGTTACATGACTGATGATCAAAGCTTGTTATAATTAATCAGCTTTGATCATAACTGAATTGTGTTGGTTACTTGTTACTATCGTTGCTGACATGTCAGATTTATGAGTTCACCTCATTTGTATGAGTGTTTATTAGAAGATCAATGGTGATCCGCGACTGTATATATATATATATATGTCATTGTAACTGTTTATTGAATAAGTTAAAAGTATTTCTCAAACGCCATTGTTGCAGATAAATTCTCGGACCAGCTTGTTCTTTCAAACTTTTACTCAAACACTTTGCCACTTTCAACACAGGTATCACGGGTTTTACAATTACTAATATAATATCAAAGACTTAATTAAACAGAAGTATTTAGATTCTAATATTGTCGCGTGCATGATTATTATTATTATTTGTTATTTGAATTATGTATACTATCATTTTGCCACTAATATAGTTTAAGCTCAGGTTAAATTTCTAGAATCACTACATAACTTCAATGATGGAATGAAGAAGAATTGAACGATGTACAAAAATTCTTGTACTTTATTCTCTTTATTGACTTTCTCTTAAGTATACATGTGCAATAACTTTAGACCTTAACTAAAAGGGACAATTAATTAGATCTCTATTTTTAAATGCCTTTTGAGTTCTAACTATCATAATTACATTTTCCACAACACATGGTAAGAATTTATTACTAACTTGAATGAATGTGCTAAAAATGAAATCATTTCACGGGTTTAAGTAATGTTAGATTGTTCAAATATTTTGTCAAAATCAATGTTCAAATCTTCTTATAATTAATGTAGTGATTATAGTCACACATCACATCATTTGAACATAATTTGAATAACCTAACATTAATCTTAATTCATTGAACAAACAGTCACAAAATAAAAAAAATAAAAAAATCAATTAGTCATTAGTTTTATGATTTTTTTTTTTCCCTTAAAGCCTTTTCAAGTCTACATACTACATGTGCTTTTCTTGCAATTGTTTCAAAAACTCTTCACATGCCGCATAAAATAGTAGAAAAATGTGCAATTGAATAAACCTTTTCTCTTTTCCTTTTTGTGTGCTTTTGCTACAATTACTTTGACCTATTCCTAGCTTTGGTAAACTTATGGTGGGTTGAATTTGTCGGTTCGGTTCATGATATAATTTCAAACTTGATATCGATATTTCAGCTCATGCTTGACTCTAAGATTCAGTCGGTTTAAATGAATCTATTGTGATCATCATGACTTCTTGTTTTTTTCAAGTTTACAAAGCTATAGGCTTAGTTTCATTATTCATAGTACTTATAATTTCTCACATCAAGCTAAATCCATAGCCTAATATTTATATATTTTCACACTTTTTTTTATTATATAGTAAAATGTTTTTTACTCAATGAATTTTTATAAGGGTATCATTTTTAAAAATATTATTTTTTAAAAGTTATTTTAAAAATAAAAATAAATTAATTGAGGGTGTTGTTTTATTAAATAAATTTTATATGTGTTTAGTAGTGTTTGTTAAAACTATTTTATCTAAACTTAAAAACAAAAAAACTTGTTCAGTATTATTTGAAAATGAGCAAAAAATTTATTTGGAGAGAAAACTTAATGGTTTGTTCTGTAAACACAAAACGGTGAAAAACCAAATCCATATAATCACATATACTTTTCGAATACTAAGTTAACTTTTATTATTTAATTATTATATTTATATATTAATAAAACAAAACAATTTTTATTTTGAAAAAATTATTCCTTTAAGAATAACAAGTAGTTTTCATTTACTTTTCGACAATATTTGACATGAAAGCAAGTTTCCGTTGTATGTATGAATTTAAAAAAATGAACAATTGGGTATTTGAAGTCTTTGGGCATTGACGCAGTCTTTGTTAGTTTTGTTCATGAACTTTGTGCTTCTTGTGCTTGTGTTCCTCATTTTCTTGGTCAGAAATATAGTCAAACCAAATATTTTTTCCCCATGCATGCATTACCTCCAACAAACCACCGAAAGTTAACACTGAAAGACATAGAATATCCGAATAAGTACAAAGATGGTGGGACTAAATATGTTGCCATTTGCTTCAACTTCGGTTTAAAAGCAAAAACATTCAAGAAAAACATGAATGGGAACTCAATTAATTAAAAGTATTATGAATGGGAATTTAAGCATGCAAAAGTTTGTTGTTAAATTAAAGTAGAATTTTCAATTAACAACACCAAGAAACTACAAAAATGGTGGGACTAGCTAAATGTAGTGTCATTTGGTTCAAACACATTTTTTTTTTTTTTAAGTCTACACTGGTCGGATCAGGAGTCTGTCAGGACCTGATAGATTAACTACTATAAATACGAGCGGAAAAGTAACTTTCATGTAGGACATCAAAAGGATCTCATTGTACTTTGTAAGATTTTTGATAAAAGTAAGGATCTGAACCCTATTACAGATATAAAGGGAAAGTACATCACCTCCCTATTTTAAAAGTAATTAAAATATTCCAAAAGAAAGAAAAACATGAAATGGGAACCCAAGCAAAAAAAAGTATATATGAATGGGTAACTAATTAAATAGGCATTGAAATGCAAACGCTTGGGATTCTAATACGGTAGAAGTTTCTACACGTTCTTATTATGACAAAAGCCAATTTGACTTGCCTCATAAATTTTTGGTCAAAAGTGTCACAAACTGTGGGCTCATTTGCTAGCTCCTTGTCACTAAAGGGCATCGGAGATCAATTTTATTAAACCACTACAGACCAACCCACTCAATACTACAAAACAATGTGGAACCATGAGGGCCATCCACTTGTCCTTGCCTCAGTTGGGCACTACTGATTTTTGTAGGAGTAAATTTAGGACTTTCAATGAATATTCCCCGGCAAAAAGCTGACCCTTGCTAACTTGAAGCATATCTATGTAGTAAACCTCATGGGTGGACCCAAACCCTAGGTTTTGTACTTGCCCTTAGTGAGAGAAGAACATACACCATAACAGAGAATTAATTTGCTCTCTCTTACAACAAAGAAATGCTTCAATGAGATGGCGGTACACTTCATGTATTTTTATGCTCATGTCATGTCATATAATGTGTTATAATGGGTATTTTTATAAGAAAATATTATCCGACGGACATATGAAAATAAGAATAATGTGTACGTCCGTTCTATTATATTAACACGAAAATGATAAGGTAATTTTCATTAATTCTGTCGTAATTTTGTTCACTCCAATGATAGAAAAATGCTTGAATGAGATGACGGTACCGCTAATGCATTATTTATATACACATACATGCATATAGGCTCATTTAATTATACAATGTCATGTAATGCATTATAATGGGTATTTTTTCAAAATGATAAAATGCTGCTGAACAAACATATGATGATATATGAATTGACGAGTGCATCCGTTCTATTAAAACTTTTCCCGTTGCAATAAAGTAATAACGACACAAAAAATAATAAGGTAACTTTTATTGATTCTGTCATAATCTTTCTTTATGATCAAGGAGATCATCAATGGAAACATTCAAACTTCATATCCGGCTATAATTTTAACTGAACTTGAAGAAAAGTCAATAACATTTGCCGTTGTAACAGTGCGTTAATTGATGAACTTGTAAATCCAAAATTTTGAGGCAAAAGAGCTCCCTAGACAATGAGAACATCTTTTGGTTGTCCGCCGCTGGAAACATATAAGGTTTCTTCGACCCTAGGACAGCTTCTTTGGATCGATTATACAAAAGCCTGTTATGTCTTTTAATATACTTTTTTCAATGGCTTAATTGTCTACCTTCGCAGCTGACAATTTTAGGCTGTCAATGACTCTATATATCAAGTTATCAACTTTTTAACTATATCTAAAATTGCTAAGATCAGGACAACTTTGATGGGCCCTAATGGGCCAAAAAATGAGTACATGACAGTCCAAATACAGTCTTTGTCCTTCTTGTTATTTTTTCAAGGACATGAGAATACTCTTTGGCCCCTTTGACTCTAAAAACTTATTATAATGCAAACAGTTGTGTATATATGTAAAATGTGTTTCTGCAAAAATCTATTTAAAGTTTAAACACGCAGAATTTAAATTTTTAAGTTTGTTTGGATGGTCAGAAAAAAAGAAGAGAGAAATAAAAGCAAGAGAGAGAGAGATATTAGTCATTCAATATAGAATCTTAGTTTCACATAGTGAAATTTTCTCTTACTATTAATTTGTAGGCCGGTACAAGAAGACAGCAAAGTCCAAACAAAAAGTATGTGAGGGAAGCAAAGTTTAAACACAGCACATTAAGCCATCTCAAAACCCCTATAAAACCCCCTCACCATTTACCCTCAAAACTCCCCTCCAACTCTCTCTCTCACTCTCTCTGTCTTTCTCTCTCTCTCTCTCTCTCTCTCTCTATATCATCTGTTTTGAAAGCTTTTGTTTTTTCATTTTTTTTATTTTCTACTTCCAAAAACACATTTTGAAAAACAGAGAAAAGCAGAGATGTGTAAGCTTTCATCTCCTCCCCAGTCACCAAAATGTAACTCATCATCATCAACTCATTCGTACGTCCATTCAATAAATAACTCGACTGAGCCGAACATTGAGACCCCATTTTTGATCCCAACAACACAAGAACAACAAAAGCAGAAACAAACTGATCATCATGATGATAACCACCATCATCAAACCCAGAATCATCAGAAAGAGCAGCAGCAAAAGACCCATCTGTCTCTTGCAATCAGAGAAACCATTTCCATAGCTAAAATTGCTCTTCCTATGATACTAACAGGGCTCATGCTCTACTCTCGCTCAATGATCTCCATGCTCTTCCTCGGCCGCCTCGGCGAGCTTGCCTTAGCAGGCGGTTCCCTCGCCGTTGGCTTTGGCAACATCACTGGCTACTCCATTCTCTCTGGCCTTGCCATGGGAATGGAACCCATTTGTGGCCAAGCTTTTGGTGCCAAAAAACACACCCTCCTTGGCCTCACCTTGCAAAGAACAATACTTCTTCTCATCTTAACTTCACTGCCCATCTCTCTTCTCTGGCTCAACATGAAAAAAATCCTACTTTTTTGTGGTCAAGATGATGATATAGCCACAGAAGCACAATCATATCTTCTTTATTCTCTCCCTGACCTCCTAGCTCAATCTTTCTTGCACCCACTAAGAATCTACCTCAGAACACAATCAATAACCTTGCCTCTGACTTGTTGTGCTACTCTAT
This sequence comes from Xanthoceras sorbifolium, assembly GCA_003430845.1. Classification (NCBI taxonomy): domain Eukaryota; kingdom Viridiplantae; phylum Streptophyta; class Magnoliopsida; order Sapindales; family Sapindaceae; genus Xanthoceras; species Xanthoceras sorbifolium. The sequence goes on from CM010611.1 coordinate 24,129,034, forward strand.
CGATTCTTCTACACATCCCCATCAATTACCTTCTCGTTACACACCTCAATCTGGGGATCAAAGGTGTGGCTCTAAGTGGGGTGTGGACTAACTTCAATCTTGTAGGTTCCTTGATCATATACATCCTCATCTCAGGCGTCCACAAAAAGACTTGGGCTGGTCTCTCCATGGACTGCTTCAGAGAATGGAAATCTCTCTTGAATTTGGCAATTCCAAGCTGCATTTCTGTCTGCCTTGAATGGTGGTGGTACGAGATCATGATTTTACTATGTGGGTTGTTGATAAATCCAAGGGCCACAGTTGCTTCAATGGGCATTTTGATTCAAACGACATCATTGATCTACATCTTCCCATCATCTCTAAGTTTTAGTGTGTCCACAAGAGTTGGCAATGAGCTTGGAGCCAACCAGCCCAAAAAAGCCAAGCTTGCTGCCATTATAGGCCTCTCTTGCAGCTCCATGCTTGGATTCTCAGCCCTAGCTTTCGCCGTCACGGTCCGTAAAATCTGGGCCAGCATGTTCACTCAAGACAAGGAGATCATAGCACTAACATCAATGGTTTTGCCAATAATTGGGCTCTGTGAACTGGGAAACTGCCCACAAACAACAGGTTGTGGTGTTCTCAGAGGAACAGCGAGGCCTACAGTCGGTGCAAACATAAACTTGGGTTGTTTCTATCTTGTTGGTTTCCCTGTCGCTGTGTGGTTAGCATTCTATGTAGGTTTTGATTTTGAGGGGCTCTGGCTAGGTCTCTTAGTGGCACAGGGCTCGTGTGCGGTGACCATGTTGATGGTTCTGGCTCGGACCGATTGGGATTTTGAGGCAAAAAGAGCCAAAGAGCTGACCGGAGATCATCATGTGGCGATTGTTGATGACAGCAGAGAGGTTGGGGAACACAATCCACCCAAAGCTGAAATCAAGGACGATTCTTTATTACTAGATAATTTAGATCAAACTAAATCTTATTATTATTGTCCTGTTTAATTTTTCTTTTTTTCTCTAAATTGTACAGTAGGGGACTTGAGAATCAGTAATGATTTATCCTACTTGATATATAAATATATTTATCAATTCAATATATTATTAATTAAAATTAAATGTTATTATTTGACCGCCTTTCTCATTTACCGATATTTTTTTCCATATAAAAATCATTCCATTTGTATAACTATTTATCAAAGTCGTGGGATGATAGTCAGCTGCTGACCGTAAAACTAGTACAAAAGTAAAGCTTAAGTTTTTAAACACAACGAGATCAAATTAACAGTCTGGAAAAACGTCTAATCCACTCAATTTAGACTTGGCAGCTCCAGTGCAACCCACTTCTAGATTGAAAATAATAATTATTATTATTATTGCCAGAGTTTTCTCATATTTTCACTAGTAAAAATTATACATCACCAGTAATATAAACCACAAACCGTGTAAAAAAAAACGAAGCATCTAGATTTTTTACCATTCAAATTAACTCATCAACCAGATCATAAGAAAAAAGACACAACAAAGGATTGATCATCAAATAAAATCAATTCAAAAGAAAAAAAAGAGTCAATTAGACAGCTAAATTTGAGCTTGCAAAACTTGTTAGGAGAGCCGCGTTTAATTTGACTACAAGGTTGACTCGTTTTATATTTTCTTTGACTTAATTAAGACAAGTATAAATTCATATAAATTAAGGATGGAGACACTTGTTTATGTTACCATAGATTATTTAATAATGGACAAAACTATATAATAATATAATATATTTTTTCGTATAGAAATTATCAAGTCAGTACTGTATATACTTTTTTTATTATAATGTATTTGTCCGATTAAAAATGTTGTTGCCGTTATCTAAATGTATATCTTTAAAATTATCTATATAATAAAAGACAGAATACAAAACAAAACTAGATTCATTGAATTCCACTACTTTAACAACCAGATCATTTGTTTTTTTTTTTTTTTTGTTTTGCAAACTACAATTTGTAAGATGTAATAAGTTTACTGTGTTTCTAAAAGAACTGTGTACTTAGAATGAAAATCATGGTGGTCAATGCAACATATGATGGAATTGGACCAATAGATGTAAAACTATCCTTTTGGACAACTTTCTCAAATAAGCTTTAATTTCATATATATATATATATATATATATAAGTACTAAAACAATATATTCCCATATAACTCACGTAATATATATTTCTCAAAACAATATTACTGATAAGGATTCTAGATAAATCTCTAATCTGTTCGTTATCAATTTTAAAAACCGTACTAAAAAAATATATAAAAAAATTAATAGAAATTCCACAGCAAACAAATAAAACCAAGGTTGAATCCGATGGCCTATTTTAGACCTAAACTTCATCAATAATTAATGCACTTTTATTTTCAGCTCCAACAATAACATAATTATAATTGAAAAAAATAACATTATTATTTCAACCGGCCGATTCCTGCCATCGATAAAACAAAAGTTGACCCTTTTAATTAATTAAATTTAATTTCCACTTCTTATAAAGAAGGAAAAAAAAAGGGTACGAGGAAATGAGATAAAATATGATTATATTTTTAAAGGGTCAAAACTCAAAAAAGTAAACAATGAGATTGCAGAATTAAGCATTAATTTGAGTACTATAAATTAATTAAATAAAATTCAAATTCCCTCATCAATGCAAGAGCCTACAGCCCTAGACAATTAAACAAAATATTAACAAAATTATCACAATTTTGTCATTAAGCTAAAAACCAACTTGAAGAGAGATTTATTGAAGAGATGATCCAATATTATATGTACATTAATCTTATAATTAAGTGTTTATGTCGGTTGTTTAGGTTCTAATCGACGTGACATGGCGGTGTTGCCGCCACCGGCTGGCCGGCTGCTTAAATGAATTGGTCTCACTCTCCTCTGCTCATACTTATAATTTTAATTTTATTTTTGGTACTCCATAGATTTACTTTCTAATGTGTGTTTTGAGTGTGCTCATATACTATTAATTAAAAGTTAAAACAAGATTATGCCAACTAAGCTCACTCCTGAAATGGGGAATCTTTTTTTTTTTTTTTTAAAAAAAATTATAGTTTTCTGCTGCTGCTGCTGATGATAAAAAAGGAACATATGCAGATGCATTTTGTCACCACAAAAAAAAAAAATTGCAAGTTGGTACTCAACTTGCAAAAACCTTTAATGAAGTCAATACAGCTTTGGATTTGGATTGGAGTCACTCTCAAGACTCCAAAAGAGTATTTTTTTTGCTTTTCTTGGAATATGTGAATCAATTCGATTCGAAATTATAGGAATTTTATGCCATTATACCTTAATTTTACTGTTGTGAGAAGGGGAGTTGACTTGGGTTGATTTGGTTTTATTTCTTTAAACATCTCCAGTCAACCTTTTGTTGCTAAAACGAGGACGGTTAATTTTACATATTTTGAAGTTTTTGTTTCTCGGTCCTCATCATTATTTGCTTATCTAATTAGAATTATTATCAGAAATTTTGGTTCAAAATCAACCTTGCCAATTCCTCACACAATTTATTATGACACATGTTTTTGATTATCTGGACTTAAGCGCATTTGAAATTGTTGTAACTTAAAAAATAAATCATCTATTTTATAAATTTGGACAAAAAAAAAAAAATTTGATAAACTTGTTAAATTTCACTTATTTCGAAATATACTTCTCCTATATTCAACGAGATAAACGTATTATGAAATAAACGAATTTTAAGAAATTTACTACATATTTTTTTTATCCCAACTTATAAAATAAGCAATTATTCTCTGATTACAATAATATCAAACACACTAATACTGCTCTAAAGGACTGAGAAAGTTATTTATTATATGCATAATTTATGCATTTCAAATGTAATTTTGTTACCACTAAAAATTGTTTAAATACACAAATCAAAATAAAATGATATTCCACTAACCTTTGAAAAATACAATAAAATATGACAGAAGAAAAGAAAACCATTATTGCCTGATTAAAAAAAGAGATAATTAATAATATTATGCATCCAATTAAATATAATGTCCACACTTTTAATCAGTCTGGGTTAATCTCTAAGGGATATGATCCTATAAATTATTAAAGCGAGTCGTTTTGCTATTATTGATAGGTTGAATAGATTTTAGTGTCAATTTGAAGATAAGAAATAATGTAACTTTCTTTGTAGATGATTTGATATTGTTTGGTCAAGCTACTCTCAAGCAACCTGCCTTCATGAAAAAAATACATAGATGACTTCTGTAATTGCTCGAGCTAGCTATCCAAAGTCTAGAATTTCCATGTCTAGAAACACAAACCAGAGGCTGGCAAGGGATTTAGCTACAGTTTGTAGTTCTCCCTTAACTGATGATTTGGGATTGTATTTAGGGGTGCCTGTGGTGCATAGAAGGATAAACAAACACACCTACAAGGGGATCATTGAAAAAACCCAAAATAGATTTGCAGTGTTGAAGAGTGGAACTTTATCTCTGCTGGTAGAATTGTGTTAATTAAGGTTGTGTCCTCTACGATCCCGGTGTATACTATGCAAACTGTCAAGCTACCAAAGGAGGTATGTTGTAAGCATGACAAGACTAATAGGGATTTCTTGTGAGGGTAGTCCAAGAGCAAGAATAAGGTGCATTTAGTGAGCTGGAATGTTGTTTGTAAACCGAAGTATGAAGGTGGGTTGGGTATTAAAAGTATGAAAGAATTGAACCAAGCCTTACTTTCCAAGACTGGCTGGAACATTTTGCAGAATGAAAGGAGTCTATGGAGTGAGATGATTAAAATAAATACTTCAAGGCCGATTCTTTTCTGGAGGTTGATACCAAGAAGGGCTTGAGTTCTTATGTTTGGAAAGGCCTCAAACATAGTCTCAAAACCATTGCTAAAGGTCTGGTCTGGAGGGTTGAAGATGGTCAAAGCATTAATTTTTTGTTAGACAGTTGGGTACCTCTAGTGGGTATGCTACATCAACATGCTTTAATTGTGCTGGATGAGACCCAATTGAAAATTAAACTTTGCTAAGGGTAAAATTATCAAAAAACTTTGTGATGTGCTTCCTATTAGCATAGTTCATAGGATAGTATCCATGTAGGCAGGTACTATAGTAACATTGATAGATGCATATGGGGTCTTTCTTCTAATGGTGAGTTTACTGTTAGTTCGGTTTATACAATGACAATTGGGGAGAATCCTACCTGCTATAAATGAAAAGGTATTTGGAAGATGAAAATACCTCCTAAGATCCAATTGTTTTTATGGATTCTAGTGCAGGGAAAAACTCTTTTTAATGTGCAAAAAGTTATCAGAGGTAGAAGTGATAATTCTGACTGTCCTCGGTGTTATATGAGTTATGAAGACTACCATCATCTCTTTAGAAGCTACAGGTGTTGTATGAAAATCTGGTAAGCTTGCTGGCTTGGCTGTACCAGTACAGATAGTTTCAAAGGGAATTGGGAAAAATAGCTGCTGGACAATCTTTTGAATAAAAAGGAGATTAATCCTTTAAGACCTGCTAATATGTATTTTGCTTTTATTTTATGGTTTATATGGAAATGAAGGTGTTTGAGTGTGTTTGATGAGGATTTAGTGATCCTTACAAACCCCCAGTTTGTGATCTCTAAGTATTTGAAAGAGTGGAGGCTTGGTACTGTGACTGTTGCTCCTACTACTAGCAGGATACACATGGAGATTCTTTGGGACCCTCTTGCTGAAGGGTAGGTCAAGCTAAATGTATATGGTAGTAGGGATGTGGATCTGGGAGTCATTACAACTAGTGGTGTCTTCAGGAATTCTGATAGAGAGAGACTGCTGGGTTTTGTGTTAAAAAAAAAGGGATTGGTAGTATGGTGAAAGCTGAGTTATAGGATATTTTTGAAGGTTTGAAGCTGGCTTAATAGACAGGCTTTAGGAGACTTTGTGTGGAATGTGGAATGTTACTCTACTAGTGTCGTTGATATGACCTTCATGAATGTTAGCATCAATCACCCTCTCTTTAACATTATCTCCAGCTGCAAGGAGTTGTTAAACAAAGACTGGTGCTGCACTTTTGGGCACATATACAGGGAAGGAAATAAAGTGGTGATAGACTTGATTAACTTGGCCACTCTTTTAATTCGGGGACTGTTGTTTTTGAGGCTTTCCCCTCTAGTATTCTTTTTTGCTTCACTAATGACTTAAAGGTATTTCTACCTCTAGGTTCCACTCTTTTAATTTGGGGACTGTTGTTTTTTAGACTTTCCCCTCAAGTATTCTTTTTTGCTTCACTAATGACTTTAAAGTGTTTCTACCTCTAGGTTGGTTATTTGTAATAATTTTTGTGACGGTGGGAATATTCTAAATAACAAAATAACTCAAAATTATGATGGAAACCAGAGTTAGGAACTTAGGATCCTCTCCTCTCCTATTATTTTTCATAATATTTTGATAATTTAATAAAACACGAGAGAATCCTAACTCTCAAAAACAATGACAATACTGTGAGTTGTGACATTATTGTCTAATTTTTTACGCTATCTTAAAATTTTAAAAATATAAATTAAAAATTATAATTATTCTTTTAAAATATCTATATTTTTTTTTTGTCGGGACTTTTAAGGAACAAAACTTTGAGTCCATAGTACTAAATTAACTGGAACTTTTTCATTTATCATTTATAAATCTCTCAGTACTCTTTATAGAAAACATAATAAAATTTTAAAATCTAAATCAATTGTTCTAAAGAATATTATGCTCCAACCTTTTTTTTTTTAATATTTAACTTACTATATTTTGCCTTGTTAAAGAGTTATTATTATTATTATTGAAGAACATAAAACTTACTCCTATATAGTGTAAAAATAATAATAATAATAACAATAATAATAATTAATCCTATATAATTGACTTAAATAGTTTATATAAATTATCCTCCTCAAGTAACTAAAATTAAATAATTAAATATATATTTATAGCTTCTTATAAATTGTATTTGAGTTAGGCATGGCCCCGGTTTGGTTCGAACCGGACGGTTCTAACCGAACCGGCAGTTTTGAACCGGAACCTTAGGTTCCGGTTCAAAACCGGTTCCGGAACCGGGACAGTCGGTCCGGTTCCGGTTTCCCTAAAAAAATAACCGGAACGCCCGGTTCGGGCGGTTTCGGTTTTTAATTTTTTTTTTTTTTATAAATTTTTTTTTTTTTTTAAATTTTGGTCGTTGGCCACACGGCCATCTGCTGCCACCTGGCAGCTAGCAGCAACTGCCAGCTGCCAGGTGGCAGCAATGTAGCCGTTAGGGAGCCGTTGAACAACAGCTCCCTTGGAAAATTACCAAAATATCCCCTAGAAAATTACAATTTAACCCCTAAAGTTCTAAAAATATTAATTTTTTCTCAATCCAAAAACTATATAAACCCCATCAATTCTCCAATTCATTCACACAAATTCTCTCATTCTCTCATTCTCTCAATATTTCTCTCATCTCTAATTCTCTCAATATTTTTCTAATTCTCTCATTCTCTCAATCTTGCTATTATTTTTCACTACTTCAATTGTTTTCATTATTTGTTTAAACACTTTATTTTATAAATTTATAATGGCATCACCATCAAGACCATCTATTTCCGGAGGTCGAAAATCTATTTCGGAGGCCGAAGGTCCGTTTCCAACAGAAACGCTGAGCAAAATGAGCAGGTACCGGATTTAAATGTTCAAGAAGTGCAAAGTCGCCATTTCCCAGAATACAACAACGATCGAAATTTTGTTGAATACCTGTAAGAAAGAGAATTGGAGGAGGTAATTTTTGGTAATGAAACTCCTATTAATTTTAATCCTGATCATTCTCATCCCTCTTCTGGCAGTGGTCCCTCCTCTGCTCCAAACCTCCCAATTCCAAGTGAAACCGTACAATTGTCGCAGGGGCAGCCAGATTTGTCAAAGTACAAATCTGAACTTTTTAAAGTTCATATGAAGAGGGTGGAGAAGGATGGTTTAGTTATAGTGGTTTACAATTATTGTTCTAAAGATTTTAAATGGAACAAATCCGGAGGGTACGGGACGTATTGGAAGCATATCAACAGCAAACATCCAGCCGAAGCTCACCATCAGCGAGGACAACACCAAATTGCAAGGTACACATCCCCTAACCATCCTTTATTTAAATATACTGATCAAAATAATAGAAGAATGGTAGCGACCGAACATCTCCCCTTTAGTTTTGGGGAAAAAACTGGTTTTTTAAAATACTGTCATAATTCTTTAAATCCCGCTGCATGTAGAGTACATAGGACCACATTAAAACGTACTATGTGTGATATTTATAAAAAAGAAAAAAAAGCTTTAATAAAATATTTTCAAAATTATCCGGGTCGTGTGTCTGTTTGTGCCGATATCTGGAGTGATCATTGGCAAAAACATTCATACTTAGGACTCACTTGCCATTTCGTTGACCAATCATGGGATTTGCAAAAACGAATATTGGCATTTAGAGTTTTTGACGACACCCATACTGCTGATAATATTTATAAATTAATGAAAATTATTTTTGAAGAATATTGTATTGAGAGTAAAATTTTTGCAATTGGTTGTGATAATGCTGCAAATAATACTGCCGTCGTTCCACAATTAATTCAATTGTGTCAACCTTATTTTGGCGGCAGATTTTTTCATCAAAGATGTGTTTGTCATGTTTTAAATATATGTGTACAACATGGTTTGCAAACACTATATGAGTGGATTACACCAATTAGGGATGCTCTATACTATTTGTGGAAACATCCTAGCACTATGAAACAATGAGCTAGGTATTGTAAAGCTAACGGGAAACATCCAATTAGGTTTTCCCGTGATGTTCCAACTCGTTGGAACTCCACATATAAGTTGCTTTGTGAAAGCTACGAGTATAGAGAATTATTAGTTAGATTTATGCAGTATAATGTTAATACCATTAATTTATATGAACACCATTGGGATGTTTGTACAAAAATTTGCATGCTTTTAAAAGTTTTTCATGATGCAACAAATTCTTTATCCGGTATATATTATCCAACTTCACATTTATTTTTATTTGAAGCCCTTAATATTATAGGTGCACTTAATGAATATGCACAAATAAATGAATTAGTTCCACGTGTTTATGCAATGCGAGAAAGATGGATAAACTATTATAGGGACATTCCTGTAATTTATACTATTGCATCAGTTTTTGACCCTAGGAATAAATTTAATAGTTTATATGAATTTTTTACACTTTATTACCAATCTCTAGGGATAATGGACATAGATGTTAGTGGTTTATATAATAATGTTAGGAATTTATTTTATTCAATGTATGACGAATATCGTTCTGTTTACGGTCCCTCGCTAAACATTAATGTTCAACAATCGGAACCAAGCGGAAGCGGTAGTACTAGTCATTCGCACTTTCCCTCCACATTAAGGAAGTTAGGGGCAAGCGTGTTTACCAAAAAAGCAAGGACGTCGGGGAGTTCGTCTTCATCAACCTATGTTTCAGATGTTGATGTTTACATAAACACCTCCTTTGAGTTTTTGGACACCCCAGACTTTAACGTCCTACAGTGGTGGAGGGAGCACGCAACTAACTTTCCAATTTTGGCCATCATTGCCAAACAAATTTTTGGAACCCTTGTCTCGACCGTCGCCGTCAAACAGGAATTTAGTGCAGGTGGCAATGTTCTGGACAAGAGACGAGCATTGCTCAGTCCTGACTCAATACAGATCCAGGTCTGTGTTGACGACTGGACCAAGGCCACATACCGGCAGCAAGAATTGGATCTGGTGTCTGACGACAATGACTTTTTCGACACCAACGAGGATACAACGGCAACCGAAGGAACAAGCGACGATTGATCACATCCGAAACATAACAGATAAAAGAACTATGTGGGCTTTGATTCCTCCTAGAGGATACGTAGGCAGCTTAATTGAGGTAAAATTAAGTGCAAACCCTAATTAATTATTTATTTATTTAATTTTATAGTTTTATAATATTATCAAAATTTTATTTCAATTTTATCGTTATTTATATATTTAATTTTTTTATTAATTTTTTTTAATTTTTTTTTATTTTGGCCGGTTCCAGCGGTTGAACCGCCGGTTCCAAAAAAATTGGGGAGGAACCGAACCGGGCGGTTCCCCCCGGTTCCAACCGGAACCGGGACCGAGACCTCCCCGGCCCTGTTCCGGTTGATAAAAATTTGGAACCGGAGCCACCGGTTCGGTTCCAATGGCCATGTCTAATTTGAGTTATTAATTTTGCTATATAATTTTATCATTCTCTCAACCATTCAAATATTAATAATTTTTTTTTCTTTTCCATTTTGTTCCTACTATACAAATACAATTAATATAACAATTGTATTGGAAAAAAAAAATATAGGTTCAGGGTTTCTGACTTGAAAATTAAATATTTGAATTCGGAAATAAATAATTGATTTATGTAAGTCAATTACCTAATAAAATTTGAAGCTTAATGTTTAGGGCAGTAGATAAATTATTTAGTGGGAGTGTGTTTAACTAATAAAAAATTGAAATTAGTTTAAATATTTCATTAAAAAGTAATATTAAACTGCTAAACTAAACCCTAGTTAAAGGTAATGACAAAGACACAACTGCAAATATTGAGTAGTTGACTTTTTTATCTCTTAAAAAAAAAATTGACCATGAATATTGAACCCAAAAAAAATAAAAATAAAAAAGACTTGTAAAGTTAAATAAATAAAATTTAAAGGACCCACACAATTAATGAAGCAGAGAAGATTCTACCAAATATTTTTTTGTGCTAGTGTGTAGGGAATCGATGGCCCATTCATCAGATGGTTGACCTTTTTTTTTTTTTTTTTTTTAAAATTGCACTAATTATAAGTGATCCTTGTCTGCACCAACATAAATAATATAACATACAAATTATAAATTACGAAGGAGAAAATTTAAAAAAAAAAATTAAAAAACATATTGAATGAAGTCAAATTTTTAGATACTGAATATTCAAGCAATTGATAAATATATTAATTATTTTAAAATAGAAATTGTAACATGCATGCATGCTAGAGAATTAATAGCATATTTTGATGAAGCATGACCATAAATTTTATTAAATTTCTTATAATGGCTCTTTATAATAAATTACTTATATGTCAGCCTAGATATTAATTTATCAAAATAACCCCTTTCAAGCATCGAAGAGAGCATATACAAGAGCAATAAAAAAAATGTTTTCATGATATTTATTATATAAATAATTTGGTAATGGATTAAATCATACTCATTCTATATATATATATTTTATATATATATATATATATATATATATAAATTTTTATATATATAAATTTTTATGGGCCTGTGTAATGATTCTAATCTAGCTAGTCCTAAGGCTCAGGCTCTCATTGTACCTCTTTAGAATTGCGAAGCATCAAAACTGAGAAAAAAATAAAATTTCACAAGTCTAAAACCTAATAATCCAGAATCATATATAGACCAATAACATATGCACATGTTTCATGCTATGAATAAAAATTAAATGCTATAGCTAAAAGCTACAATTAATTTAATTATTTTTAATTGACTCTACTTGTTCAAAGATGAGATTCACTTTGGATTCGTCTTCTGATCAAATTTAATTAATTAATATTCATTAGTAAATTAAAAGCTAGCTAGCTCTTAAGTGCATTTAAGGTTCCACTAACTAGGGATTTGTTTACTTTTTATTAAATTATAAGCACAAAATTTGATCTCTATTGAAATGGGAAGAGACAATGAGACCTTAAAGAGATGCCATGGAGCAGAAAATGATTGAAATTATTTGGCTCTACAAAGCTGCGAAGGTGAATGAATGCCTTAAGATTTGAGAGTAATAATTACATGGAATAAAATCTTTTTTGGTCATGGCAATGAATATTTATAGGACATGAAAATTAATTAATGGTGGAATTTGTAATGCAATGAAGAATTTTGAAGTATGGATTAATTTTAAAGCTTGATCTCCGGACATTTTATGCAATAATTAGTAAGAGAGTACAATGTATTAGTCGGAGCTTATATTAATAATCACATGCACTATAATTATGTTTATATTAGAGCAAATTATAAACAACCTACATGAGATTTGCTCTTTCACTTGCATACATAATTTTATGGTCAATTCATACAAAACCCCTTCGTCGTTAGTCAACCACAGTTAAATTTAATTATTAACTTTGATAATTGTTTGAAATGTTTAAAATACTCCTAGAATTAAATTTAGTTATATCATGGACGTTGGAGATTAAATATATTTTTTAAAAAAATCAAAATAAGAAAAACAATTAAAAAAAAAAAGTGGGTGGAGACCAAATCTCCACTGATGGAGATATGTTCTCCATCGTCTGGAGACAAGCTCGTCTCCAGCCATCTCCATTGATGGAGACAATGGAGACAATCTCTATCGATGAAGACGAAGGTGGGATCTATACCTTTTTTTTTTTAAATTTAAAATTTTTATTTTTTTTCTTTTTAAATTTTAAATATTTTAAATATTTAAATATTATATTTTAAATTTTAATTTATTTTAAAATATATTTTTCAGAAAAAATAGTAAAAACGGATGAAAAAATGAAAATACCCTTTCAAAAGTTAAATATAACTTTAGTTCACTAACGACGAGGGAGTTTTATGTGAATTGACCATAAAGTTGTATATAGAAGTGAAAGAGTAATCTCAATTAAGTTTGTAATTTTCTCATTATATTATGGGGTGGTTTGTTTTACTACTCTCTTCCTCCCCCCGCCTTTTTTTTTATAAAAAATAATAAGAAGAAAGCTGACTGCAATATTACATTAATACAATAATTAGCTACCTAAGCATGCATGTTGAGGTTGGATTCTTCTTCAATAGTTCGGTGATAATTGATAAAGATACCATGCACATACATTTTATACATAAAAACCTAATAATGAAGAATTAATTTCAATTTATATATGAATAAAAAAAACATATAATTATGCCAGCAATCTGATCATAGCCACATGAACTGGATTCGATATCGTTTACTGAGGATATAGATATGATATATTAATAAAGTAATTAGTTGTAATATACATATCCTTTATACAATATAATAAACATGAATGATATGGAAAACTTATCTAACAAAGTGTGATGAAGATGATGATGGATGCTAATTCAACTTTACTTAGCACAAATTTCACAGCCTGGTCATCTTCCGCAGCCGATTGTAACGTCATCTATCGATCGTTAGCATCTCAACATATATATATATATTTGGTATAATTACTTGTACAAACAAGAATTAACTAATATAAGTCCAAAGAGAAAATTGATCAAGAAATTGATCAAGAAAAACACATTTGCATATGTGAGAGAAATTGAAGTACTGATCAATGGAGAAGCCTTGTATATATATATATATATATATATATATATATATATATACAATTAAATTCAAGTGGGCATATGAAACTAAATTTGGTCACAGTGTCCTCAAAAAAGTAGGGGGCATACACCAAAGGGACAAGATAATTAGGTTTGGTCACAGTGTCCTCAAAAAAGTAGGGGGCATACACCAAAGGGACAAGATAATTAGGGCACTTAAAACTTTTAATTAAATTGAAAAGGCAAATATAGTTTGAAAACAACAAAGCAACAATAATTTGAATGGAATCAAGGCAAGCTACATCCATTTTTACAATTAGGTATTAAAAATAAAAAAAACTGGTATTAAAAAAAAAAAAAACTAAGTTTTTTTTTTTTTTTTAGTGATTACAATTAATTCGAAATTTAGAAGATGATGATACAACTCGAACTCACAACCTTAAAATATAAATGTGATAGACATACTATTAAATCAACCTTATCTTGTCCGAAAACTAAGTTGTTAAATTAATATTAAGAGTCATAAATAAGAATATTCTCAAAGTCAAAAGACAAACACAGCATAATACCCTTGATTACAAATTTTGGTTGTTGCTCATCATGACTTCTTTATGACGGTGTCTTAGGGCAATAATTAATTATACATGTATTAAAAAAATTGGAACTGTATAGATCCATTAATTATTTAAGAGTAATGTTAGATTGTCCAAAAAATTATCCAAATTTATTACGATAAACTGATTTGTAATAACTATATTAATAATGAGATTATGTGTTAATAATGTGGTAGTTACAAATCGGTTTGTCATATTATTTAAACATTAAATTTGAATAAATTTTTGAACAGTCTAACATTACTCATTATTTAATTAGAGATGTTTATCACTTCTAGGATTCTATTATGATATTAGACTATACAAGTTTAACTGTAATTAATTTGTTTTCTAAGTTATTGCTGACTATTTCTTTGTTTCTGTAAAAATGCAATTTAAAAGATCTTCTTGGAAATATATCAAAAGAAAAAAAAAAGAAAAAAAAAAGTTATCATTCTTCTACTTCCAAAAGACAAACTAAAATGATTTGCGTGAGTGGACAAAGATGACAAAACCTTATAATTATTTATTTTTTAGGAGTACAATTATAAGATTAACAACTGTCAGGATCTATCGGGGTCTGCTGGTAAATACGTATGGCGGGACTTGAACCATCACCATTAAGGTGGAAGGAATGTGCACTATCCACTTAACTTATGAGTAATTATGAGACAAAATCTTATAGTTAAGAATATATAAATGCCACTATTAATATTTCAATTTGATCAAAATAAATATATTGTTTTTTTGAATAATTCTACACTACATAACATTATAACTAACACGTCATCTACTACATCATCTCATGATTTTAATTATTTGGACAAATAATTTAGACACTACCCTAACATTATTAATTTATTTAGGCAGTTTTTATCTATTCTAAAATTATAATTTTTTTTCTTCTTTTAACTATAATTTACATACCATATTATTTGGATAAATATATAATTTTTTTTAAAAAAAAAACCCTTTATGCTTTTATATATATATATATATAAGTAATGATATGTTGTCCAAAATATTTATCCAAGTGGTATAAATTTAAATAATTTTTTTTTAAAAATCTTAATATTAGTTATGTATAAATATGTTTCGCGTGCGGCTAACTATTTTAGTCTTTTAGAGATTCAAACGCGGGATTTCCATTAGTGAAAGTCACTATCCATGGACTTGACTCTCACATGTTACTAAAAGTAATCATAGTTCTACATATGCAAATGGGGTTTGGTTTGGACCAATTCCACCATCATTAGTCATTTTCATATATCCTTAATTTCTGTCCCGAAAAATATGCAGTAAAATCTGTTTACTATAATACCACATTTACAACTATCAGATTTCAAATAAAAAAAAAAATGTCAAGATCCAATGCATGCTTTCATTTTTTTTTAGTATTTATGTCTAATCAACAACAAGCTCTCAAAACCTTATTATATATCACAAGTTGATGGAGTTTTGGTTATTCTATAAGAAATTATCTTTATCGATATCAACATTTATCGTGTTAAGAGCTCTCATTTTTGTTGTTATGCATCGTACTTATCTTATATCTTAATCTAGTGAAATTAAAATTATTATTTATGATGGCACATCCTATGTTTGCTTTCTGGGAAACAATACGACTGTGCCACGTGACAAAAAACCAAGAGAATTTATTTGACCATTAAACCAAAACATCTAAGGGTTGATCGGAAGCATAACAGTAACCGAGCTCCAATCAATCAAACTAGTCAATCAATCAAATCAATAAGTCAGAGGCAATACAATTACAGTGACTTCCACCACTATAAAAGAAGCTATGGGACCAGGATTAGGTAACTTTTTCTTCACTCTTAAAAGCTTTATTTTAGCCCTTCGTTCGGAAGTTCAACCTTATCTTTCTTGCAATCTGACTTGATCGTCAGAGAGTAATTATCGACAAGCTATCGGTGTCCCTTCTAACAGTTTTCTTTTGTAGGATCGACATACAAAGGATTGACCATTTTAAAGCATCAACATTTGGCACTAGAATGAGGGCATGAGTTTCAACCCTCCACGGAAACAGAATGAATCCTAATCCCGAATATCAAAGTTTACCAGATATGAACGCGGAATATCAACCTGATACCTCACCTATCTGGCAGGAATTTCTCTAGTATGCTCAATGGAAATCCTTACCCACAATATGTGAATCCTTATTACGAAGTCCCCCCATAACCGAGCTACGGAGTCCCCCCGCAGTCGAGCTATTATCTGTATGGGTATCCACTAAATTATTATCCTACCCAACCAATCCAACATTCGCCTCACACCCAGCAATTCCAACATCCGCCTCAAACCCGACAATTCTTTCCTCTCGCCAAAATCCACAGGTTCGAAATTTAGAGACACAAGTGCAGAATCTGTCGTAAAATTTAGCCCGAGTTATTGACATGATGGAGGCCAAAAATCGAGGAAACTACGATGAGGTAGCATCATGATCAAACCCCGATGGTCAAGGTCCGAGGACTCACGGGCACAAAGGCGGGAAGGGATAGATCTGAACATACCAGTTGACACTAGGGCTCGAAAAACAGCCGGAGTCACTAAATCTCGTGAAGAACGAGAAGATTACGTACTTGATCCAGAGGATGGACGGAAAGTGAGACACCAACCAAATGTACCCCGTGATCCTTTGAACAACGATCTAAATCCTCGACTCCAATATCTCATGGATCAAGTTGAAGATTTGTAAGAACGAGCCTACAGAAGAGATGGAATTGCCCGGAGGAGGGAGGAACGGGAGAGCCCATTCATGGAGGAAATATCCTCTGTTGAAATACCGAACCATGTTAACATTTCCAGTAAAGATAAGTGTGGATACAATGGAACTGGAGACCTAGATGACCATCTGAATGCCTACCTCGATTGGATGTAGGGGTAGCCGTAGTTCTAGAACCGGTGGTTCCGGTTCTAGTTTCGGTTTCGGTTCATAAATAAAACTATAAAAACCCACGTAGTTCTGTTACCTTTTATGTTCCGAGTGTGATCAATCGTCGTTTGTACCTTCGGTGGCCGTTGTGTCATCGTTGGTGTCGAAGAAGTCATTGTCGTCAGATACTCCGTCCATTTCTTGCTGCCGGTATGATGCCTTCGTCCAGTCATCAACACAAACCTAGATCCGAATAGATTCTGGACTCAGCAACGGCCGTCTCTCGTCTAGAATTTTGCCGCCTGCAGTTTGGTGATCCCTCCACCATTGTAGAATGTTGAAGTCATCATTGTCCATAAACTCAAAGAAAGTGTTTAGGTAGATTTCAACCTCTAAAACAAAGGTTGATGATGTACCCCTCGTTTTCTTTGAATTTTTTGACAACAAACTTGACCCTAACTTCTTTAGTGTGGAGGGAATAATAAATTGAGATTGAGAACCGCTTATATACGGTTGCTGAACAATAATGTTCAGCGAGGGACCGTATATAAAACAATATTCATAATACAATTCATAAAATAAACTCATAACATTATTAAATAAAGCATTAATATCTATATCAGTTACACCTAAAGATTGATAATAAAGAGTATAATATTCATATAAATTATCAAATTTACACCTATGGGCAAAAGCTGGTGCAATTATATAAGTCATAGGAATCTCTCTATAATAAGTTAACTATTTTTGGTGCATTGCATTAACACATTCAAATAAATCTGATTCTTGTGCACACTTATTAAGCGTACCTACAATATTAATGGATTATATAAAAAATAAATGTGAGGTTGGATAATATATATCAGATAAAGTATGTGTTGCATAATTAAAAACTTTTAATAGCATATAAATTTTAGTACAAACATCCCAATGATGAGTAAACAAATTAACACTATTAATATTATACTGCATAAATCTAACTAATAATTTTCTATACTCATAACTTTCACACAATAATTTGTACGTAGAGTTCCAACAAGTTAGAACATCACGGGAAAATCTAATTGAATGTTTCCGTGAGATTTGCAGAACCTAGCTCATTGTTTCATGATGCTAGGATGTTTTCACAAATAATAGAGAGCGTCTCAAATTGGTGTGATAAAATTTTGTAATGTTTGCAAACCATTTTGTACACATAAATTTAAAACATGACAAACACATTTTTGATGGAAAATTTGCCGCCAAAATAGGAGTTACACAATTGCAATAATTGTAGAACGACGGTAGTATTATTTGCGGCGTTATCAAAACCAATTGCAAAAATTTTATTTTCAATAGAATATTTTTCAAAAATAATTTTTATCAATTTATATATATTATAAGCAATATAGGAGTCATCAAAAACTCTAAATGTAAGAATTATTTTTTGCAAGTCCCATGCTTCATCAATATAATGACAGGTGAGTTCTAACTAATTTTTAAAACACACGACCCATATAATTTTTAAAATATTTAACTAATGATTTTTTTTCTTTTTTTATAAATTTCAGACATAGTACGTTTCAAAGTAGGCCTAAGTATCCTATATGCAGCAGGATTTAAGGCATTATGATAATATTTTAGAAATTCAATTTTTTCACCAAAACTGAAAGGTAAATGCTCAGTCGCTACCATTTTAGCTAACTCTTCTTTATTATTTTGATTACTATAATTAAATAATGGGTGGTTAGGAGAAGTGTACTTGGCAATTTGTTGTTGTTCGCGAGCTCGGGTTGCCTTGATAAGATGACCGTTGTTAATGTGTTTCCAGTACGTCTCGTATCCTCCGAATTTGTTCCACTTAAATTCCTTGAAACAATAGTTGCAAGTCACCACCATGTTCCCCGGTTAATTCTCCACCTTTTTCATGTGAACTTTAAAAAAGTTCAGATTTGTACTTGTTCAAATCCGGCATATGTACGGATTGGCTGCTTAGGTTTAGGGGGGGAGAATTGAGGAGAGGAACTAAGTTGAGAAAATTGAGGAGTAAAATTAGGAGGAGTTTGATTACCTAATATTACCTCCTCAAATGCTCTCTGTTGCAAGTAATCAGCAAAATTTGTTTCGTTGAAATGTACATCACGGTGACTCTACTCTTCTTGAACTGGCAGGTCCGGCATCGACTTATTGTCTCTGCTGGAAACGGACCTTCTGAAACTTGATATCATTGTAATTTTATAATTTGAAAACAAAACTATAGAATTTAAATAAATAATTGAAATTGAACAAATTGAGAGAGAGAGAAAGAGAGAGAGAGAGAGAGAGAGAGAGAGATATTTGTTGAGAGAGAGAGATTGAGAGAATTGTTGATAGAGAGAGAGAGAGAGGGAGAGAGAGAGAGGGGGAGAGAGATTGAGAATTGTGGTGTGAAAAAAATGAAGAGGGAAGGAGTTTATATAGTTTTTTGACAGGGGATAAAAATGATATTTTAGGAAATCTAAGGGCCTTGTTGTAATTTTGCAAAGCCTCCAATTGAAATATGGCAAAGGTCTGAAGACTAGTCGTTGGCCTAGGCCAAGCGGCTTTTGACCTCTGCCATATGATCGTTGGCCCATCAGGCCTGTTGGCACCATTTCTTGTCGGAAATGGAACTTCATTCGCCCGTGCTTTTGTCCAGTTTAGAGCGATTATGGGAGATATTTGATGGGTTTATTGAGTGTGCAGGTTGACAGGTTCCGTTGGCGATTCCAGTTGATCTCAGCCAAAAACGAGTCTTGAATGTCAATCCGATGCTCGCCATAGTTCGAAAACTGCATTTCAGCTTTTCCAGAGAAGACGCGCGAGTTGGGGTCGCGACTTGCTCGCGACCTTGCCAAGTCACGAGGCCAAAAATCCAGCAAAGAAACCGAGACACACATGACTTGACCCGCGACTTCCTCGCGAGTTGGTCAAGTCGCGATGACCATTAAACCAGCCAAGGACCAAGACATACGCGACTTGACCCGTGACTTCCTCGCGAGTTGGTCAAGTCGCGATGACCATCAAAGCAACCAAGGACCGAGATACACGTGACTTGACCCGCAACTTACTCGCTAGTTGGTCAAATCGCGAAAGCAAAAATCCAGCCAAGGCCAAGGTACACACGAGTTGACTCGCAACTTGGCCCGCGAGTTGCCAAGTCTCAAGTAACGAATAAGTGGCAACCCTAGCTGTCAGTATAAAAGAAAAATGGGATTTTGAAAAATGGGGGATCAAGACTTAACAGAAAAACATAAGGGAGAGAGAAAGAAGGAGGAAGAAGAAGAGAGAAGAAGGCTTAGGAGACTAGCCATCGGATCGACTCATCGGACAACTTCAATCATTCACAGGAGTAGGATTTGTGCACGGAAAAACTCAATCAAATCGAGTTCAGATGAGAATCCAGCCATTTAGAGTTTTTTCTATCACAATCTTGCCCTTAGTCTTTTGTTATTGATGTTACTCTTGATAGAACTTAATATGTATTTTTATTTCTTAAGTATGAACTAATTCTCTATACTAGGGATGATGATGGATCTTACTATGAATTATGATTGAGATTAATACATGTTTGGGTGAATTAAGCTATTTAATTGAGTGTTGATTTAATGCTTATTTGATTGTGTATTGCTTGATCACCAATATCCAATATCTTGTTGTTGTGGGTTAAGTACCGAGAAGAGACGCTCACAACATGTTCGATAAATTAACACCATAACTTAGGAACCAAATAGAGATATATTGGTGTGAGTTATGTAATTAAAGATGTTTCTGTGTGTATTGCATTCTCATATAGTTAACAATTATTGAGAGATAGGGTGTTAGTATATGTTGAATAGGTTCGATTTACCTTGAGAGAGGACTTCGAACAAATATATAACATGATCATCAATTGTTGACTTGAATATCCAGGCATAGTTATCTCACATCATAATGATTAGTTGGTGAAATCGGATTCCCTAGTTCCTCTCACCTCTGATAAGATTTACATCATAGTTATAGTTTTAAAGTTATTTAGGTTACAAGTTAATTATCACAAATCTTGAATTAGTATTTTAGATAGCATTAGGCGTGGTTATTGTCAGTATTCAGTTATCAATCGTCCTCGTGGGAATGATAATCAGAACTCACTATTCTATATTACTTGTGCCGACCCCGTACACTTGCGAGTACACAAAAGGCCTAATACCAACGACTAATTTTTTTTTCTTTTTTTTAAAAAAGGAACTGAACCAGAATTGGCCGAACCGGCAGGTTTAATTCCTTTTCATTACAAATCGGAACCGGAACCGTTGGCCTCGATTCCAGTTCTCCAGTTCTGAGCCGAACCGGCGCTGCCAATTCCGGTTCAAAATCGACGGTTCGGTTCGGTTTGAATCAGGCCACCATTAATTGAATGAACATGCATGGGGCCTCCGACGCAATAAAATGCAAAATATTCCCCATGACCCTTGTGGGAGATGCCCAAACGTGGATAAGTGAATTCCGAAGGCAGAGCATACCCAGTTTTATTAAACTTCAGAGGGAGTTTAGGAGCGGATTTGTCATAAGTAGACGGTACAAAAGGCACATAGCACACCTTACCTCCGTAAAACAACAGCTTGAAGAAAGCTTGCGAGATTATATTAAGAGATTTCAGGAGGCAACTAGACAAGTTCAGAATTTTAGTGACATGGGGGCTCTCATGACATTTACTGAAGGTCTCCAAGATGGTCGTCTGTCATGGTCGTTATCAAAGAATGGGCCATCCTTTTACAGGGAGTTAATGAAGAGAGTAGAAAAATATACAACCACTGAGAAGATCAGCAGAGTAAAGGGCAAAGCCTAAACTACTTCCTCTCTTGTGAACCTTAGAAAGCCCTGGTTCAACAAAGTCAAAGGGAAAAGGGAAATTTTCAGAGAATGAAAGCCAGGTTAACACCGGCCAAGCAACCTGCGGAGGTAGGATACCGAAGAGTAAGTTTGACAGGTATAGCCCACTAAAGTTTCCCATGGATCAGGTGTTTGGGATTGCTCGAAGGGTACAATTACTCAGATGGCTAGATCCGATGATGAAAGCCCCAAAACAAAGGGATCTTAGGAGATGGTGTGATTTTCACAGAAACGAATAATTATTTCGACTTGAAAGAACAGATTGAAGAGCTTATTCGGAGTGGAAAGTTGCAAGAGTATGTTCTGAAGCAGCCTCCTATAAAGATTCAAGTGGTTGGGGACGGAAGACAGGCGACCAAAGGGCCACACTTTCATGATGATGAATCTATTAATTACAAAATTCAAGATCAAGTTTCAACAGGGATCGGAGCTTCAACTCCATATCTCATGCAGGATGTATATATTGCTGAGAATTCACCCCAATCACCTGCCGAGTGGGGCCCTATCACTTTTTCCCCTTCGGATTCAAAGGGAGTGAAATATCCTCATTGTGATGCCTTAGTGATATCAGTTAAAGTATCCAACCGAACGGTGAAGTTGGTGTTAGCTTATCATGGAAGCTTGACAGATAAAATCCACTGGTCGGTGTTGGAGCAGTTGGGGTATAGGATTGAGCAACTCCAACCGACTAGGTATTGCATCAGAGATATTGGTGGCCACAGAACCAGGCCACTAGGAGAGGTAGATTTACCCGTAAGATTCAGAAGTCGCCCTACCATCCTTACTTTGTGGATTACCTTTCAAGTCGTGGATATACCCTTCCCCTTCAACATGTTGATCAAAAGGCCAATTTTGCACAATTTCAAAGCGGTGAGCAGCGTGTATTATATGAAGATAAAATTTCTCATAGAAGATGTAAAAGGGGAGGTGAAGGTTGATCAGGATGAGTATCGGAGGTGTATCGAAATAGATCGGAGTGCTGCTATACTCTATGGGAGTTCATTAGTGGCAACAATAGATAATCTATCGGTATCACGGAGAAGGCATTTGCAGAAGCCGAAGTGAACACTGATCGAAGTTTTAATGGGACTCTATGACAGTGCGGAGTTTAAAGAAAAAGAAGTGACCAGTCTAGACCCTAGAGATCTGGCTTCTAAGCCGTCGGGGGATCCTGTCGAACCATTGGAACGTGTCATGTTAGCCAATGTCGTTCCACCCAAGACAGTGTTGGTTGGAATATTGCTTCCGTTTAAACTTCGAAAAGATCTCATTGCCTTGCTCACCAAATACATGGACATCTTCGCTTAGGCCCACAATGATTTGCCCAAAATTGATCCTAATGTGATGGTTCATAAACTAAATGTCGATACAAGTTTTAAGCTCGTGTGTCAAAAAATAAGATAATTCAACGCCAAGCGGTATCGAGCTATAAAGTCGGAGGTGTCAAAGTTGCTAAATGTAAATTTCATCCGTCGCTTTGTGTACAACCAGTGACTGTCAAATGTGGTCTTGGTCAAAAAGAAAGATAATCGGTGAAGAATGTGTGTTGATTTCATTGACCTGAACTAAGCTTGCCCCAAGGACTGCTTCTCATTCCCTCGCATAGATCAGCTAGTGGACTTCACCTCAAGGCATCAACTTCTGAGTTTCATGGATGCATACTCGGGGTACAATCAAGTTCGGATGTTCAAACTAAACGAAGATAAAACTGCCTTCGTCACTGACAGGGGTATGTACTGTTACAAAGTCATGCCCTTCGGGTTAAAAAATGCAAGAGCAACCTACCAGAGGCTTGTGAACATGATGTTCTCGTCCTAACTCGAGAGGAACATGAAAGTTTATGTGGATGATATGCTGACCAAGTCTTTAAAGGCCAGTGTTCACTGCACTAACTTAAGAGAGACCTTTGAAACCATCCGAAAGTATGGTATGAGGTTAAATCCTAAGAAATGCGCCTTCGGAGTTGGTTCAGGGAAGTTTACTCAGATTCATGGTTAATCATAGAGGAATTAAAGCAAACCCAGGCAAAATCAAAGTCATTCAAGAACTCAGAAGCTCTCAAACCACTAAAGAGATATAGGAACTCACGGGTCGGATAGTTGCTTTGTCCAGATTTGTCTCCAGAATGACAGGCCGTTGTCTCCCGTTCTTCAAAGCTTTGAAGAAGAATAATAGCAATCAATGGAACCCCAAATGTGAAAGGGCCTTCCATGAGCTAAAGCAATACCTAGCCAGTCCCTCAATGCTTTCAAAACCTCAACATGAGGAGATGTTGTATCTGTATCTAGCTGTATCAGCGGTCGCAGTCAGTTCGGTGTCAATAAAAGAGGATTCGGGGATGCAAAGAGCAGTCTACTACGTGAACAAGACTATGATCGACCCTGAGAAATGATATTCGGATATTGAAAAGCTAGTATTGGCATTGATTACCACTACCAGGAAACTCCGACCCTATTTTCAAGCCCATTCGATCACACTGTTAACTAACTACCCTCTGAGACAAATCCTTCAGAAGATGGAAGCATCTAGCAGAATAGTAAAATGGGCAATAGAATTAAGCGAGTTTGATTTGACATATCGACCCAAAACGACAATTAAAGGTTAGGCAGTAGCAGATTTCATCTCCGAATTCTCCTCGGAAGAAGCCGTTGCATCATCACAGTTAGATCCTGAGTATTGGAATTTATACATGGACAGATCCTCCAACAGAGATGGTAGTAAGGTCGGGATTGTTATCATGTCCCCCGAAAGAGTTGTAACCCAAGTAGCCCTCCGATTCGAGTTTAAAGCCACCAACAACATAGCTGAGTACGAAGCTCTGATTTAGGGGCTCCAGTTGGCCTTGGAGTTTGGAATCCAAAATCTCAATGTGTGTAGTGACTCCTAACTCATAATAAATCAAGTGAACAACGACTACCGAGCACGAGATGAATATATGATTAGATACCTTAAGATCGTTAGGTGTTTCAAAAAGAGTTTTCTAGAATGCAGGTTCCATATGATAGTTAAGGAACAAAATTCCCAAGCAGACACCCTGCTAAGTTGGCATCAGCCATCGTGATAAAGCTTCCCATAACCATAACTATCACTGAGCTAGATTGCCTGAGTATGGATGGCAACTCCGAGAACTCCGAGGTTGGAGTTATAGAAAATGTGTAGCCCTCTTGGATGAATCCCATCATCGAGTATCTGTTACATGGTCGGTTGCCTGATAACCGAACAGAAGTGCAGAGAATCTCCAGGAAATCCTCCAAATATGTAATTTATCAATGCCAGTTTTATAAGAGAGGGTACTTACACCCCAATCTGAAGTTTATTTGTGCCTCCGAAGCCCATAGGATATTGGCTGAAGTCCATGGCGGCATCAATAGCAGTCACTCGGGAGGAAGAACTTTAGCCCATAAGATCCTGTGCCAAGGGTACTATTGGCCAACTATGTTCAAAGATTCACAGACTTATGCCAAACAGTGCGACCGGTGTTAGAGAACAACAAATATACTGGCTAAGGAGCTCACTCCGATAACAAGCCCATGGCCATTTGCACAGTAGGGAATAGACATCATAGGTCCTTTTCTGACCGGATCGTCGTAGAAGGAGTATGCAATAGTTGGGGTAGATTACTTCACCAAGTGGATAAAGGCGGAGGCGATGGCTAAAATAACAGAAAAGAATGCCTCAGACTTCGTCAAAAAAATTCATTATATTCCGATTCGGTGTCCCAGAAGCTATTTCTACAGATCATGAAACTCAGTTTGAAAATACAAACTTCTAAGCACTGTGCCAGGAGTTCTATATTGGTTTGAGATTCACCTCTCCAGCCCACCCATAGACCAACAGTCAAGTTGAGGTCTTAAACTGAATCGTAAAACATCTTCTCAGATGTAAACTATCAGCTAAGAAAGGGCTCTGGGTTGAAAAACTACTTGAGGTGTTATGTACAATCAGGACAACGCCTCATACTTCAACAGGGAGAAACTCCATTTTTACTTGCATTTGAGACGGAAGCGGTTCTCCCAACAGAGACCACTATCAGAACTAAGAGACTACAGAGCTATACTTCAACCGACAATGATCTTAAGCTAAAAACTAGTATGGAGGAGCTTGAAGAGCGGAGGGAGAATGCTAAACTCAGAGCGACGGCCCTTCCGCGGCGTACCGTGAAGTATTACAACTTAAGGGCTAAGCCTCATAGTTTTCAGGTTAGTGATCTTGTTCTGAAGAAGGTTATACCGAGCACAAAGGATCCAATAGCTAAGACGCTCAGTAACAGTTAGAAAGGCCCCTACCGAGTGGAAATGCTGATAAGAAAAGGGTGATATAAACTCACTACACTTAGAGGAACTCCTCTGAAGAACCCTTGGAATGCAGATCTGTAACACCCCCTGACCCGACCCGACTGGATCGACCCAGGGAGCGTTACCGGGTTTTCAAAACTTTCTAAATTCTCGTTTCTCATTTCAAACCATTTAAAATCATATCACTTTGTAATTTAAAAATATTTTTTTTTTATAGTGAGCCCATTGAAAATACAGTTTTAAAAATTTCGGCAGAGTTCCCTCTGTTTTTCTGATTTCCCAAAACCTGTTTCAAATAAAACTCAAATCACATAAAATCCACAACACTTCAAATCTCATTTCATTCAAATGCGCACTCTGCCGTTTAGTGCGACTTTCCAACAGTTTTTAAAATAAAATAATTCAGAATTCAGTAGTTACAAACCCTTTAAAATAAAAACAAACAGAAATCATAAATTATTTACAAAACATATATAAAATCATTAAGTTTACAGACTTTTGTATATGCATGCTTACAAAATATGATATACAAAACTATATCACTACCCAATAAATGCAGTGACTCTGAACTCCAAGCTGCAGGTACCTCATCTATACTCCTTATCTGCCTCGGTATCCCTGTGACCTACGCGCGATAAAAACCGACGCGCTAAGCATATAGCTTATTGCGTGTACACTAAACTCAAGTATTAAAATCATAAATAACTTTTCTTAATAAAACAAAATATCACAATATAATCAGATATAAACATATTACGATTCAAATCAGTTACACAAATAAAAATATATGAAATCAACTCAAAGGAACACTCATTACAAATATATAATCCATATAAAACCAAATCATAAATTAGGTTATAATCATAAACGTATAAAATCAATTTCGAAATTCACTTATAAACATATTATTCAATTCACTTCAATTCTGGCCCTCTAGAATACCCAACATAATTTTTCAGGACTGGAATATGGGTCTAATCACTGTAGTTTCAATGTGACGTCCGGGGTTGCCCCGCAACAACAGTCACTGATATCTATGTGATTGTCCGAGATTGCCCCGCAACAACAATCACTAATAATAACGGCGCAGTACTGCTAAACTAACCCAGCTGGTATACCAACCGCCTATATCCATTTCTATGTCTAAGTATCCTAGGGCCTTCAATAAAACATTTTCAAATATTCACTGAAATTTACAAATCAACGGTCACTCAATAAATATACAATTCAAACAATATTCTTCAAATATACATAGGTTTTCATGGAAAATAAATAATATTCATACAAAAGTCTAAAACAAGTACTTTCAACGAAATCGTAATAAACGAAATACGATCAAAAATAAAATCATTCCAAGGACAATATTATAAACACATAATAACGAAAGTCTTCAAATAAATCGCAGATTCAGACTAAAAATACTTAATACTTTTTATAAAGATTTTGAAAACGGGTGTACACCAACCTAGATACCGTTTTCCTCTCGACAATCGCGTTGCTAGGTTTTCTATTTTCTTTCCCTTTCTCTTTCTCTTTCACCTTTTTCTTTTCTTTCCTTCTCTCTTTCCTTCCTCTTCTCTTCTTCTTCTTTTTCTTCTTCTTCTTCTTCTTCTTCTTCTTCTTCTTTCTCGCGCTCTCTCGGTCTCTCTTTTCCTCCCTTTCTCTTTTCTGTTCTGTTTTTCCAGAGGCTTCTGCGACAACTTATTTTTTTTATAATCTTTCGGTCGTCGCGACCTGTGGTCGCGCCACCAGGTCGCGTTGCTCTCTGGAGCAACTCCACCGCCTTCATTGCGATCACCCATCGCGGTACCCTGGTTGCGCTGGTGGTCACGATGCTCACTGCCAGAATTTTCACTTTTTCATCGCGAGCCAGTCAATGCGATCTATGGTCGCGGTGACCAGGTCGCGTTGCTCACTGCCCGAAAATGTCATTTTTTCGCCGCGAGAAAGCTCATCGCGATTTGTGGTCTCGGTGAGGGGTCGCGGTACACACTGCCCCAGTTTTTCACTCCTTTTTCTTCATGCATCATTTCTGGACCGTTCCATCTGGTCCACCATAATTACGTTTTATACCCCTCTAATCATAACGTTTTACATCCTCATTTTTAAAAGTAATTATTCAAAATTTGGGATGTTACAAGATCACTTAAAGAAGTATTATTTTTAAATTTTTTTTATTAATGGTCGAGTCATGTTATGTCACCCATCGGCAGTTAATTTTTCATTAAAATGTTTTTTGTTCGGAAGTGTTGTAATCAACTTTATAAGGTAGTCTATATGTATATTTGGAAGCTATTATTCTACCCCTTGCAAGGCAGTAAACTTTACCAAAGGGTGAAATGCTAAATTAATAGAAAAAGACCCGAAGGGCAATACGTTAAAGTTAAAATCAAAAGACCCCGAAAGGTAATACATTAAAGTTAAAATCAAAGAACCCCGAAGGGTGATACATTAAAAGTTCTAAATAGCGAATAGTTGGTAAAAAGCACAAAACTGAAATGCCAAAATATTAAGTTAAAATTGAAAAATTATAAAATTGTTCATTCGGTGGCATTAACCACCTCGACATCGTCATCAGAATCAACAATGTCAGCTTTCTCAAAGGAATCTTTATAGGCTTCTTCTTCGATCGTCGTCTCGGTAGGTTGGTTGGAGGCAGTTTTGGATAGCTCTTCTACACGCACCTCCTCCAACCTATCAAAATCGAAGTTAGGGTTCACCATTGAGATCAAGAATTTGGTTTCGATGGGCCCCCTTATATATTCCACTCCGACCGTATCCATAAATTCTTCAGACTTCAACCACCGATCTATCGTGAGGTCTAGAAGCTCCTTCTCCAAACGGTGGATGATCTCATGAGCTTGCTTAGCCCTCAGTTTGTATTCCACCGCCTTAGCTCCTTTGGCCACTGCCTCCTTCAAATTCTCTTCTGATGCCTCACCTACTTCAAGCTTCCTTCAGAGCCTCTCATTCTCCATCTTTAAAGCGGTGTTCTTCGCGCAAACATCTTCTAGCTTGATCTGGTTGGATGTGTTCAGATCCTTCTGAATGATGAGAGTGGACATCAGATCCTTCAAACGCTCCCGAGCTTGAAGCAGCCTAGCCTCCTGACTCTGAAGGCTCGCGAATGCTTAAAATCTTATAAGTTAAAAAAAAAATGAGGAAACTAAGGGTTTCAATTTGAAACAGAGGGAAACCAACCGCCCAGGTGTGGAAGGCAGCCAGCCTCATCCGATCTTAATTGGACAACTTTCTAGGCCCCCCAACCTTCAGTGGACCGGATGAAGTTCCTGGTATTCGCGTACATGAAGTTCACCACTTCTTTAGGAGAGAAAGCAGCCTCTGCACCGAATACACCCACAAATGGCCTTGACCCCTCGGAGGCATAGGTGTTTGGGATCTCTTAGGAATTACGGAAATGATGATTCCAATTGTCGCTGGCAATGATTTCTTCCAGCCTTACGGACCATGAGCTCGAGGTCTTCTTCGGTTCAAGGATGACAGCGAGAGAATTAACGATTACTGAGAGGGCAGGAATTCGTAGGCTAGGGTCATGAACCACTGGCTTCCAAAGGCCAACATCTACTTGGACATCCTCACTTACACGAGCCCTCATTAAAGAGCCCGTTCGAATGAAATCCTTCGAAACAGAAATTTTCCCTCGATTGAATTTCGGGACATTTCTTCTACGCTTCTTTGAAGCCTCGCCAGCCTTCCCCTTGCCTTTAGCGTCGATGGCTCTTCCTTGCATCATTTGCTTTGCTTTAAAGGCTAACTTTCCTAAAAATTGCAAAAGTCAGAAGCCAATATCTACAGGAATGGGAAGTGTCGTTCAAAGAAAGGAAACTTACTCTTTTTTTCCTCGGTTGCGCCTCATGCTAATTTGCCTCTGATGCGATATCTTCTGAATGAAACCGTAGGTAAGAAGCCACTAGTAGTCGCGGAAGAAGTCTATGTGTCTCGACTTCGCATCAACTTTTCAGGTTTCGGTAATGTTTTCTTGCTCCTCGGGAGTTAACTCCTCGAATTCAACTTGCTCTCAAGTACATACTAGAAAGGAAAATAGTAATTAGTGAAGAGACATTCGGATGCCAGATACTGAAGGTAAAATAACAACTTAAAAGCTAAACCTACTTAGGAAAGCAAACAGATATCTAACCCTCTGAGCCTTGCCACTGACCTCGATATCAGGTCCCCATCCTGTGGCAATAAACCATGTCTTCTTCCACTCCTTGTTAGAAGACAAGAGCCCGGTTATGAGTTCTCACCCCGATACTTGCCCCAACTAGCCAAATGCCACCATCTGTCGCCCCTTTGGAATGAGCGCTCAAACGGTAGCAGTGTTGGATTTTCCAAAGTGATGGTTCAGAAATGGTCCCAATGACCTTCTACAGGTACCACATTCCGACCAGTATTAGGAGGGGGAGCCGAACTCCGACCTCGAAGAAATTGGGGTGGAACGCCACCGATCCTTATTCCGAACCACTGGCAAACTCATTATCCTTAGGGATTATGGCCACAACCTCCGAAGGAATTGAGAATTCCTTTACACCTCGTTATCTTAGCCACGCTAATCCTATTCTCGGAAACGTGGTTAATCACGAACCTCTCGTGTTTAATATATGGTCGGTAATACTCCTCGAAGTCGTAACCGGTGGTAAACTCGGAGAAAAGCTCTTGTAATCCCTCCTGGAGACCCTCCTTGAAAGTACCACTAGAGGACCCCCCCCCTCTCTTCCCAACCGAAGTGCTAGCTTTGAAGGAATATGATAACCTATAATAATCACTGTCTGCCTACAGAGGATGACTAGAAGATATGGTTAAAAAAAAAAAAAAAGGGAGGGGAGAGAATGACGAAGACAAAGAAACAGTTCGGATACTCACCTATGATCTTGAACTACTGACCGCTACCCAAATGCTCGCAAGTGTTGAAATGAGAGAGTGGTGGAAAGGAACCTCTCCTATTTATAAAAATCAGACTCGATCTCCACCGTTAAGTCCTTTCCAGATCTATGGGTGACTGTGGCCTCGAGATGCAAAACTGCATCGTTATTATGCCAACTTGTCAATATGCTTGGACGGCGCACCTCCTAGAAAAATGAACTGACACCCAACCATTGGAGTGTCTCTAATTAAGGCAAACACTGAAGTCTTGTAATATTTTAAGGAGAGTGAACATTGGGCTTCGACTTTTCCAACAACTAACTCCAAGGATACTTGCCACTGTCGACAATCTTCCGATCGTTTTAATGAAGAACCCCTCCCCCGAGCTACCGTCAGAAGAGGGATTATGGGGGGAAGTGATGGCACATCCTATGTTTGCTTTCTGGGAACCAATAAAACTGTGCCACGTGGTAGAAAACCCAGAGAATGTTTTTGACAATTTTTTAACCATTAAACCAAAACATCCAAGGGTTGGTCGGAGGCGTAATAGTAATTGAGCTCCAATCAATCAAACTAGTCAATCAATCAAATCAACAAGTCAGAGGCAGTACAACTTCTCAAAATCTTCTTTTTAGCTCTTCGTTCGAAAGTTCAACCTTGTCTTTCTTGTAATCTGATTTGACCGTTGGAGTGTGATTACCGACAAATTGTTGGTATCCCTTCTAACAATTTTCTTTTGTAGGGTCATCATACAAAGGATTGACCATTTTAAAGCATTAACAATATATAACACAGTTTTTTCAAAATCCTCATTTTATATGTGTCACACGTCTAAGAGCATGATCAACAGGTCTTCCTTGTTTGACATAAATTATATACAACATCATTTTTAGCAGTTGGATTATTGGCTTTTTTAATTGTTGTAATCAAATCTAACAGGCATAACAATTCACCCATTCGAAGGGTATGGTAGAAATTACACCAAAACCACTCACAGTAAGATTATAATTTGTTAAATTAATTAAGTTATATTTTTTTAGTCCAAATTAGAATAACTTATTTGAATTCTAATGGAATTTGAAATATGTGATAAATCCATTATAAATAGGTTTGTAAAGTAATAAGGAAAGAAAATCCAACTTTAATAAATAAGAACACTAGGCTACTTGCTTTGGTGGTAAGAGGCCCAAATCTCTCCAAGCTATCAAGATTCAATACCTAGTGCATGTAAATATTTTAGTCTACTATTATCTATAAAAACGCAATCGTGTGGGTAGACCCCTCCCATTGCTGGGAGTAGTAGTCTGGGTTATTGGTCCAGGTGGTTCTCGTCTCCCGTTACTGAGAGTAGTTGTTCGGACCGTACTTATATGATTTAATCTCGGTTGGTTCCGGTAGTTTTCTGACCCGAAAGGTGTCAGATTTTTTAAAAAAAAAATTACACAGTGAAATTAAAAGATAAAATAAAAAAGTCAAAAAGCAGAAACAAAGACCCTTTTGACCAAATAAAAGGTTGTAAGTAGGGTTGGCTGCAGTTTCAGATCCGGGATCGTGGAGTCTCGGTTCTGATTTCGGTTCTGAAACCGGGAGAGGAACCGCGGTTTCGGTTCCTCCTCCGGTTCCTAGAACAGAAACCGGGACCGGGACCGGTGGGCTCCCGGTTCCGATTCCGGTTCCGGAACTAGGGGAGGAACCATGGTTTCGGTTCCTCCTCCGGTTCCAGAAATAGACAGTTGAACTGCTGGTTCCGAGAACCGAAACCGGGGCCCCCTTTTTTTTAAAAAAAAATTAAGAATTTTTTTATAAAAAAAAAAAAAACACAAATTGGAAAAAAAATTTAAATGAATAAACCGAAGGTAATAAGGCTTTAATTATTTTGGATGAGGAATAAAAATTTTAGAAGTGTGTATATATATAAACAAAGGTAGTTTCAAAATATATTCACTTTCAATATGGGATGTGGAAAAATAGTTATAAAAGATAAGCACCCTAATAAGTAGTTCCACATTAAAAAGAAAAGGTAGTGTAGGAAGTTGAATGCTTATAAAAGCTAAGATACAAAAGAAGAAATAAAGTAGGATATAGTGAAAGTGGCATGTGACCCAACAATAGTGTTGGACCATATACTCATATTTATTTTTAAATTATTTTATGTGGCCCAATAGTGTTAGGATATATATATATATATATATATATATATATGTATGTATATATATAATTTTTTTAAAAAAAAATTAGAACCAGAATTGAATCGAAACCGGCGGTTCCGGTTCCATTTTATGGCTAACCGAAACCGGGACCGGGAGTCCCGGTTGCGGTTAGCTGGTTCCTAATCGATTTTGAACAGGGACCGGCGGTGTCGATTCAAAACCACCGGTTCGGTTTGAACCTTTCGAACTGAGGCCATCTCCAACCCAGTGTACTAAATTTTACATTAAAATGGTGCTAAAATAGTGCAAAAATGACATATTTTTAGAATATTCTTATACCAAATTTTTTTTCCACTCCAACCCATTTAACACCAAATTGGTGTAAACACTATTTTTAAATAATATTCTATACACAATTCTTTAAACAATATTCATTTATTTATTTAGTATAAAAATGTTATTATTAAATAAGTATGCACATTATGTGAAAAAAAAAATTAAATACTCAAATTAATTTTTTTATTTTTAATATAATATTATTCTAATTGTTTTTTTTTTCAACTAATTTTTTTTATCCAACTAACTAATTTTGTATCTAATGTTTTACCTACTTATTTTTCGAGTAATGTTTTTTCACCCATTTATTTTTCTACCATTAAATTTTCATTAATCTTTTACCCACTAACTAATGTTAATTTAATGTTATTATTTTTATTAAATTGGAAAAGTAAATGATAAAATAAATTTTTTTTATACACTAAAATAAGTTAAATTAAAAGGTACAAAATAGTTAAATATATAATTAATAAGTTAATTAAATAACTTAATAATGTATATCAATATTGTACTCATTTTAAAGCTATCGACGAGATAATTCCAACAGTATATTTTTTATAATAAATTAATTAATTTATTTATTTATTTATCAAAATATATAAATAAATTAAATTGGTTGAAGGATATAGAGGGAATAAAATTTGTTAGAGTTATAATATGAAGGGAAAAAATAGAATTAAAAAAATTTAAATAGTAATTTGGTGTATAAATAGTGTTGCACCATATTTAATATGATGCAACGCTATTCATGTGCACCATTTTTTTCCATTGGAGAATGGAATTTGGTGTGTGGTTAGGGTAAGGCCAATGTATCACACCAAATATTCCACCATTTTGGAGTTAAAAAGGCATCTTTATGGAATATACTTACACCAAATTTTTTTTCCATTCCAATGTTATTAACACCAAATTGGTGTACATAGCATCTTTAAAGAATATTCTTTATATAATATTATTAATTTTTATTTGATAACTTATATAAAATTAATTAATTTATTTGATATACTTAAATAATTAATCATATAATATTAAAAAATAATTATTTCATAGTTATTACAAATTTAATTTTAAATAAAAAATGTAGAGATGAGATAAAAAATGAATTAAATAAATTAAATATATAATATTGGGTTCATTTTGAAGATCTCGACGAGATCTTTCCAATGGTATGTTTTTTATAATATTTTAATTTATAAATTTTATTATTTATCAAAATTTATAAATATATTAAATTGATAAAAGGATATAAAATTAATAAAATTTATTTGAAATAACTAAAAAAGGGTAAAATAGAAAATTTATAAAAGTTAAAAAAATTTGGTGTGGTGAATAGTACCATTAGTACCACACCAAATTTTTTTTTTTTGGAAAATGGGATTTGGTGCTCCATTGTTTCATACCAAAATAGTGCTACATTGGCCT
Organism: Xanthoceras sorbifolium; assembly: GCA_003430845.1. Lineage (NCBI taxonomy): Eukaryota > Viridiplantae > Streptophyta > Magnoliopsida > Sapindales > Sapindaceae > Xanthoceras > Xanthoceras sorbifolium. The sequence continues at coordinate 24,163,829 of CM010611.1, forward strand.
TGCTCTTAGAGACCATTTGTGCACCAGTTTGGTGCAAATGCACCAAATTAATGCTAGACTGGAGATGGTCTAAGGGCAAGTACAATGTTTAACACCAAATATTACATAATTTTGGTGTTAAAAAAATATCTTTGTGGAATATACTTATACTAAAAATTTTTTACTGCAATGTTATTAACACCAAATTGGCGTAAAGAGTATCTTTAAATAATGTTATATTCTTTATATAATATTATTAATTTTTATTTAATAATTTATACAAAATTAATTAATTTTTTTGATATACTTAAATAATTAATCATATAATATTAAAAAATAATTATTCACATAATGAATCACATATTTTTGTGGTTCTGGAGGAAGTGGATATAACATTTCGATTACTAAATGGTTATTTAGAATTTTCGTTATCGTGTTATTAAATTATGTTTTAATTTGTTTTATTTTATATTTTAATTTTAGATATGTATTTAATTTCACTTAATTTTAATATTATTATTTTTTATTATATTACTATTTTTACATTATAATTATTAAAAATTTAATTTAAAATAAAAAATTTAGAGATAAGATAAAAAAATAGATTAAATAAATTATATATATATAATATTAGATTTATTTTAAATATTTTAACGAAGATCTTTTTAATGGTATATTTTTTATAATATTTTAATTTATAAATTTTATTATTTATCAAATTTTATAAATATATTAATTTAATAAAAAAATAAAATAAATAAAATTTATTTAAACTAATTAAAGGATAGTTAAATAAAAAATTTAGTGTAATACTATTTATCACACTATTTTATCTTATTTTTAAAAAAATTAAAATTTAATGCTCCATTACAGTTCCTCTAAGGTCGAAATAAAAGTCATTTTTCCGTTTTGTTCTGCTACGTTACAATATTTATTTATTTTTACAAGTAAATTACTTTTAAAAAGTATATTTTATTGGATGAATTTAAAGGATACTATGCATGACATAACATGACTACAGCATTCGAAACAACTTTCTAGAGAGCACAGTTACATATGATACATTCGTTGCACCAAAGACTTTTTCGGTCGCCATAGAAGGAAGCCATTAGGAATTGGCCAAATGAATCCAAGTTTGGAATTAGTCAAATGTCAAGGAGTTGGCCACTGACCTTTGGACCCTGGAATAGGAACAAGGAAGAGAATGCAACCGCACTGGCACCCTCTCAAGGAGACAAGACGGCGCACGTAACAAGTCGCTAGCTAGAGACAGCTCCACGAAACCTAATGGTAATTCGGATAAATTATCAAATATCATTAGAAAATTTAATAGTAATATAATAGGAGATAAGATAAATTTCTTATGTTGGTAGGTATACATATTAAAGGATGTTACATTTTAAAAGCTTACTATTTTGATTTAACAGTTATCCATCAATATATATACTATTTATTATAAATACATAAAAATCAAACATTAAGTGTTCAAACATAATAATTAGTTGTGAACTTTTATTAAATTTTAGAATATCTTATTGCACACAATTATATCATATTTAGCAATTGAGACTGGTTTCTCTCGCGTTTGCATTGAGTTCAATGTTACTGCAGTTATCAATTTAATTGTTAATCGTAGTCCGATTTTATCAGAAATTGGTGTTCTTATTGCTTGATATTCTACATTTGATTAATTCTTTAGAGGTTGTCTTTGTAATTTGTTTCGTACGTGGCTAGAAAAGCAAACCATGTAGCTTATAGGCTTATCAAATTTAATCTTTTGTTTATCGATAACTTTGTTTGCTTGGAAGATTGTTCACTATGTGTGAAAAATTTGATCCTGAACGATTATTCAAGTTCGTTATCTTCTTGTTTTGGAGCTCCTTTTTGAAAATTGTTTCTATATAATATTTTCTTTCTAAAAAAAAAAAGAAAAAAGAGAAAAGAATCTACTATTTTTTTTTTCCAAAAACTAATTATAAGTTACTAATTTGTTTAAATAAGAACTTGTATTAGGATTTTATGGATAATATGGAAAAGGTTTACTTACAAAATTATATTTTTATGGATAATTATAAATATATATACACACTGACACACACGTAAGGTGCGAATCATGGTAGTTTGTATGAATTTAAAGACTTCAACCACGTACTGGCAAAAAAGAAATTTGGGTTGAATGCGTAAGCATTACCCTTCTTAGAAATGAGGACTTGAGATGGAAGATTCAAATTGTTCTATAAAGATTATTATTCTACAAAGGCAATTAGTAGGAAGCTAGGTTTAGCTGCCTGGCTTTTACAAGATGTCAAAGAAATACGTGGGATGGGATGGGAGGATCTCGATGGCTCTTAAATGGCCGAAATAAAAGAGATGCCGTGTCAACTTTGGGACTCTTGGTGGGGGCGTGGGGCTGAAAAGCCAAATTTGGAAAAGGAAAAAAAAGGGAGGGGCCATGAATGATCATGAAAATGAAGAAATTTATCAGAATCTTTTAGACCAACAATTCCGTCATCAAATTCTTTTTCTTCTGTTAAGGGAACAGATTCGTTATCTTCAAGCCAAATTCATTCATCTATTGAGACAGTGAACACTACTACACTTGGGAGAAAATCAAGGGAAAATTAAGAATTAGATTCTATTCTCTCGTTGCTCAATCGTCAATACACCTTGAATTTGAATCTTTCTTATCACTATCAATAGTTTTTTAAAGTTAAGAATAACTATTAATAGTTTTTTAAAGTTTGAAAAGTATATTAGTTGAATTTTTTTCATATACCAATCAATGTTTTTGTATTTTTTGTATTTTTTTCATGACTCAATTCTTCAATAATTTTTCATTTCAAAAAAAGAAAATTCTTCAATAATTTTTAAAGTAATTTCTCTCCTTTTATCTTAATTTACTCTCTTTTTATCTTCTGCTTTATCCTTTTTGGTGCTTATTGATTTTATATGATGAATTATTTGTTTTGAGATTTTCACGAGAATTTGTTACACATTCATTTATAATTTAAGGGGATTAGTATACATTCTTTCTACTTTAATAATGAAGATTTAAATTTTACCATAAATATTTATTAATATGTATGTGTGTATAGTAATAAATATACATTAAAACTGTATAATTAATATATATATATATATATTTGTACTGTTAGGTATGTTTTGCCCCAACTTCACTGTTGGTTACGTCCCTCCAAAAGCTATTTTCTTCAAAAGAAATAAATATATATTAAACACGTGCACACTCCATAAAACGTCATTGGTGAATGTATAGCGGTTTAAAGAGCGTGAAACTACGTGCGTGTGAAATTATTGATGAGCTATGCGTGAACGAGGACGATTTCTCTCCCTCTTCAACGGTTGAAAATGTAGAAAAATATGCTTTCAAAAAAAAAAAAAAAAAAATGTAGAAAAATATGACTGACACGACTCACCGACCCACTTCGTTCGAATTCACGCGCCGACGTCTTATTTGCTTTTGCTTTTGCTTTTTATTTTATTATAACTTATTAACAATTTTTTTGCTTTGTTGAAATTCTGACTCATGACTATTATGACACCAAAAGTTCCAAAGCGGTTTAGAAACAATTAAATAGTTAATTGAGAAGAAAGTTCTCAAATTTGGTGGGTAATTCTTTTTCTTTTTTTTAAAAAACACTGTTTTATAATTTAATTTTTTTTTAAAAAAAAGCAATATATCTACATCATATATATATATATATATATATATATATACAGAGACACAGAGCGTCATGTTTCTTTTTTAACGTGCGAAATGTGAATATAGACAAATAAAAAATATATATTAGATATTAAATATTTTAATTGTCCTTTCCTGATATGAATTCTCAAAATTTATATTTAAAAAATCGTGAATCAATAGTAATTGTGGTCACATGTAAAAGTTCTTTTAATCCTTATCTGTTCTCAAATAGTTTGCTTTTATTTTATAAATCTGTTTTATCCACTGTCATTTTTGTTTGTTACGTACGTGTGAAATGTGAATATAGATATACGATTAAAAAGATAATACAAATAAAGGCTGATAAATATTATATAAAATGGTTGAAGAAGATATATACGGATTTTAATGGTTTAATTTGACCAAATATAAACAACAACATCTTGTACTGTAAATTAACAGAAATGGACTATGTCATGAGAAGTTTTTTTTTTTTTTTTAAGGGTACAATTACAATATCAACAACTGCCGGGACCTGTCGAGATTAATCACTAAACACGCGACATGGATATTTACTTCCATAGTGTGAGAATCGAACCCCTCACCACTAAGATAGAGGGAGGTTCACTAACACTATTTTACTACAAATGGATGTGCCATAAGAAATTATTTTGAAACTGTCATTTTCTTTGAAATAATATTAATAAGAGTAATTCAACAACCCAAATATACAAAACAATATCATCATAAAATTCATATATAGTTAAAAACTTTATCGTCGTCAGTCGTTATCTTATCTCCTCAAACATGAAAGGTGATAAACACGAATCCCTTTCTTTATTATTATTAATATTATTATTATTTTCCCTCTTTTGTTCGTGCTGCATACTTGCACATACAATCACATCGGATTCGGTGTCATAATTCATGAAGATATAAAGCAAAAATTGAACCAAAAAAGGTAAGCGAATTGAAATTTTATTCAAAGAGAGAGTGGGCCTAAAAAGATAACTAATATTACGGGGATAATGGTAACAACAAGGCCAGTGGCGCCCTCCCATGCAGACAATGAGCGAGAAATATAATAATATTAATAAGAAGAAGAAGTTGGGGAGGAGATATATGGGCCATGTATGTATTTGTGAGACAGCTTTAGTAGCCACTGCCCACGATTCCGTGTGGACCGTGTCAACTTGGATGCCCTTAAAGTCAGGCAACTACGTAAGTTCTAATATGGGAAACAATTATATATTATCTGCTATTCTATGTACACGTTGTTTACTGTATGTTGATATTTATCTTCACGTTTACTTAGAGGTTAAGTCGTCTGTCTACCTTTTCTATTCATGTTAATGGTGACGTTTTTAAATCTAACCATGTACATATATATATATATATATATATATATATATATATATCAGTATGTGTAAAGAATTTCCTACCCGTACGCGTATTTAATAATTGATTATTATATTCTAATAAATTTATAATTAATTTTATAATTATACTATCAAAAAAGAAAATTCATCCAACTTTTAAAATAAAATTGTAATTTAAAATCTTCGTATCGATTGATGCAGAGACTCGTTGAGTGGGTTTAAAATGGTTTTTAAAGTCTAACAAAAATATCGTATGGTTTACTTATGAAGTAAATGGAGAATGATACTAGTCAGTTCAACTAATAAAATCTCTTATTTATGCACATCCACTTATAGTAAAGTGTTTAGTGTACCTTACTCTCACCTCAATGGTAAGGGTTCAATTCTTACCATGCACTAATCTCGACAGGTCCTGACAGTTATTAATATTATAATTGTACTCATTCAAAAAATCTCTTATGGATATATAAGAGGGTCTTGGTTAGAATCTTGTTATATACAGGAGCAGACCTCTTTTTGGCCCAGCCCATTTATTTTTTAAAAAACGTTTTTTATATATATTTTTTAAAAAAGTAATTTTAATAAGAGCCCAATTTGATGTTAGTCTAGAAAAAATTTGATATTAACTCACGTAATATAAATTTTCTAACGACGACCTAGTTATATATAAGGGTTTTGGAAGGTTTGATTTAAATTTAATTATTTTAATAAAGGAAATTATAAGTATTTTTTTTTTTGAGAAAAATTATAACTAGTTATTGAGAATTTGTTTTTGGTTAAAAGAAATAATTGTGTTTGTAATATGAAATGAATAGAAGCATGTTTTATATCAATTTTTTCAAAAACATTTAAAAGGGAGAAAAAACCAAAAGCTATTACATTACATTTGTGAATATTTTTAATACTATTATAAAATATTTTCATATACAGAGTCTATAAAGCATTCCAATTATTTTTCTTAAAAAATTATGAATTGTTCTTTTCCTAAGATATTTCTTTATATATTATTTTAAAAGACTTGGTAATATAAAAAAAATTCAAATTATACAGTTATAGATCTTTTGAATTTGTAAATACGGTGTCACAGAGTACGAGAAGTTAATTTAAAAAATTAAATCTTTAATATATCTATAATTTATCGGTAAGATGAATGTTGTTGTAAGGTGAAACGCTATTATTTTCATATATATATATATATATATATATGTATATATATATGTATCTGTATATAAGACCAATATAATTAGGATACAGAATTTAATAAAAGTGGCATCGTAATTGTACATTGATGTCGAGGACACGGGGATCTTGTCTCCAGGTTCAAATGGAGGCTTCAATACGTCACCATTGTCAATATTATCACCAATCGAAGAACAAGAAGTCAAGCTTCAAATTTGAAATCCTTCTTGGTTATAGCTCCATGTCTACACACACCCACCCACCATGTAATGTTCAATTTTCATTAATTTTGTGTTTGAATTTAAGTATTAGTTTATCAAATAAATAAATATTATATATAAGAAAATTATATAAAAGTTACATATATTTCATTGAGATTTGATGTGCATATGTGACTAAACTTAGGTTGTCCAGACTAGAAAAATAAATATTATATGTGTACTTGTTAATGATATCTTAATTTTAATCATTAATATATGGTTGTAGGTATAGTTTAATAGTAATCACATCTCACAATAAAGTTGAGGTTTCGAGTTCAAATTTTCCTTCCAAAAGTAAAAATAAAATCATCAAACTGGCCATTTGTTAATTATTTTTAAGTAGCGATGAGAATACTTGCTAAGAGGTGTATATACAATTTTAGAGGAGTGTAAATATTACTACCATATGTTATTTATTTATTAAACTTTTAAGTGCTTTTGAAGAATAAAATTTTAGAAAACGAAAAAAGCTCTTGCGAGATTGGGCTCAAATTTGATGGATCTTGAATCCATGCAAATATCCGGCCTCAGCTTGCAAGTCATAATAAGCCATTGAGTGAGAAAATCTGCTTAAATAGCAGTGTATCCTTTTAACAATATCAAAAAAGAAAAAAAAAAAAAAAGGAAATTCATTGTAAGGATAAATATAAAAAGATTATATATTTAGATTGGAAACCATTCATTTGGTAGAAAAAAGATCATATTTTTCTTGCCTCCTAAGAGTGGAGACCGATGTAGTCGTAAGTATAACTTGGTGGTAACTTTACCTCTCAACGAAGTTGAAATTTTAAGTGCGAGTCACCCTTCTTAAAGTTAACAAAAGAAAAAAAAAATCGTGGAAACGGATGATAAAACGAGAGAGGGGATTGGAGACGGAACCGCACACCAGCCAATCAGCCATCGTCCTAATTTGTTAATATTTTCATTTTTCAAAGTGACATAAGAGAAACAAAAATAGAAAATTAATATACTCTCCACTACAACTATACTTATTATTACGAACTAGTAAGTTTTTATTTCATTACACCGAGGTAGTTTTAAGTTTATAGAGGACATTACAGCTCAATTTGGCTTAGCGGTAAAATGGACTCATTCGGCTTGATAATAATACAAATTTGAATCGCCGCATTACAGATAGTATTATTAAAAAAAAAATAAAGAATAAAAAATTGTAAAGGGCATTCAACAGAAATAATCTAATAATTCGAAATGGGTTTATAATTTTGGGCCCAATCCATTACACCATTGTGCCCATTCAGGCAAATTAGACTTGCCATAACAGCCCATTACCATAATATGGTCATTTACCCAATTCTGCATGAAACAGCCCAGGCTCCACATAGTATTATTATTATTATTATTATTATTATTACTACTACGGATCATCAAATTATACCTTGTAGTTTGGATATTAGACAAAAATCATTTCGTAATTTTATTTATGGTCAAAATACCATTTATAATTGGGATATTATTAAAGTGCGCCTATAATTTAGTTTATTAGCTAAAATTCCTGATCAAGTTTTATTTATAACCAAAATTTCCCCTATAATTTAATTTTATAGTCGATTTTCCCTTACCGTCAGTTTTAAGTACTAAAATACACTTGACCATTAAATTTTCTATTAGAAATATTATTAACATTCTCTCTAGTTTGGTGTATTAGTCAAAATCTCATAGTTTCATTTATGGCTAAAATCTCCTCATAGTTTTCATTTTATAGTCAATTTTCTCTCTACCGTCATCATTTTTAATTACTAAAATACCCTTGACAGTTAAGTTTTATGTTAAAAATTTTAGAGCATCAAGGGAATAAAGGTAAATACTTATAAATATTAAATTAAATTAATTTAATTTATAATATTAATGAATTTTTCATCATATGATGGATGGTAGAGATTAAATATAAAAAATTAAAAGATGGATCTCCACCGTCCATCTACATAGATGGAGGGTGGAGATCATAAATAAATTATTTTTTTAAAAAAAATTAATAAATAAATAAGAAATTGAAAAAATATCCCTTATTTTAATTTTTTCTAAAATAAATGGACAAGATTCATTTTTTTTAATTTTTTAAATATTTTAATAATATCCCTTATTTAAAAAATTTGGCAACGATGAGTTAGAGATTTATTTGGACTTGTTGAGATTAATCATTACATGCACGATTTAGATATTTATTTTTATAATACTGAGAGATAATTACTCCCATAGCACCAAGAATAATTCCCCCTTTAAAAAAAAAAAAAAACCAAGAAGAATTCTTCACACACATATATATATATATATATATATATATATATATATATATATATATATATATATGATGAGATTTGAATGCCACAAAAATACAAGAGGCGATATACACCGCTCAACAAGGAAGGAAGACTATGGTAATTACTTTTTAATCTTTCTTTTTGTGAGATTAGTTTTTTGGAAAAAAAAAATTTAATTACCTTAAAAAATGTCAAAATTAATATGTCACTATAATTAAAATTTTAAAAAAAAAGTTACCTAATACCATTTATTTAACAGCGAATTTCAAATTTTGAGAGATTAATTCGATTTCAACCCACAATTTTACTGACTGGTTGTAAAATGCTTACAAAGTAGTATTATCAACCATCTGATTTATCTCCTAATTAATATCTTGAAATGCTCATTGATTTTCCTTCAACGACCAACTGTGTGTTCTTTTTAATAACAACAGGCATATCACACTATAATTTTTTATTTATATTTTTCAGTTGTATTAACAAAGAATTGTTTGGAAATTAAAGTAATATATACACACGATTCAGTGACAATTTTTTTAATTTCAAAAATATTTTGAAATTTAGGCATATATGTATTTTAACCAAAATTCTCTCCATGATAAATTAACATGTTACAGTAATCCAGCTTTTCTGCTATCCATACATGTAAAATAAAGAAAAAGGACAGAAACGTAGATCAAAGATGGTTTATATGTTGTCTCATTTCCATTAGAATATAATAGAGTGATAATTCTGAATGACAATAATATAGTTTTGGTTTTTTACCTACCGTTGGTGCGATGACTCGAACCTTAAACGTTGTCGAGCTGAATGATTAATTTTCATTACCGAACTACATTAAGCGGAGGTAAAAACAATAATATAGGTAAAACACATATTATTCACTTAATTTTGAAAATTTATTGGAGTGCCCTGTAATTGAAATTCCTAATATCTATTATAAACTCATAATTGACTTGATCCTCAGGCTAGGTCCTTAGTCTAGCATTGTGGTCGAAACCTTGATCGGGTCCTAGCATATTGACCAATATCCAGGGCCGGCCCTGACGTTTTAGTGGCCCGGGATGTCAAGGGAAAATGAGGACCCTAATATATTATACTTCGATAAATTCTAATAAATATAAAATTTTATTGTACATATTTTTTTTATGGCTGGAATCCAATGGGAGACTAGGCTATTATGCCTTCAATTTTATTAAAATTAAAAGTAGTCATTACAAAAGATGGATAAAAAAAAATAAAGTCATAAAAAATAGCTTACAAAAACTTAACAAAATAAACATATTATATGACAAAAGTGTTTTGCTAATTGCTAACTAATAATATTCCATCTTGCATCATTGACTGCACCATTGTCATTCCTCTTGAGGATGTCATTCCTCTTGCATCCTCTGCATATTCAAGTTAAGAATTCTTAGATATCAAAAACATAATAAGTAGAAACAATCACAAAACGACTTTGGATCTCGAAGCATTTTGAGTTGCAAAATCATCGATAATAGTTTGAAAATCCAACTTATCCAACATATTCTTTTCGATGCAAAAGATGGCCAATCCATTCAACCTCTCCTGTGACATAGTTGACCACAAATAAGATTTTAACAATTTAAGTTTAGAAAAACTTCTTTAAGCGGATGCAACAGTAACAAGAACAGTTAATAAAATTCTATAAGCAATTGAAATATTTGGAAAACACTTTAAAGATTCCACAAACTCAAGAACTTGAATGGTCGTCTTTGTTCCTTCAGGTAAGTGCATTATCAACACCTACAACTCAGAAAACAATTCATTTGCAATAATGTCTGATTTGTTGTTACGTGTTAATGCAGTTTCAAGGTTAGAACAACATTCTTGCAATCGGTTATACTCCATCACAACCAACTTTTTAGGATCAAATAAAAATCCAAAAATACCTTCAAATGCTTCAAGTTGTTCAACCCTGGTCTTCAAAGAAGAAATAGCAACATTTACAACAACTAGAAAATAATTAACTCTGAATGATTCTTCAGCAGATAGTGAGATGTCTTCTTGTTCAGATTCATCAAATTGTCTTTTTCTAAGAGGCTTTCGTCTTTCAAGAAAGATAAGATCAATGTTCAAATTAGATGCAATCTCTTTGGCCTTCTCCATAGCATCTGCAAATCCAAATTCCCTGTACTTCTCAAAATAAGAAATCAGCAACTTCAAATTCATAATTGGAATATCAATTTACATATCTTCAGATTGCAAAATTTTACTAATTTCCTTAATTTTTCTTAAAATATTATGCCATACAGTCATTGCAAAATACTAAAATAAACAATTATCTTATTTGATTTCGTCAGTTGTAAAATTATAGTGGGCGTACAGAATAAAAATTTAAATCTAGTTACACAATATAAAAAATTTTCATTTGATCCAAAATAAATTCAGTAAAAAGGTCAAAAGTCTTTTAACTTTGTAAGTTTCAATTTATTTCCTCTCTCCCCTATAATCTCACAGATAATTACAGAAATCCCACTCACGAGTCACGAGTTATAAGTCACAATCTCAGCTGCTAGAGGCTCCAATAGCTGAACAAAAACCACATTTAGAGCCCAACATTTTGTACGCTTAATATTAAAAATACCATAATTAATCAAATCATTCAAACCTTAAAAAATCAACCATCTATGAAATAAAGAGCTCCCAAGTAGGGATGGCCAATTGAACTGAACCGGCGGTTCCGATTCAATTTTTTGATCAACCGGAACCGGGACCAGAGAACCGAAAAAATTAAAAAAATTTAAAAAATTAAAATTTATAAATAAATTAATTAAAAAAATTAAATATATAAATAAAAGGGTTCATTTGTTCAACTTCAACAAGAAATTTATTACGATAATAATAATATCATAAAATTATAAAATTTAAAAAAACATTAAATAAATAAATAAGAAATTAGGGCTTGCACTTAATTTTACCTCAATTAAGCTACCTACGTATCCTCTAGGAGGAATCAAAGCCCACGTAGTTCTTTTACCTATTATGTTCCGGAGGTGATCAATCGTCGCTTGTTCCTTCGGTAGCCGTTGTATCGTCGTTGGTGTCGAAGAAGTCATTGTTGTCGGACACGAGATCCAATTCTTGCTGCCGGTATGAGGCCTTGGTCCAGTTGTCAACACAGACTTGAATATGTATTGAGTCAAGACTGAGCAATGCCCGTCTCTCGTCGAGAACATTGCCACCTGTACTAAATTCCTGTTCGACTACCACGGTCAAGACAGGGGTTCCAAAAATTTGCTTGGCAATGAGGCCAAAATTGGAAAGTTAGTTTCGTGTTCCCTCCACCAATGTAGGATATTAAAGTCTTTACTGTCCAAAAACTCAAAAGAGGTGTTTACGTAAAGATCAACCTCTGAAACATAAGTTGATGAAGACGAAGAACTCCCCCGTGCCCTTGATTTTTTGGACAACACACTTGACCCTAACTTCCTTAATGAGGGAAAGCGAGAACGAGAATGACTATTTCCACTTGTAGTCAGTTGCTGAACATTAATGTTCAGCGAGGGACCGTATACAGAACAGTATTCGTCATACATTGAATAAAATAATTGTCTAACATTATTATATAAAGCACTAATATCTACGTTATGTAGCCCTAGAAATTCATAATAAAGTGTTAAGTATTCATATAAACTATCAAATTTACACCTAGGGTCAAAAACTGAAGCAACAGTATAAATCGAAGGAATGTCCCTATAATAATTTAACCATCTATCTCTCATTGCAGCAACACATGCAGATAGTTCCAATACTTGTGCACATTCATTAAGTGCATCTACAATATTAATGGCTTCACATAAAAATAAATGTGAAGTTGGATAATATATACTGGATAAAGCGTTGGTTGCATCATAAAGAACTTTTAAAAGCATGCAAATTTTAGTACAATCATCCCAATGATGAGCATACAAATTAACTCTACTAACATTATGTTGCATAAATCTAACTAATAATTCTCTATAGTCATAGCTTTCACAAAGCAATTTATATGTGGAGTTTCAAGTTGGAACATCACAGGAAAACCTAATTGGATGTTTCCCGTTAGATTTACAATACCTAGCCCATTGTTTCATAATGCTAGGATGTTTCCACAAATAGTATAGGGCATCCCTAATTGGTGTAATCCATTCTTGAAGTGTTTGCAAACCATGTTGTACACATATATTTAAAACATGGCAAACACATCTTTGATGAAAAAATCTGCCGCCAGAGTAGGGTTGACACAATTGAATTAATTGTGGAACGGCGGCAGTATTGTTTGCAGCATTATCAAAACCAATTGCAAAAATTTTACTTTCAATACAATATTCTTCAAAAATAATTTTCATTAATTTGTAAATATTATCGGCAGTATGGGTGTCGTCTAAAACTCTAAATGCAAGAATTCGTTATTGCAACTCCCATAATTGGTCAACATAATGGCAAGTAAGTCCTAAGTATGAATGTTTTTGCCAATAATCGCTCCAGATATCGGCACAAACAGACACACGACCCATATAATTTTGAAAATATCTAACTAATACTTTTTTTTCTCTTTTTTATAAATGTCACACTTGGTACGTTTTAATGTGGTCCTAGGTACTCTACATGCAGCGGGATTTAAAGTATTATGACAATATTTTAAAAAACCAGTTTTTTCGCCAAAACTAGAAGAAAGATGTTCGGTCGCTACCATTCTTGCTAATTGTTCCCTATTACTTACATCACTATATTTAAATAAAGGATGGTTAGGAGATGTGTACCTGAAAATTTGGTATTGTCCTTGACTACGCTCATGCTGAGCTTCGACTAGATGGTTGGTGTTGATGTGCTTCCAGTACGTTCCGTATCCTCCGGATTTGTTCTACTTAAAATCTTTGTTGCAATAGTTGCAAGTCACCACAACTTCCCCCGATTCCTTCTCCACCCTCCTCATATGAACTTTAAAAAGTTCAGATTTGTACTTTATCAAATCTGGCTGTGGACCTCATACAGTTTCACTTAGAGGGGGGGAGGGTTTTCACTAGAGGGACCAGGGGCCTTAGACCCAGAGGGACGGGGATGAAAATACTGAGGAGTAAAATTAGGAGGAGTATCATTACCAAATATTACCTCTTCAAATTCTCTCTGTTGTAGGTAGTCAGCAAAATTTGCATCGTTGAAATTTAATTCTGGGCCAGCGGCACGGCAACTCTGCACTTTTCCAATATTTAAATCTGGTAGCTGCTCAATGTCTCTGCCGGAAACGGATCGTCAGCCTCCGGAAATAAACGAACTTGATTGTGATGTCATTATAAATTTATAATAGTAAAATATACAATTTAAATAGACGGTCTTCATTGTGATGCCATTAAGGCATGAGTAGTGTTAGTTCTCCCTCAGTTTTTGAGCAAATAATGCTTTGGTATTTTAGACTATGACATCCTAGTTTTCAATATCTTAGACATTTATTTCCTATTTTGTTTAAGGGTTTGGATTGTTCCGTTTTTCATTGTGAACATTGTGTTTTATCCAAAAGTCATTGTACTTCATATTTATCAAAACCATATTTTCCTTCAAAACCATTTTATCTCATTCATAGTGATGTTTGGGGTCCTTCAAAATTCCTACAACTTCTGGGAAAAAATGGTTTGTTACATTTATCGATGATCATACTCGATTATGGTGGATATATTTGATGCATGAAAAATTGGATGTTGAAAAACTTTTCAAAGATTTTTACACCATGATTGAAACTCAATTTCAAACCAAAATTAGCATTCTTCGTACTGATAATGGTACATAATATTTTAATAAATCTATGGGCACATTTTTAAAAGAAAAAGGCATTTATCATCAGTTTACATGTGTTGACACGCTTCAACAAAATGGTTTTGCTGAAAGGAAAAATAGACACTTGAAGTGGCTCGTGCTTTAATGTTTTCTATGAATGTACTAAAATATTTTTGGGGAGAATCTATTTTGACAGCCTCATATCTAATTAATCGGATGCTTACATGTGTTTTAAATTATTAAAAACCCCTCATGCATTTCAAACATTATTTTCCTGTGTCCAGAATTTACTTAGATTTACCACTAAAAGTCTTTGGTTACACTGTTTTCATTCACATTTCAAACCACTCCCGGTCTAAATTTGATCCGCGTGCAAAACATTGTGTTTTCATTGGATATACCTCAAACAAAAAAGAATATAAATGTTAAAACCCTCTGACAAGAAAATTTTTTATAAGCATGGATGTCTCCTTTTTGGAAAACAAGCCTTATTTTCAAAAAAAATTCTCTTCAGGGGGAGATACAATGAGTGGAAGATAATTTTTGGGATTTATCCTATATTCCTTTACCGAACACAATCTTGAATACCACTCCCTCATCTTCTCAAAAAATTTTTCAAAAATTGTCAGATGTTGATGTATCCTCAATAGGGGGAGAAATACTATAGAACACAGAGCTTCAGGTTTATACTCGTAGGAGACCACATCTAAAAAATCAAAATCCTCATATTATCACAGAGCCAGACCAATCTTCAATTCCGGGAGCAAGTATCCCAGGTACTATAGGTATTACTATTCCTATTCACAATTTGTCATCACACTTGGATATTCTCATAGCTCTTAGAAAAGGATTTAGAGATTGCACTAAAAATCCTAAATATCCATTGGCTAAATATCTATCATATAAGAAATTATCTCATCATCATAGAACTTTTACATCAAAAATTTCACATCTGGTTGTACCTAGAAGTGTTCAGGAAGCCTTGAAGGATCCACACTAGAAATTAGCAGTTATGGAAGAGATGAATGCTCTGAGAAGAAATGGCACATAGGAAATAGTTGACCTACCTAAAGAAAAAAAGATAGTAGGCTGCAAATGGGTTTCACGATGAAATGCAGAGTAGATGGCAGTGTAGAAAGATACAAGGTAAGACTAGTTGCGAAAGGTTTTACTTAGACATACGGAATTGATTACTAGAAAACCTTCGCCCCTGTTTCTAAAATCAACTCTGTCCGAGTACTATTGTCTTTGGCTGTAAATTTCCACTGGCCCTTACACCAGTTAGATGTAAAGAACGTGTAACACCCCCTGACCCGACTCGACTGGGTCGACCCATAGAGCGTTACCGGGTTTTCAAAACTTTTCTTAATTATGTTTATAATATGAAAATCAAATAATTTATAATTTAAAAATCATTTCTAGTGAGCCCATCAAAAATTTCGGCAGAGTTCCCTCTGTTTTTCTGATTTCCCAAAACCTGTTTCAAATAAAATCTCAAATAAAATAAATACCACACTTCAAATCTCTTTTTCCAATTAAATGCGCACTCTGCCGTTTAGTGCGACTTCCAAATAGTTTTTAAATAAAATAATTCATAATTCATTATTTACAATCCTTTGAAAATGAAAAATAGAAATCATAAAACAATTAATTACAAAACATAATTATATAACATCTTTACATACTCCTGTATATGCATGCATAACTAGCTATATTATACAGAAATATATGACTACCCAAACTGTGGTGACTCTGGATCTCTGTCTGCAACTCTCTCTTCAATCTTTTCCTTCATCGGTATCTTTGTCACCTACGCGCGATAAACATCAATGCGCTAAGCAATAATGCTTAGTGGGTGTACACTAAAATAAATTTCAATGTAATATAAAGCAATAAATCTTAAATTCAGAAATTCAGAAATATATATATATATATATATATTTATATTTATATATAAAACAAAAATTATATACTTCGATTACTGAAGCTATATAAAATAAAGTATTTCAAAAGTTCCTGGATTTCAATCTCAATAACATTTCTTTATTTCCACATCATTTTCTGACTTTCAGTTTTGATTGGGCCTCTGATACACATAACAGGGTTTACAGGACTGGATTATGAGTTTTACAGTCGTGTTCCCCATCTCATATGAAATGGTATCCCTATATAAACAGTCGGTTTCCCATTTTAGAGTGAAATGGTATCCATATTTTCTCACAATCGGTTTCCCATTTCATAATGAAATGGTATCCGTATTTCACAGTCGGTTTTCCATTTCAAAGGAAATGGTATCCGTAGAATCATCATCATAATCATCAGGAATATCGGTGCAGTACTGCTAATTTACCTAATTGACATGTCAATCTCCTATATCCTTATGTTCCCTATATATATATATCAGAGCCGTAATTCAAGTATTCCAGATTTCACAAATCATCAAAAATTCTCAATTTTCAACTTTAAAATTCTTACAACACAATCAAATAAATTTTATAAAACAGAAATCCTCTCGATCATTCGTTTATAGTCAAATTCAATACACACATTTACAAAATCCAAATATATCATCAATAATCATATAAAAGAGACTCAAAATTATATTCAAATTTATTTCACAAATCAATATCAAATCAAATTGCCCCAAAATCGTTTCATTAATTTATCACAAACAATTTATATATCAAAATCAATTTATCACAAACAATATATATATATATATATATATATATATATTCAAAATCAATTTATTACAAATAATATATATACCAAATCATCCCAAAATCAATTTCAAACAACAAATCATAAACAATATATCTCAAATAAATTAAAAATAATATAATATAACGATTCCGAAATATTCTAAAAAATCTGAAAAAAAAATTCAAAAACTAGTGTACACCGAACCTGGACAATTTCTGGACAATATTTCTTTCCTAATCTTCTTCTCCTTCTTATTCTCTTTCCTTTCTCTCTCCTCTTCTCTCTTCTCTCCCGTAGCTCCTCTTTCTTCTTTCTTTTCTTCTTTCTTTCTACGCCTCTGCTCTGTTTTTGTTTTGCTTTTTGATTTAAAGATTGCTTTTAGTTTGTGCTGTGCCAATCTTTTATTTTATTTTATTTATTTTTGTGACTAGGTTTTCCTTGTGTGTGAACACTCACACACACATACAAATACATATATATATATTATATATAAATATCTTCCTAATTACCAATTGTTCCCTTAAACTTCTTAAAATCCTACTATGGCACAATTTTACTCTTAATCACATTCCATCTCAATAATTATTCCAAAAATATTCCACACTTATCCAATTTCCAAATTAACTTCACCAATATTCAATTAGACCCATTATTCTCTAAATGCACTATGAAAATAATATACTTTCTACCAATTTAAATCACATACTTAATTCTTGCATGTTTAATAATAATTAATACTAATTCAATGATATTTGGGGCGTTACAAAACGCCTTCTTAAATGGAGACTTAGACGAAAATGTGACACGCTCAAACGCATGGGAATAAATCCTAAGTGTAGGATGTGTCGAAGTAATAATATTTCCGTGAGTACGGAGTCGAATCCACAAGGAAGTGGTGGTACTAATTCTAAAACTAGAGATTATACTAAAGCGGTAAAATAAATCAAGTTGTTTTGGGTTTTTGTTTTATAAATTAAATTAAACTAAATTAACTCCTAATACAATAAAATAAAGCGAGACGGATTAAATGGAAGATAATGCTAGGTGATCACACGGTTCCAATTCTGAATAAGGAAATATATTGACTATTATGAAGCACGTTATTAACATTATAAGACTTCTTCAACTAAGGCCACACCACATTGTATTGCTCCCGCAATGGTATGGTATGTAAATTCAATCAAATACACCTATTGGTCCTAGAGTGCAATTAATTGAAAACCATAGTTAATCTAATACAAAGGTTAATTAAGTAATTTCTTATCGAAACTAACCTAGTATTGATTCTTGAGTCAATTAAGCTCTATTGCAATTTCAATGATTTCTCATATAATATTACAATAAATATTAAATCGATTCTCATCAAAGAGCATGCAATCTACTTTCGCAATCGCAAAACACAAGAATTGAACACAAAGTAATAATATAAAATATGCTCAAAATCAATATCATGTATTACAATAAATATCAAATCGGTTCTCATTAAAGAGCATGCAATCTACTTTCGCAATCGCAAAACACAAGAATTGAACACAAAGTAATAATATAAAATACGCTCAAAATCAATATCATGAAATAATATACAAAATATATTCATAATCAATAAAATCCAAATTCGTTCATGGTTCCTATGACCACCTAACAACAAAATTAGCTACTCATACAATCGAATAA
Organism: Xanthoceras sorbifolium; assembly: GCA_003430845.1. NCBI lineage: Eukaryota > Viridiplantae > Streptophyta > Magnoliopsida > Sapindales > Sapindaceae > Xanthoceras > Xanthoceras sorbifolium. Next base: position 24,182,739 of record CM010611.1, read on the forward strand.
ACATAAAGAAAAGAAAAGGGATGCAATACAACCCATTCGGAGACGTGTAGAGTTGAAATCCGCTTTGGTCCAGCTTAGACTTTTCTTCCGCAGATCTTCGTCATCCTTGATGAATAATCGATGTAATCGTGAAACCAATAATGTGTTGGTGTTTGGTAATGATGCTTTGTGATTTGGAGGGTAAAGAATGGTGAAAATTGGCCCTAGGCCGTAGCTAAGAGCTGCTGGAACGAACCCAGACGAACTCTCTCTCTTCGATCCTCTTCCTCTCTTCTTTTTGATATCCCTTTTGATTCACAAATGGGGGCTATTTATAGGAGATGTCAGGTTACTGTTCATAATTACTGTTCCGACTCATCGTTTTGAATTGCCCGGTTTTGCCTCGACTCATCGTGTATTCGCATTAATTCACGGGACTCACCTAATATCTGTACGTACTCACAAAATACATCAAACGTACCAAAAATACTTAAAAATACAATCAAAAGAAACGATCCAAGGGTCATAAATATATAACAATAAATGACCGATCAAAATGTCTTCATGAGTTTGCCATCGAGGTTTGAAGAGACTTGGACATGATAAGGTATGCAAATTAAAAAAATCACTATATAACCTGAAACGATCACTTAGAGCCTGGTTTGAACGTTTTGGGAAAGTTGTGAAAACTTGTGGTTATAGTCAAAGTCAAGCCAATCACACTATGTTCTACAAACACAGTAAAGAAGGCAAGATTGCAATTCTGATTGTCTATGTGGATGACATAGTGTTGACAGGTGATGATACTGAAGAATTGGAGAAACTAAAAAGAAAACTAGCAGCTGCTTTTGAAATCAAGGATCTAGGCCCACTAAAATATTTCCTTGAAATGGAATTTGCTAGATCCAATGAAGGGATATTGTGAACCAGCGAAAATATGTACTTGACTTACTTGATGAAACTGGCTTACTAGGCTGTAAACCAGTGGATACTCCAATTGAACCCAACTTGAAACTACAAACTGTCAAGGCTGAATAAGTGCGGGATATAAAGCAATATTAAAGGCTAGTTGGGAGGTTGATTTATTTATCTCATACTCGCCCTGACATAGCTTTCGCTGTTAGTATGGTCAGCCAGTTTATGCATTCACCAGGACCAGAAAACACTTCGATGCTGTTTACAGAATTCTACGGTACCTAAAGGGATCTCCTGGGAAAGGTCTGATATTCAAGAAGCATGATCACCTACAAATAGAAGCGTACACAGAAGCAGATTGGGCAGGAAGTGTTATTGATAGACGATCCACTTCAGGCTATTGCACCTTTTTTGGAGGTAACCTTGTCACCTGGCGAAGCAAGAAACAAAATGTGGTTGCTAGAAGCAGTGCTGAAGCTGAATTCAGAGCTGTTGCTCATGGAATTTGCGAAGTAATATAGATTAAGAGACTATTAGAGGATCTTAAAATCTCTAATCCATTGCCTATGAAACTCTACTGTGATAACAAAGCTACAATCTCCATTGCCCATAATCCTGTCTTCCATAATCGAACAAAGCATGTGGAAGTAGATAGACACTTCATCAAGGAGAAACTCGATACTGGGATAATCTGTATGCCTTATGTCGCTACAAATGAACAGGTTGCAGACGTATTGACCAAAGGGTTACCAAAGAAACAATTTGATGACTTGATTAGTAAGCTGGCTATGGAAAACATCTTCAAACTAGCTTGAGGGGGAGTGTTGAAAAAGAGATTCACATATAAATAATTGAATGTAGTTAGATTAAGTTAGATTAGTCAATGAGAAACCAATCTTGAGCAAATCTTGACTTTCCCAATTTAATTTGTATGTATTTGTATGTAAGCTCCCTATAAAAAGGGATGTTTAGTTATTGAATAAAATTGTAGGAGTGTAATACTAAAATCTACTCCATCTATTAGACACTTGAAGATTTTTGGTTGTGTTTTCTATTCTCAAGTCCCAACATAGAAAAGGCACAAACTTGATGAAACAAGTGAGATGCATTTTTGTTGACTATATAGCTCACAGTGAAAAGGCTATAAACTATACAATTTAAAAAAGCAAAAAGATTGTAGTTAGTAGAGATGTTATATTTGATGAGCGAGCTTCCTTCAATTGGGAGCAAGGAATAATACAAAATAGGGCTGTTTTGGTTGATAAAATGCAAGACAATTCAGATCAAGACTATGCAAATGATGAAGATGCATTGCAATATTCTTCTCCTAGCACACCATTATCTCCAAGAGATTCATCAAGCTCTAGTTCCTCTTCTCTAAGCTCGGGTTATTCTTCACCAAGTTCGACTCTAAAGAATATAAGAAGCTTGGATGACTTTTATGCTAGATGCAACTTTTGTTTTGTTGAACCAGAAACTTTTAAAGAAGCAATCAAAGAAGATTCTTGGAGAAAGACTATGGAAGTGGAGATTGAAGAAATAAAGATGAACAAACTTGGCAGCTGGTTGAGAGGCCAAGAGACAAAGAAGTTATTTGTGTGAAATGGATTTACAAAATGAAATACAACTCAGATGGGTCTGTGCTAAGACATGAATAAAGCCAGGTTGGTTGCCAAGGGCTATCTATAACAAATTGGTGTCGATTTCAACGAGATTTTCGCACCAATTGCTTGACTTGATACTGTGAGAGCTTTTATTAGCTTGGCTGCACAAAACAATTGGTTACTTTACCCACTTGATGTAAAATTTTCATTCTTGAATGGTAAATTAAATGAAAAAGTGTTTGGATCAACCTCAAGACTTCGTAATTGAAAGAAAAGAAGACAAAATTTATGTATAGACTCAAACAAGCTCCTAGAGCTTGGTATAGTCAGATTGATGGATATTTTAATGAAAAAGGATTCCAAAAAAGTTTGAGTGAACGTACTTTGTATAAAGAAGCATGAAATTGGTGATATTCTCATTGCAGCCATATATGTTGTTGCTTTGCTATTTACAGGCAACAATGAAAGCATGATAAATGATTTTAAAAGCTAAAATGATGAAAAGGTACGAAATGAGTGATATAGGATTACTATATTACTTTTTTGGGATTGAAATCTGTCAAGATGCAGATGGTGTTTTCATTTCCCAAAGAAAATATGCTGAAAATATTTTGAAGAAGCAATGTATATTTGGGTGCAATCTCGTGGACACTCCACTTGTTGCGAATGAAAAATTAAAGAAAGAAGGTGGTGGAAAGGAGGTAGATGCAACATTTTATAGAAGTTTGGTGGGAAAATTGCTCTATCTCACAACTACAAAACCTGACATTATGTATGCAACAAGTTTGCTGTCAAGATTCATGCACAATCCTAGCCATTTTCCTCTAGGTGCTGCAAAAAGGGTGCTAAGATACATCCAAGGCAACATAAATTATGGTATAAGTTCGGCTAAAAAGAGGAAGGAAAATTGATAGGTTTTTGTGATAGTGATTGGGGAGGCTGTATTGATGACATGAAGAGCACCTCCGGCTTTGTTTTTTCACTTGGTTCAGGTATGTTCTCTCGGTGCTCAAAGAATCAACAAACTGTTGTTCAATCTACAGCTGAAGCTGAATAAGTTTCAGGCTCTTTACCAACTTCCCATATCATTTGGTTAAGAAGAATTTTAGAAGACATTGGAGAGAAGCAAGATGAAGGCACAACAATATTTTGTGACAACAAATCAACCATTGCGATGGCCAAAAATCTAGTCCATCATAGTAGAAGCAAGCATATTACACTGAAGCAAAATTTCATCAGAGAAGCTGTAAAAAATGGAGACATACAACTTGAATTTTGCAGGTTTAAAGATCATATTGCAGACATCCTGATCAAAGCACTTCCAAAGGAGAAATTTCAGTAACTTGGAGAAGTTTTAGGAGTTCAAGCACAACATATTAAGGGGGAGTGTTGAAGTTAATATCTTCTGCTAATTGTTAATGTAGTATAATATATAGATAACTTGTTATGTTAGTTTAATTAACTAAGATTTTGTTAAGTTAACTAGTGTTAAATTTGTATGGGTAAGCATTTGACTGGTTTGAGTTCTTTAAGCTTTGCAAGCTCAACAATGGCGAGTCTTTCATCAGATCAACAATCTGGAGCATCTATATCTTCACCTTTCACTTCACAGCTCAATTTCAATCTTCTGATCAAACTTGATCAAAACAACTACTTCTTGTGGAAAGCATAAGTCTTGCCAGTGAATTCCTTATTTCGAGGCGAATACCAAGTATGTTGAGAGTCAAGAAGAATGATCTAATAAGGTAACTTATACTAAGTGCAAAGAGATTTTATCTTGGAAGAACAATGATCAATTGCTTGTGTACTAGATTTAGATAATTAGGTTTACTGAATATTTCAGATTATTTTATTAAATCACAATATGATTCCTCTTATAGAGGAGATTACATATGTACAAGATGAGAAAGAATCTCCCTGCCATAATTTTTTCCTATAATACATCATTGACCAATCTTTTTATTTACACTTAATCAATCTCTAAGATTCAACCCTAATCACCTCTTTACGATTAGGCCGAGAATCTCCACTTTCCAACACTCCCTTTTAAGTTAGTTTGAAGATATCTTTCATAGCCACCTTGTCAATTAAGTCATCAAACTATTTTTTTGGTAGCCCTTTCGTCAGCACATCTGCAACTTGTTCTGTTGTTGGGACATATGGCATGTAAATTAGTCCAATATCAAGCTTCTCCTTGTTGAAGTGCCTATATATTTCTACATGCTTCATTCGATCATGGAAGACAAGATTATGAGCAATGGAGATTGTTGCTTTGTTATCACAATAGGTTTTCATAGGTAAAGGATTAGAGATTTTAAAATCATCTAATAATCTCTTAATCCATACTACTACGCAAATTCCATGAGCAGTAGCTCTGAATTAAGCTTCAGCACTGCTTCTAGTTCATGGAGTTGATAGCCAAGTCATGATCATCGAGTTCTCAATATCCCAGGTTGCATATGCCGAGTCCTCTAGTTCTGGTTCCTTCTTTTCTCTGATCAAGTAGCCAATTTTTCCACGTCCACGAATGTACATTTGGACCGACTGAGACCACCGTAGGAAATTGTCACCAGTTAGGCAAATTGTAGTGATTTGGACCAAATGGGAATGAGAATGTGAGTCATGAAATGAGGCACTGATGATCGGATTAATGACAGAGGGGGCAGACTCGGATATTTCAGACATGCTTGTGCACAGTTCGACTAGGTTAAGTGGCTATGAAAGATTGATACTAGGTCGGCTAGGGTTTTGTTAGTGAAAGAGTCAAGGAAAGAAACCTTACTCTAATACCTTATAGAAGTGTTTACTGAATAATTCAGATGATTTTATTGAATAACAATATAATTCCTCTTATAGAGGAGATTATATATGTACAAGATGGGAAAGAATCTCCATGCCATAATTGTTTCCTATAATACATCATTGACCAATCTTTCTATTTACACTTAATCAATCTATAGGATTCAGCCCTAATCATCTCTCTGTGATTAGGCCGATAATCTCTACTTTCCAACATGATTAATTCAACCTTGAGTGAGTCAGTTGTAGGTCAAGTTACCAATTGTTTACTGCAACTGAGGTGTGGTGAACTCTTAAAAAGTTATACTCACAATAGTCTAGAGCTCGTGCGTTACCGCTCAAGTCTCAACTTCAAATATGAAGAAAGGAAATATGAATATAAGTTATTAAAACTTGAAAATCAAAGTTCTAGCTGATAGTTTAACAGTTGTGGTCAAATGATGAGTGAACCAGACATAATAATGAATATGTTGAATGGTTTGAGTCTTGAATATGACTCTATTGTCATATGAATATTACTGCAAGGCAGAAGTAAGGTACACTGAGTAAAGCTCGTACTTGTTAATGACTTATGAATAACATCTTAAGTAATATCATTTTTCAACAACTGTTGATTTGTCCAATACTGCTGCTAATCTTGCCACTAGTGAAAGGAAATTTAAAGGGGGTGACATGAATTTTGGTGGAAGAGGAAGAAACAATCAAAGAGGTGAGGATGCGGTAGAAGTTATAGAAGATGAATAAATTTACTTGTCAATTGTATGGAAGAGGTGGACACATTGTGTCAAGCTGTTATAGGAGGTATTATCCAGATTTATAAGGAATTAAAGCTCAACATAATGAACAATTCAATGTTGAAAACATACCAAATAACAATCAGAATCAAACAAGTCAGCATCCTTATGCTCTTATGGCCACTCTAGAGATTGTAACAGACCCGAATTAGTACTTTGACAGTAGTGCAAACAACCATGTCACCTCTGACTTTTCCAATTTGTCCTTGAAGCAGAAATACAGTAGTGCAAAGAATGTCTTGCTATTAGTAATGGAACTAAACTTTATATCAAACACTTATGCTTTACTGCTATACAAATAAGTGATCATCCTTTATTTTTGAATAATGTTTTGCATGTTCCATTAATAACTAAAAACTTGGATAGCATTTCAAAATTACTCTTGATAATTCTTTCGTTGTTGAATTTTACTCTAACTTTGTCAACCTTAGATGATCATGTTGGGTGAATTTGACGTCGCTCGCCAACAGTTGTAGGAAAAACTGCAATAGTATAGGTCTAGTGACTCAAGATGCATCTACGGGTGCTTATCAAATCATGAGTTATCTTTTACTGAATGATTGCTTGATAAAGAATTTGATAACCAAGAAGATTCTGCTTCAAGGAAAGCTAAGAGATTGACTTTATCAAGTGATCTCCAAAGCATTGATCATAAATTGTTGAGATGTCTTCTTGTTCATAGTGATTAGCCAAATGATTTATGTCATAAGTCTTTCTTTTCTTTACAAGCATCGAATGTAGCTACTTCAAATATTTTTTATTCGGTACAAAGTTTGTTATTCCATCAACTATTGTTAATATAAATAATTAATGCTTACTTTTCAATAAAAATGTTGCTCTTGCTACTAATGTTAAGCTTCATTTGTGTCATGCAAGACTTGGCCATCCATCTACTGTTGTTATAAATTCAGTGTTAAAAACCTTGTATAAAACTGGTTGTTCCAACAAGTCTTTAAGTTTTGTGATTGTTGTAAGTTAGGAAAAATGCATCAATTACCATTTTCAATTTCCAATTCAAGAGCAAAACAACCACTTGATCTCATACTTTCTCATGTATGGGGTCTTGCACCAATCTTATCCATTAATGGATGTAGATATTATGTTAATTTTATTGATAGCTATACTTGTTATACTTCGTTATATCATCTCAAAATAAAATCTGAGGTTGCTGATGTGTTTAAAAACTTTTAAGTCGGTTGTAAAATTGCATTTTAACAAACAAACCATGTGTGTGCAATTTGAATGGGGAGGTGAGTACATACCCCTTCTTCCATTTCTCATCCAACATGATATTAGGAACTAGCACCTTTGCCCCCATATACAACAACAAAATGGTATTCCTGAAAGGAAATGCCGTCACTTGGTTGAAACAGACCTCATTCTTCTAGCACATGCCAAGCTTTCTTTAAATTTCTGGTGGGAAGCCTTTTATACCAGTATTCATATCATTAATCAACTTCCTACACCAGTGTTAGACATTATTTCTCCTTCTGAATCCTTGTTTCACAAAAAGCCTTTTTAGCTTTCTAAAAGTGTTTGGTTGTACTTGTTTTCCTTATATACGTCCTTAAAATCATTATAAATTTGATTACCATTCATCAAAATGCATATTTCTAGGATACAACAAGAACCAAAAGGGCTTCAAATGCTTGCATCAATCTGGGAGAGTCTTAATATCTCACAATGTTATGTTCAATGAAACATATTTTCCTTTCCAAACTTTATTTTGGTGACTGGTATATTTCAATCTTAAGTGCAGCAAATTATCTCAACTCTTCACTCTCGATTTGCTTTAACATGTTAGGATCTCTCAAATATTTTCTTGATTTTGAAGCTAATAGGACTACTTTAGGTCTTTATTTGTCATTGCAGAAATATGCCATAGTTTTGCTATGAAAGACTAACATATTTGATACATGTATATGCCCTACACCAGCATCACTAGGGGTTAAGTTAATTAAGGAAGGTAAACCTTACTTTGATCTATCCTTTTACTGAAGCACCATTTGTGCTCTCCAGTACCTAATACGATCAAGACTAGATTTAGCTTTCATTATGAATAAATTGAATCATTTTTTTTTTGTCCCACTAGTTTATATTGGCAGACTTGCAAAAGGGTGCTACGATACATTAAAGGGACTCTTGATTTTGGTATTGTCTTCACTCCACCGTTCAAGCTTCATCTAGTTAGCTATACTGATGCGGATTAGGCTAGTTGCCTAATTGATCGTCGTTTAACCAGTGGATATTGAATTTGTATAGGTGACTGTAACATCTCTAATTTTAAATAATTGATTTTGAATATATGGATATAAAATTTATGATTTGAGGGGTGAAAACGTAATTAAATGTATGATTTTCAGGTGGACCAGATGGAGAGGTCCAGAAATAATGCATGAAAGAGAAGGAAAAGTTGGCAGTGAGTACCGCGACCACTTACTGCGACCAGAGATCGCGATGAGTCGCTCGCGGTGAAAAATGGTAATTTTTGGCAGTAAGCACCGCGACCAGTCACCGCGACCAGGGATCGTATTGACTAGCTCGCGATGAAAATGTGAATTTTGGGCAGTGAGCAACCCGACCAGATACCGCAATGGTTGATCACGATGAAAGCGGTGAAATTCCTCTAGTGAGCAACGCGACCACAGGTCGCGATGACCTAAATTTTATAAAAAAAACATAAGGAGGCGGTGAAGCTTCTGGAGGAAGCAAGCAGAAAAAGAAAAGAGAGAACGTGAGAGGAGAAAAGAAAGAAAAGAAAAATAGAGAAAGAAAGAGAGAGGAAAAAAAAAGAAAAAGACGAATAGAAAAAGAAGAATAAGAAAAGGAAAGGAGAAAGGAAAAGAGGAGGAAAGAGAGAAACGAAAAAAAAAAGGGAAAAAGAAAATCTAAAAAAGAGATAGTCAGAAAGGAAACGGTATTCAGGTTGGTGTACATTCGTTTTTGAAACCTTTGTAGTTTTTCTTATGCGTTTTTGATTTGAAATATGATTTTATTTGATTATTTTGATTGTTATGCGTTTATATCGTTTTGATGTGAATATTCTAAATTAATTCGATTTTCGATTTCCCGCAGTTATGTTAAAGGAAATTGTTTGAGAGTATTATGTGACTTACGGATATCGTTTTGAAAATTATATTGTTGAATTCGAAAGAAAGGGAATATTTTGGTTTAAATGTTATGTATTTCTTTATACGATTTGATTTAAATTTCTATATTTTGATTAAATGAATTGAGAATTTAAATTATGGTATTGAAACGGTCCTAGGATACTTGGACATATATACGGATATAGAATGTTGGTATACCAACTGGGTTCATTTAGCAGTACTGCACCGATATTAATATTGATGTGATATTATGTACCTCTCCAAGGATTCGTCCTGGGGTAGGGAGACACGTACCTCCCCAAGTATTCGTCCTAGGGTAGGGAGACACGTACCTTCCTAAGGATTCGTCCTGGGATAGGGAGATATATATCTCTCTAGGTTCCAAACCCCGGTCCTAGGGTAAGGAGTTATACGTACCACCCCTGGATAGTACGAGCCCCAAGAGCCGGTCCTCGACTTGGGAGTTATGTTCGACAGACAGCCACTGAGGTCGAACAACCCATATTCCAGTCCTAAATTATGTTAAGTATACTAAAGGACCAGAATTGAGAATGAATTGAATAAAATGATTAGAAAAGAATTGAAACCTGAATTTCGTATAAGGTATTGATTGAATTTATATGCTTTTATTAAACTGATTTCTTATAATTTATTTCAGTGATTTAGTTGAATAATGTAATGTTTTTATACTATAGTATTGTGACATTTTTGTTATGAAATTTATTTTATGATTTTGATAATTGAGTTTAGTGTACACCCACTAAGCTATATGCTTAGCGCGTTGGTTTTTATCATGCGTAGGTAACAGAGATATCGAGGAAGGAAAAGACTGAAGAGGTACTAGCTACAGAGGAGAGTTCAGAGTCACATTTCTGTGGTAGTTATATAGTTCTGTGTATTATATTCAGTATGCATGCATATAAAGAAACCTGTAATCATGTTATATATTTATGTTTTGTAAATAATTGTTTTATGGTTTTTGTTTTCATTTATAAAGGTTTGTAAATATTGAATTATGAACTGTTTTATTTTAAAACTGTTTGGAAAGTCGTACTAAACGGCAGAGTGCGCATTGGTTTGAAAGTTTGATATAGAAGTGTTGAAATTATATTGTTTTGGACATTTGTTGAAAACAGGTTTTGGGAAATCAGAAAAACAGAGGGAACTCTGCCGAAATTTTTAAAACTGATTTTGATGGGCTCACTAGAAATGATTTTAAATTATAAATTATTTAGTTTTCAGATTATAAACAGAATTAAGAAAAGTTTTGAAAACCCGGTAACGCTCCTTGAGTCGATCCAGACGGGTCGGGTCAGGGGGTGTTACAGTGACAATCTCTTTACTTGGAGCTCCAAAAAGCAAGATGTTATGGCTCGATCTAGCATAGAGCATGAGTATCGAGCTCTTGCCGAAGTCACCTCTAAAATCTTATGGCTTACTTAATTGTTTTTTGAGATTGGGTTTTTTGTTAAGCAAACTTCAACTCTATGATGTGACAATCTTGAAGCTAAGTCCTTAGCCAAAAATCCTGTCTTTTTATGCTAAGACTAAACATATAGAAATTGATATACATTTTTTACAAGGGAAAATTTAGCTGCTTGACTGGTTGAAGTATACTATGTTCCCATATAATTCAACTTGCTGACATTTCTACCAAGTCCTTGTCCATTCCTTGGTTTGTTATCTTGCGTGTCAAGCTTGTTGTGGTTAACCCCCAGTATTGCTTGAGGGATGAAATTGTACATAGTAAACTTTAATCAAAAGATGCTCATAAGTAATAAGGAAGCAATTTCAAAGGTTTCATTAGGTGAGGCATTTCTACAAACATCTTGCTCTAACTATCAAACATATTTTCCTGATATAAGAAAACTTTCAAGAAGCAAAGTCAGTTAGGCAGTTAAGCTCAAGAATGCCATATCAGCATTCATGTTAGCTCATGTGTATTTCATGACCTCCGGGAATCCAGGAATTATGTTAGGAGTTACTTAACACCTAGAGACATTTCATCCCACAGAACCTCTATTGTAATTAGAGTAAATGCTGGAATCCACGCTTAATGACCTGATGGTCTATGGTGATTGATTGAGAGGATGACGATCTGCAAAACAATAAGAAAAGTGTTGTGCACTTGGGATACCGGGGTGGTGTCAGTCAAATAGCCTCCGACGCTTAAGTTAGATAATGAATCTAAATGGGAAGAGATCAACGAAACAAATGATACCTAAATCGTGTGACTGTCGAGGGGTACGTGATGTATGTCAAGCGCTATACGATATTGCGTCTAGCGTGATAGTAATATCAAAGGAACCTATGTCAAGCGTAGCTAGTCTTATGTTTGCAAGTCGTGTGCAAATTGAATTGCTTATAGTAATGGCTTGAGAGTAAAAATGTTTGACCCCTGAAAATGAAGCCTGGAGGCTGTATTAATAGAGGTTGGGCAGGTGCCCGTTACGTCCGTATCCTAAGGGACGTCTTGCTCCGAGATATCCGGGATTTCGCTTATCTCAGAACCTATTTGACTGGGCAAGTTTAGATTAGGTCAACTGACTTAGTCAAAGTTTGACTGAGTCAGTTACTTGGTGGCGGCCGTGAGGTTAGGTAGACCGGTCGACATGTCTTAAGTTTGTGTCGACCTCTATTTTTATATGTCGAGTAGCCAACCGATGGGTCTTGTGTTAACCTTGTATAACTTTTTGTTCCAAGCTATGTCATGCGCTAGGCTTGTCGAGCGCTATGCTTTGATTTCTGGATCTTGGCCCTTTTTTTGGCCTAAGCTTTTATAGGCTATTTTTGGCAACTACAGTTTGCCTCCTACTCTTTTAGTTTTTACTAATACGATGATAGTAGTGTGTTGAACCAAGTATGAATCCTGAGAAAGTCGTGCGATAATTAATGTCGACCATAGCATGTGGATTTTGGTAACGTGAAGTTTTTGTTATGGAGGGGTCGACACCGATGATTACGGTGTCAAGCTCGATTGCTCGATAGTGTTGCTTCGTGAGGAGAAAACTTATGGATATGGGAGTTAAGATGTTGATGTCGAGCGTTGGGGTCTTTAATGGTGACTTATCAACTGCTCGAGGCGACGGTTGGTACTGACGCGTCACATTAAATGATCGCATGGTTTTGAGAAACGTCTACGGCTGTAATAATGAGTTGTCTCATCAACAGTCGCATGGAGCAGTATGCATCCAATCGTGTGTTGCCACGTGTCACCTATGCAGTTACTTTTTGAAGTCTATTTAAATCAATTTTCTCCCCCATTTTCCATTTTTCTACTCATGTTCTTCATATTTCTTTGCCGCGCGCTTTCGTTTCCCAGCGGTTTCTTCTTCAATCTCAGGTGTTCTTGTGTGATTTTTTGTTGGTTTTTCTTCGCGAATCTTCAAGGTATGTGGTCTAAAATCTTTTCTGAACAAGTTTTCTTCATTTTATGATTTGTTTTGAAGGTGTTTTTACGTTTTTCGTATACTGCCATGTTTGTCTTTCTTGTTCTTGATTTCTTGCTTTAGACTCTTCTTTCATTTTTGTTGAGAAACTGCCTCTAGATCTTTGTTTAGTTTAGTTTTTGTATAAAAAACTGTTTGTGGGTGTTTCTAGGGTAAATAGTAGTAGATGTCGCGTGCTGCTCGCGTATCGACATAGAAATCTTTATGATTTATAATTGCGTAGGTGTTTCTAAGGCACTGTAGAAGTAGTTTTCGTGCACCAGATATGTTTGTGTCGAGCGTAGAGCCCTATCTAGGAATAAAAAACCTTTTGTAGTAGCAACTACGGCGTTCAGTCGTGCTTTACTTATGTACTAGTGTCGGGTGCAGAGTCTTTTTATGTTTTTCTTTCTACCTCCTCGCTAAGTGTTTTTATATTTGCCCGACAGTGTTAGGAGCCATGTTGAGGCCACTCGAGGAGGTGATGAAAGAGGTTAGTCTGAACAGGCCGAGCAAGTCAAGCGGTTTGAGCGTATCAGGTAAGGGGTCGACTAACAGTGAGCCGCGCCCTTTGGCCAAGGTTACTTTTACTGGGATAGTAGATTTAGAGGTTGACGATGAGGGTGGTCCCCTGACAGTTGTAGTGGATGACATCCCAGTGGAGATTGTCAAGGAAGAGACGTCGAAAGACCAGGTTAGAGGGGCTGAGGCCTCAACATCTAGTGGCGGGATCTTGCTTGCTGGTCTAAGTCCTACCAGCAAGCTTACTGAGTCTGATCTGTTAAGGATTAGATTCCAGTATGGGATCCCTGAGTCCATCGAGCTATTTTTATGAGTTGCCCCGGTCAACAGAATGTATCGACTTCGACAGACGAAGACTGGACCTGTTTTTATGAGTTGCCCTTTCGATAAGGTTTCAGGTTTCCAGTGCCTTATTTAAGTCGACGGGTGCTAGATTTCTTCGACATCGCTCTGGGCCAGTTGATGCCAAATGGCTGGAGGTTGCTCTTATCTGTCGAGGTCTTCTATGAGCAGAGGGGTTTGTCCTTCTCATTGAGGAACTTTTTTTATATGTTTTACATGAAGAGTCATTAGGACGAGCCTGGGCACTACCTGATCTCCGCTCGACCTCACCGCCCACACTTTATTACTGACCTCACGACCAATGATCATGGGTGGAATGACAGATATTTTTTCGCACAGGGTGAGTTAGTGATGGGGCCGTTTGAGGATAATCGCAATGTTCGCTCGATGTGGAACGTCCTTGGTAGGCTTTCGAGGGGTGTTTTCCTTTTGATTGCGTTTTTTCCTTGTCTTTTGTTGTGATGCTAAGTCGTGCTCTATTTTACAGATACTATCGCTATAGCGAAGGCTCTTCCCAATCACACCAACGAAGTACGAACATCGCGCATCCTGTCTGTTGACCCTGCTAATCGGTCATTTATTTTCATATAATTAAGACCCTTAAACCATATCTTTTAATTGTATTCTTGAGTATTTTTGGTGCTTTTGACGTGTTTTCCTCTAGTGTACAGGTAATAAGGTTTTGTGCGTAATTGAAGAGTTTTGGTGGATTAAATTGAAGATTTAGAAGTGCACAGCTGTCATCGTTTGGAGGCTGCCATACATTCTACAAGATGAACTGGGTTGAGAACCTTATATTTCTGGAAAGGTCACAATATCTACTTTTCGGCAAATTTTACGGTTCATGATTTCGAGTTGTTTAGAGAAAGTTATGTTCATTTTCACAACAGTGCGCAGACTCACGACTTTCATGTCGAGAGTTAAGTCACGAGTCATGTTTTGAAGGCCGTCATAAATTCCAGAGGATGAACTGGGTTTCGAGATTTATATGTATGGAAAGATATAGATGTCTACTTTCCAATCCATTTTACGTTCGTGATTTGGAGTTTTCTAGAGGAAGTTATGGTCATTTTCGTAACAGTGCGCAATCTTGAAATTTGGACCAGTGAGCACCGCGACCGTAGGTCGCGATGGGCTGGTCGCGATGAAACATCAATTTTTTAGCAGTGAGCACTGCGAGCACAGTGCCGCGACCAGCGGTAGCGACCCATGGTCGCGATGGCGACGCGAGAAACCTATTTTTCAATGCCTATAAGTAGAAAAGGGGCTCTAAAGAGAGGGGATTCGACTAGGGCTCTAAGGAGAGGACCAAAGGGAGACCAAGAGAGAAGAGAAGAGGCAAAGAGGGGAGAAGAAGATCATCTTGAAACCAAGAGGGATTGGATTCAATCCTTGAGCCAAAATCTCACCATCAAGCTTGGATTTGGAGAAAGGGGAAGCTAGACAAATTCCCAATGAGGAGGAGGACGAAAGTTCATCACACCTAGAGTTTTTCTATCCCTTTCCTTCTTTATTTTCATGCTTGTAACTCTCTTTATTAATTGGAAAACATGTTTAGTTGTAAATCTTTGATTATGAACTAAATTTGTAAGTTAGGGTTTTGATGGATCTTATTCTATGATGATTGAATGAATTGATTGTTTAATTTGTTGTGGTTGATTATTATGTTGTTGAGTGGTATTATTGTGCTTAATGCTTTTGAATGTGAAGGCCTACATTTAGATGATAAATTGGTTGTGTTATGTACCGAGAGGAGACGCCCACCACGTGCTCGATATAATGTCCACCACAAGTAGAATTAGATAGAGATATACTAATTTGCTTGTGTGATCACATAGGGTGTTTATTGTGACTAATGCATTCTCATGCACTTGGATATACCATCGAGAGATAGGATATTAGTGTATGTGTAATAAGTCCGATTTACCTCGAGAGGGGACTTTGGATAAATTAGATAAACACGGTCATCTTCATGAATAATTAGACTACAACAATGTGCTTTCATGGAACTCAATTGGATGGATTAGGTGAATTCAAATACCCTAACTAATCTCTCATATTGGTTGTTTACTTTATTTTTATGTTATTATATTTTTATCTTTCAATTCGATCTATTAAAATCTTTTGATTATCCAAATAGAAATAGGCTTGGTTAATTTTAGTACTCAACGCCTAAATATCCCTGTGGAGACGATAATTTACTCATCATTTTATTACTTGTGCCGACCCCATATACTTGCGGGTACAAAAAGTTGCATCACCTGCCGAGCGCAGTTGGAAAAGGCTTTTGAGTTTAGAGAATTTACGGTCGAGCCGTTTGTGGAAGCATGCCGAGCTCAACACTGTAGGTACACCCTTTCCTAAGTTAAACAATTTGGTTACATACGCCTAGGTTCGACATTGTTTCGAGTTGTTTTATAGAATCCGATTCCTTACGCCAATTTCTGAAATCGAGTGTAAATTCGTTTCAGTTTCGATGTCGGGCATTAAACTAAAGATCATGTTTGCTGACGAGGCTATGGCTCGCCATCGTGAAAAGGCACTAGCATCATCTGTTGCTAAGAAGCCAAGCAGTCGAGCGGTCAGCAAGATGTGGCCGAGATGCTAAAATATGGTCTGCCTATGACACTTGCCCCTGCTTCTCCTCAAACGATTCCCGTGACGAAGGACGCAACCAAGTCCGGTTAGAAAAAATAGAAGGTGATGGAGGAGTCGAACTCTACTGTCGAGGTCCCTACGGGTGCCTCTGCCTTTAAAGATTACTAGCCTTTGATCGATGTTGCCGGTCAGCTCCTATTCTCGTGCGATGCTCAGATTATGAGGGCCTCTGGGTGTTGACCACAGTCGATCGTGGTATCGCAAGCGCCTTTCAAGTAAGTCATGTTTCATTTGTTCTCATTTTGGCATTTTGACGCTTGACAATTTTATTTTTGAAAACGTCGTGCGTTTTCAGGCCTTCAAGATCCAGGTCTTTCTAAAAAAGGAACTCTCTGGCACTGCAAGGCGCTTGAAGGAAAGCAACCAACGGAGCACGGCTTTGAAAAAAGTGCTTGACGATAAAACGCTGGAGGAGCTGCGACAAAAGAACGTCATGCGGAAGAGGAATGCTAGGATTGAAGATCTCGACAAGCGAGTCGCCAAGCTGTCGGCAAATGAAGACAAGCTTCAAATAGAGCACAAGGCGGAGGTCGAGAACCTTTTAGGCCAAATCAGCACTTTGATGGTGAAATGCGAGAACATTGCGAACGATGCGGTGCTCCAAACTTGAGCCGACCTTATACTGGAATATAGATATGGGCCGACGGCTGGGATATCGACAAGGCAATAGCGGCTTGGGAGGAAATCAAAGCTTTGGCAGCCAAAGAAGAGGAGGAGGAGGCGGCACCGGTAGTCAACAACACCCAAAATAGCCAGGTGGAGACCAGTAGTGCGTAAGATGTCGAGCAGGAGCTGCAACAACAGCATGAACAACAACAACAAGAGCGAAAGCCGCAGGGGGATGACATCGTCGACGTCTAACTCTGCTTGTAACTTTCAAACGTAGCCTTAGCAATTTTTTATTTTTGTTGGAGCCGAGAATTGCTCCTTATTGAACTAGGTCACCATGCCCCTTTTATTTTTGTTGGGCCAAGAATTGCCCTTTGGATATTTTTGTTTTAATCTTACCTGTCATGCAGTTTTAATGAATGTTTCTTCCTCTTTACATGTCATGCGAAAAGATGTTTGAGTTTTGTTTGTTAAAAAAATGCTAAGTGTTGGATTGTAAAATAGTGTAAAATGTTTGACCTTTGCAATGAGAAGCGTAAGTCGAGTGCTAGATGTCGACCATATCAATGCTTCAACACTTAGTTTAAAGAATGAGAAATCATACATAGCAATTAAGTAGATAAAGGGTGCGACATGTTCGTAATCTGAAGCAATTTTAACAACATGACCGATCCTTTAATAGGTTCGTGTGCTGAGTATTTTTACAGGTGGGGCACACGACATCAGCGAAAATTGAGATTCAAATAATTTGAAAATTGTCTTAAGTCGTAGGTTAGCTCGTGTGTAGAGCGTTGTGCTATTGAGTGCGCGACACCAACTATTAAGGACTTAACCAATTTGAAAATTGATTAAATCATGGATTTGGCTCATGTGTAGAGCTTTGTGTCACTGAGTGTATGACACTAACTATTAAGGATTTAACCAATTTAAAAATTGATTAAATCATAATTTTAGGTCATGTGTAAAGCTTTGTGTCGCTGAGTGCACGACACTAATTATTAAGGACTTAACCAATTTGAAAGTTGATTAAATCATAAATTTAGCTCGTGTGTAGAGCTTTGTGTCGCTGAGTGCACGACACTAACTATTAAGGACTTAACCAATTTGAAAATTGATTAAATCATAAATTTAGCTCGTGCGTAGAGTTTTGTGTCGTTGAGTGCACGATACTAACTATTAAGGACTTAACCAATTTGAAAATTGATTAAATCATAAATTTAGCTCGTGTGCAGAGCTTTGTGTCGCTGAGTGCATCACACTAACTATTAAGGACTTAACCAATTTGAAAATTGATTAAATCATAAATTTAGCTCGTGTGTAGAGCTTTGTGTCGCTGAATGCACGACACTAACTATTAAGGACTTAACCAATTTGAAAATCGATTACTTCTTTTAGAAAACTCGTGTGTGGAGCACAATAAGAGTGTAAGGCGCAACATAGAGAAAATAAGATTTATAAACGTTCTAGATCGCAATAAGAATATAGAGGACAACATAGAAAATTTAAAATTCATAAATGTTCATAAATTTGGCTTACAATTTACAGTAGTCTGATAGTCTTGTACTGAGCAAAGTCATTCGCTGTGTGTGTACTATTGCCCCCCAGTCTTCAAGTCTTTTGTTCGAAGGCTTGGAGACTTGATTGTTGAGTGGTGTTGCTCGAGCGTAGAATGGCTTGAGCATTGGTTGAGCCATTTAGCTAGCCGTGAGAGCAGGGTCGCTGTTTGAGGCTTCAACCAGTTGAGAAGAGTTAGGACCGTCGTTGGCTGTTATGGCCGACGGCCCTCCAACGCTCAAGTTAGTAAAATATTGAAATAATAAAAAAATAACTAAAAGGAGTTGAGTTTAGAAATGATACTGTTTTATGTGTATAGTGTTCCAGCTATTGTTGATCTCTCGACCGTCCGTGTCGCGGAGTTTATATGCGTCTTACCCTACTACTTTTCTAATTTAGTATGAGCATTCCCACGTCAGGCCCAGCTTGCCAGGTCTGGGCTTTTTAGTGTTTTGGAATACGCGACGAAGTACCCAATCTCCTTCCTTGAATGCTCGAGTGCGAACATTCTTATTGTAGTGTCGAATGATCATCTGTTGGTAATTTGCTAGCCGAATCAATGCCTGGTCTCGACGTTCGTCTAGTATGTCGAGCTCACATGACAACACTTGAGAGTTTGTTTCCTATGTGGCATGCTCGAATCTTGCAGTGTGAACTTTTGGTTCGACTGGTAGGACAGCTTCGGCTCCATACACAAGGGATCATCTTTGTTTGAATGCTTAAGTTTGAAATGTTTAAATGTTGAGCGTAGTTCCGTGGCTACGGCTAGGTAAGCGATCATCTTTGGATCTTTGGCTTGGTAAGATCCTTCAAGCTATCGTGCGATCAATTGTGAGTCGCATCAGACTTTGATGCGTTTTATGCCCATGCTTTTAGCGAGCACTAGTCTAGCGATGAGAGTTTTATATTCGGCTTCGTTGTTCGTGGTCTTGAAACCACATCTGATTAATTGCTCAATGATGTCGTTCTCTAGTGACTGTAACACTAGACTTAATCCGCTGCCTTTAGAGTTGCTGGAGCCGTCGATAGAAAGGGTCCATGTAGGGCTCGACACTTATGTAAGTGTGAGTATCTCTTGTTTAGCTAACAGTAGGGTTTCTGGAGTAAAATCATCAATGAAATCTGCCAAGACTTGGGACTTGACTGTAGTCTGCGATCGATAAGATATGTCGTGCTCATACAGTTCCACCGCCTATTTAGTGAGTCGACCGAAGAGTTCAAGTTTGTGTAGTATATTCTTCAACGGGAATGTCGTAAACACCACTATTGGGTGGCATTGAAAATATGGCTGTAGCTTTCTGGCAACTGATGTTAGCGCCAGGGCCAACTTCTCCATCTAGTTGTATCTCCTATGTGCGTCGAGCATCGTTTTACTAGTGTAGTAGATGGGATGTTGTTTTTGCTCGATGTCGTGTACTAACACTACACTGATAACTGTTTCTGAAACTACCAAGTATACATAGAGGGTTTCTCCGTTGGTTGGCTTTAATAGCAGAGGAGGGCTCGACAGGTATACTTTTAGCTGTTGTAGCGCGACTTCGCATTTCTCCATCCATTCGAAGTTTTTATTCTTCCTCAAAGTGTCAAAGAAAGGTTGGCATCTTTTGGAAGATTTGGAGATAAAGCAGTTGAGCGCGACTATCCGACCGGTGAGTTTTTGGACCTCCTTCACCGATCGTGGGGAGGGGATTCCCATGATTGCCTGAATTTGATCTGGATTAGGTTCGATCCCTCGATGAGTAACCAGGTAGCCGAGGAATTTGCCGAACGACACTCCAAATGAGCATTTGTTAGGATTCAATTTCATGTTATATTTCCGGAGTATGTCGAAGGATTACTGTAAGTGTTCCAAATGTCGCTCTGCCTGGAGTGATTTGACGAGCATGTCGTCGATGTGTATCTTTATTGTCATGCCCAACATTTCCCTGAACATTTTGTTCACTAATCGCTAATAAGTTACCCCCACATTCTTAAGTCCAAAAGGTATAACCTTGTAGCAGAATATGCCGCGCTCTGTGACAAAGGCTGTTTTCTCCTGGTCGTCGAGATGCATCAGGATTTGGTTGTAGCCTGAGAAAGCATCCATGAAGCTAAAGAGTTCGTACCCTATTGTCGCGTCTACTATCATGTCGATGTCAGGTAGGGGAAAGGAATCTTTAGGGCACGCCTTATTTAGGTCTGTGAAGTCGATGCAAACTCTCCACTTCCCATTTTTCTTCCGTACGATAATTACATTTGCCAACCAATCAAGGTAGTGGACTTCCCTTACTAATCCGATGTCGATCAGTTTCTGAATTTCGTCGTTGATTACTTTATTTTGCTCAGGAGCGAATTTTCTCCTTTTCTGCCTGACTGGTTTAACGTCGGGGTCGACCCGGAGTTCGTGGACTATACGTTATGGTCTATCCCTGTCATGTTAGTGTGAGACCATGCGAAGCAGTCGTTGTGTTGTGCCAGGAAAGACCATGCGAAGCAGTCATTGTGTTGTGCCAGGAAATCAATGAGTCGTGCTCTGAAATCTGGCATAAGAAGTGACCCAATCTGGACTTTATGCTCGGGGAAATCTCGGTGTATACGGATTTCGTCAAGCTCTTCCATCTTCGAATTGTGCTACTCAAGCCCAGAGGTCGACTGTTGTAATTGCTATAAGAGAATAGGCTTATTCTTCAAGATGTTCGTGTAGAATTCTCTAGAGACTCGCTGCTCCCCCCGGATCTCTTGCACCCCCCATTTGGTAGGAAATTAGAGTGTTTAATAGTATGTCGAGGGGACAGCCCGCATGTCGTGTATCCACGGTCGACCCATGATGATGTTGTACGCTGAAGGGTAGTCGAGCACCATAAATTGGGTGTTGATGTTGACACCTTCTGTGTAGACGGGGAGAGTGATTTCTCCGATAGTGTTCTTGTGCTCACCGCTAAATCCGACTAACATTGTGGAATGTCGCACGATGGTTGACTCATCAATTTGCATCTCCCGTAGAGCTTCGAGGAATAAAATGTTTGTAGAGCTCTCGTAGTTAACGAGGATGCGTTTTATTAGGTAGTTGGCGACATGGAGAGATATCACTAGTGCGTCATGGTGCAGATTGAGCAGCTTCGTCCGCTCGTTGTTGCTAAAACTGATGGTGTGGTTAAACATAGGGTTGAGCGTCTTCTTTTGGTGAATCTCCAGGGTTGCCTGTCTATCTTGTGTGTCGCTTTGCAGCTGAGTACGACACTCCACTGATTTCTGATCCTCCTGAGACGATGTTTACAACTCTTTCGTGTCACGGGGGGTCAGGAGGAGGTGTGTTCTGCTTGACTTGGCATTCATCTCTACGAACCAAGGTGTTTTTCCCCTTATCAGTGAGATGTTCTTTCATGTTGCCTCATTTTCAAGAGTTCGACCACCTCGAATTTGAGTGCGATGGAGTCTTCTGTCCTGTGGTCGTGGTCTCCGTGAAAGTCACACCACTTAGTCGAGTCTCTTTTTTCCCCAAGGCTCGACATTCTCACAGACCATTTGACTGCATTGCCCAGGTTTTTCATGGTCATGACAGCCTCGGCTAGGGTGATGCTGAGATTGTATTCTGGGACCCTGACTTTAGTCCTTTCCGGTTGTCGTAGTGGTCTGTCACGCGGGACGTGGTTGTCACGCATTTTATCATTCCGTCGAGTTATTAGGTAAGGCTTGGGCCTACGTTCTACTGACTTACGCTCAACGCGTCGACTGCATCGTTCATCATTCCTATTGCGACTCGACGGAGTATAGTTGACTTCATCCTCCTTCCATTTGATTTGTGCCCAAGCTTTGACAAGGACATCTTCCATGGTTTTGTAAGGGTATTTCGTCAGCTCCTTGTAGAGGTCGGAGTGGTACAGAAGTCCTTTCCTGAATGCAGAGATAGCTGTGGCTAAATTGCAATTAGGGATCTGTAACACCCCCTGACCCAATCCATTCGGGCCTAATCAGGGAGCGCTACTATATACTAAAATCTAAATTTTACTTTTATATAAACATAATTTAAAACTACATAAAACGATTAAAATCATTTAAAAATGGTCCAAATAAATTTTCGAAAATCTTGTCAGAGTTTCCTCTATTTTACTGACTTTTCAAAACTTGTTTACAGTTAAAATTCATAAAAATCAACTTCAAAATTCTCAAATCAATTTGGCGCACCCTTCCAAATATAGTGCGACTTACCAACCAATTTATCACAATATAATTTATAAATATTCAAATAACATAAACATATAATAAAATATTTATACAGCGGAAATTTTTCAAATATGTACAAACAGTTTCTGTATATGCATGCTGTATCAAAACATATATACTTATTACAGAAGGACTACCAAAATATATGCAGGAAAGATGTGATTCCGGACTCTGGTTCTGTAGTCTCTACTCTTCTTTGTCTTTATCTCCCTTGGAACCTCTGTTACCTGCGTGTGAGAAAACTCAACACGCTAAGCATATTGCTTAGTGGATGTACACAAAATTATATATACAAATCTACTATATCAAATACGTTTATCTATTTTCGATAAAAATATAAATCACATATAATGAAATCATAGATGGGGCTCATGTCAAATCAAATCAGTTACTTAACAAATACAGTATTCAAAATCAATCAACAGACAAAATCTTCATAATTTCTCAAATGCTTTCATATAGCAAATCAGTTTTCATATTGGGCTCCTGACATACATAACATAAGTTATCGGACTGGATTACGGGTTGTTCGGCATCGGACACACAAACGGGGCTACCCGCCGAATATCAAATCAGAATGGAACACCAACGCAGTTACCCGCTGTAAATGTCCCATAACAAATTTCAGAACCCTATGACTGGCACTTTGGGCCTGTACTATCCAAAGGGTGGTATATTGGCACAGTATTGTTCAGACATAAACCCAATTGACATGTCAACCTCCTATATCCATATCTATGTTTGTACACATTAGAGCTAAAACGTTTTCTCAAATCCAATGTCAACATATTTCATTTCTTTCAGAATCATCGAATTCAACTTTCCAATTATTCAATTTCGATTCATATCAATTATATATATTTGAAATTCAAATTTTATCAAATATCATATAACGGAAATATACGAATATATTTCTAAATCAATAATCATATCAAATCAATCCAAAACTATATTCAAATATATTTCATAATTCCATATCGAATCAAAATGCCCCAAAATTATTTTCCGATACATTTCACAAATATAATAGAATTAAAATCACTTTCAACAATATATGTCCATAACAATATTAGAATCAAAACGTATTAAAATCAATTCATAATATTATTCACAATCAGTATTTCGAATATAAACTATATTTTGAGAATTCGCTATTCAAATCATTCTAAAATCAATTTCAAACTATAAACTATAATCAATATAATCCAAATAAATCAAAATTAATCAAATTCAATCAATCCAAAATATTCTGGAAAACTGAAAATTTCAAAAACGAGTGTACACTGAACCTGAACACTTCCTTCTACTCTTTTCCTTCTTCTCCTCCTCTTTCCTTCTTCTTCTTCTTCTTCTTCTTCTTCTTCTTCTTCTTTCCTTTATCTCTCTTCTTTTTCTCTCCTCTTTTCTCTCTTCTTTCTCTCCCGTTTGCTACTCTGTTATGTTTGTGCTTGTGAGCTTATGCTCACTCTATTGCTTTTAAGTGGCACTGCTTCATGCCACTCGTTGCTCCTTTTTTTAAAAAAAATTTTGGGCCATCGCTAGCGGTGGTCGCGTCGCTCGGTCGCGATGCTCACTGGTGAAAATTTGCCACCTTCAGTGCAAGCGGCTACCGCGAGCGCTGGTCGCGGTCTCTAATCACGATGCTCACTAGTCTAAGTTCTCCATTTTCATTACAAGCAGCTACTGCGATCCCTGGTCGCGAGGATGGTCGCGATGCACACTGTCCAGTTTTTCACCCTTTAATTCGTGCATTATTTTCGACCGTTCAAATTGGTCCATTTGGAAACCTAAAAATATACATAAATTTAATTACATTTTCTACCCCTCAAATTATAATTATCACATTCACATACTCCATATTAATTAAACTATACTTTTCATATTTATGCGAAATTAGGGATGTTACAGGATCGACATTTTTTATTTGTTAAATCGACCCACATAGTAGCGTAGGAGTTCGCCGCGACGCTAACTGATTGTGTTAAGGTCGTCTAACTGCTTCCCTAGCTTTCGGCTGCTGGCGAACTGTTCTACGAACATATCGTTCAATTGCGCGAAAGACGCTATGGAGTTATTAAAGAGGTTCGTATACCACTGCAATGCTGGATCCGAAGCCCTTACACATATATGCTTCTCGTAGATCTCTGAGGATGGTAGCCATGAACATGCGTTAGCGGTATTGTGCAATGTGATCATCCGAATCCGTCATACAGTCATAGTGTTTGATGTTGGGGAAATTGAATTTTCTTGGCATCTCGACGAGTGTTATGGCATCGACAAATGGCAAGTTCGCAAAGCTATTGATCTAGCTCTTCTTGATGGGAGCTGGTATTCCAGGAATGCGTTGGATCAAAGCTTCCATCTCTGCAAACCTACGTGTAAGTTCAGGGTCAGATAAAGCAAAGGTCGAGCATATCATACATGTCGTGTGCATGTCTACTGCCGTGGGGATGTTGGTTGCGGGCACTGCCGAAGGGACGATCGTTTCTGCGCTTGAGGGAGCTTGTTGGCTTATTTCCCCTTGAGTCGCAATCGCCATTGTTAATGTGCCGGTGCGACTGGTTCCATAGCCTGGTTGCCCTCTAAGGTAGAAGCGTCGACTGCACTCGTCCTCAGTTCGAAAATAGGATGGCGAGCATTGGAAGTTAACGTCACGGGAGTCGCTTGTCCTGGGGCAGATGCGGGGTTATTGACTTCGTAGCGCACGTGGCCGAATCCTGGTGGTGGAGTGGCCGATGTTGCTAAGGTATCGACCTTGCTCTGAAGGTCTTTGTTTTCAGCACGAACTGCCTTGTTTTCTGCTTCTAGTACCCGAAGTCGCTCCGAGTTTTCGTTCATTTATTCCATCAAGATCGCGAGTTGAGCTTCTAACGAGATGTGGTTTGATTCCTCCGCCATAGTTTCATTGTAAATAATTTGCAGATTTGTTAATCAAATAGCGTCGAGCCCCACGATGGGCGCCAAATTGTAGATGCTGGAATCTACGCTTGATCACTTGGAGTCTAAGGTGATTGATTGAGGGGACGATGATCTGCAAAACAACAAGAAAAGATCGTGCACTTGAGACACCGAGATGGTGCCAGCCAAATAGCCTCTGACGCTCAAGTTAGATAATAAATCTAAATGGGAAGAGATCAACGAAACAAATGATACCTGAATCGTGTGACTGTCGAGGGGTACGTGATGTATGTCGAGCGTTATACGATATTGCGTCTAGCATGATAGTAATATCAGAGGAAGCTGTGTCGAGCGTAACTGGTCTTATGTTTGCAAGTCATATGCAAATTAAATTGCTCAGAGTAATGGCTTAAGAGTAAAAATGCTTGACCCCTAAAAATAAAGCCTGAAGGCTGTATTTATAGGGGTTGAGCAAGCGCTCGTTACGTCCGTATCCCAAGGGACATCGTGTTCCGAGAAATCCGGGATTCCGCTTATCTCGAAGCCTATTTAACTGGGCAAGTTTAGATTAGGTCTACTGACTTAGTCAAAGTTTGACTGAGTCAGTTGCCTTGTGGCGGCTGTGAGGTTAGGTAGACCCGTCGACATGTCTTAGGTTTATTTCAACCGCCATTTTTATATGTCGAGCAGTCAACCAATGGGTCTTGTGTTAACCTTGTAGAGCTTTCTGTTCCAAGCTATGTCGTGCGCTAGGCTTGTCGAGCGCTATGCTTTGATTTTTGGATCTTCAGCAGTTTTTAGGCTGTATTTTAGGTCGAAGCCTTTCTGGACTATTTTTTACCACTACAATTATTTTGAGATCAAACATATCAACAAAGAAGTCATTCCATACTAGAGGTGCCAAAACGGAGCCCGACCTAAAATTTTGAAGCTCATTCCAATATCGGATGGGATGAGGGTTCAGGCCTAATACTATTCAGATTGGGTCGACCCGAATGAACAATATCATACATGTTGTTAAGCATAGCCCAAAGATCAATAACCTTATCTCTATTTAGTTGATAACTCTATCTCCAACCCTCCACCAAGCTGCTCTCAGCAACAACAGATACTTATTTTAAAATTTAATTATAAATAATAAGTTAAAAAACAAAATATACAATCATCAAACAATTAAACTAAAAATTTATTTATTTTTATTATTATTATTTTTGAACTATTACGATAAATTCGGGATTTGTGCCTTCCCCCAACCCACAATCTTATGTGTAGATATAAGAGATATACTATTAGACCAATCTTATCTCGTCGTTATTTTTCTTCATTTTAACTTCAAATTTTTTGTGCAAATGTTACTAATATATATATATATATATATATTATTTTACTTAGGTTTTTTTGGGTTCAGACCGGGTTTAGCCCGTACAATAATTTATAAAAGTTCGGTCTAAACTTGGAGTTTGAAATGTCGAGTCCATACCAAATTCGAATTCTCTACAGTATTGAGCCGGGCCAAATTGGATCCAAATCGGACTCTAACCGAGCCAGCTCGGCCCTTCTAACACCTCTATTCCACAATTTTTTTATGAGAGGCATACAATCGAGAAAAAATTTTATCGGGTTTATGTGCTGACCAAATCAATTTATATACCATCTTATCTAGTATAATATAACTAGAAAAACTAGTCACAAATATACACACACATTTTTGTTAACTAAATATAAGAAGAGATAGGAAAAGGAATAATAAGGAACACCATTTGATCGATTTCGTATTTATCTTGAATTGAGAAAATTTAAAATTTTTTTTTTTTTTTTGAGAAGAGAAAATTTAAAATTTTGTTTGTCGTGGTATTCACGTGCTAGCGCATCAAACTTATTGATGACCTCTTTTGCTTAGCTTTTACTAATGGAAAGCTTATAAAATATAGCCAAATCATAAAGCATGGGAAATAAAGTACTAAAAACACTGCAATCACCCCTCAGCCAACCACAGTTGAATATTGGGATCTAATACCAACATGCAACTGTTGCTAACATTTTCAATTAGTCATATTACAATAAAATTATGAGTTTAACCTTAATTATATATTAGTACCCTACTTTAATTGACTTGATCAAAAATAAAAATTTTATTAAAATTTTTACCTAAAATAACAAAAATACCCCTAGTTAAAATAAATAATATTAATTATTAAAATTAAAAAAAATAAAAATAAGAAAAAATTAAATTTTTTAAAATGGATGTATCCATTTAAATTATTTTTTTAATTATTTAATTTTTTTAATTTTAATAATTAATATTATTTTTTTATTTTTTAACTAGGGGTATTTTTGTCATTTTAGGTAAAAAATTTGGTCAAACTTTTATTGTTGACCAAGTCAACTAAAGGAATGTTTTAAAGCAAAACTCACGATTTCATTGCAATATGAGAGTACTCCATTGTAATTCACCCATTATATATATATATATATGTGTGTGTGTGTGTGTGTGTGTATTGTTTATTCAAATCTTGCAAATTATTTGCAAGCAGATATAACACCAGTTGAGTTAGAAGTCTGCGTAATTCGAAAAATAACTTTTCACATATTGTTTATTTATTGAAAAATATACTATCGGGACCAATGACCCGGACAACTACTCCCAATAACGGGAAGGGTCTACGCCCAACACGAAGGAGAAGTCTATCCATACACAGAGAATTTTGAAGCCTCCAACTATCAAGGCAAGTGACCTTGTGTGATTACCAATATAGTAGTTAAGATTTACTTTATGGCTTGATTTAATTTATTTTTAAGTTTAAAGTTATTTAATTTTGTCGTTCAAAATATTAAGATTGGTTTGGTTTGATTTATTTTATTTGTTCTCGTCATATATTTTCATATGAGGTTTTAATATGAGTTGGTCATAACCTATAATTTCCTAAACTTTCTCTTCTTGAAGTATCTCCCTCTTCCTAACCTTTCTTTATTGTTAACTTGAAATATTTTAATATTTTAACAATTTAATAATTTCAATTTACATTTATCTATTAAAATCAGAAATTAAAATTAAAATTTAAAGTTAATATAACATGATTTAAAGCTTGTTTGTCATAGCTTTTGAAACTTAAAAACTCCTTTCGGGATTCAAAATTCGTTTTAAAACCTATTTAGATTATTTAGAAAAAGAGGTAGTAAAGTTTAAAAACTCTTTTATTAAAATCAACGACTTTTTTTGGAATAACTTTTAAAAAAAGAGGGATAGCAAAAATACTTTCAATAAAACTCCCATTGTTTTCAACTTTATCCTTTTAACAAATTAATAACAAAATAAAAATTCCATCCATGTCCCTTTTAAATCTTATTGTTATTAAAATATTACTATTTTTACTTATATTTTTTTGAATAAAAATACTACTATTTTTAATTGTTATGATTTCATTTGTATAGTTCATTTTTAAATTTCATTGTTTATTAAAATGCTATTATTTTTAATTTAATCTAAAATCTTTTAAATATAAATACATTCTACATAAACTTCAATTAAGGTAAATAGTCATATTTTAAATGGAAGAGATTTTAATTTCTTTTAACCAAATAGACTTTTAACCTCTTTTGATTATAAAAAACCTTTTAAAATTAAAAATTCAAACTTTTACTTCTCTTTTGTTATTGTCAAAAACAAAAATTAAAGTTAAAAATTACTCAATACTGGCCACTAAAATTTTAAACTGCGAATAAACACCCACGTAAACAAAAAAAAATTGTGACAAGATAAGATTAGCCCAATAATATGTTCCTCACACTTACACTTAGAGTTATGAGTTCGAATCGTATCCTCTGCTCTTAAAATTCGAATTAATTGTAATATATTAAAAAAAAATTCAGACGTAGGGGCATTGTCGTGAAATAAACCAACAACGGGCCATTTCCGTAATCTACCCTAGGGGTGGGCACTTTTGGGCAACTAAATATAAATTATAACTCAACCCAACCCAACCTAATTTTAATCGAGAAAGGTTGGGTTGAGTTGATCGGGTTAGGCTTTAAATCCGATAAAATTAATTTTGTTTTATATATTATTTAAAATATATGAATTCAAATTTTATTATATCCAAATTTACTTTCAAAATAATTTTTCACCTTAATATCATATCATATGTAATATATATTTCTTAAAAGCTTCAAAATCAAAACATAACACATAATACATATTTGATTTAATGTTTGTTGCATAAATTACAAAAATAAAAATATAAAATTAACAATTTATCAAAGTCAAAAAGTCTCCATCTAAGTTGTTTATTTATTTTACAATTATCATCATTTCTTCGAATATATATTATTTGGACAATCTATTATTTATTTTCATCAACATAATAGTTAAAATTTATATACAATTGTTATACTTTTATATATCAAATTCTTAATCAAATTCTAAATTAATGCATCAAGAAAAATATTTTTAAGTATAATCAATGGCAATACAATTACTATAAAAAAAATAATATAATTATATATTTTCAATAAATATGTTTATATATTATATATTTTTAACATAAAATAAAAATATTAAAATTATATATATATTTATTATATATATCTTTAAAAAAATAAAGTTAACAATAAAATTAATAAAAATTAATATATATAATTATTTATTTTATTTTATATTATTTATATCAGATTGAGTTGAATTACATTTTATTAATTCAATCATAAAAATAATTCAACCCAAACCTAACAATCGGGTTGGGTTGGGTGCCCCAACCCCTACTCTACCCCTATAATCGAACAAAGGTAAAACACCTCCAAACGCTCCACCTTATGAATCCCGTTGCACTCGCGCTCTCTTTCGTCACTCACCAGCCAATCTAATTGGCCAAGGCCAACAGACATGGTACTAAACAAACCAAACTAAAACAAGGCGAGTTTCAATTCATTTTCATACGCGCACCAGTGCGCCTATCAAAGAAGGAAAAATTGGCAGATCATTATTGAGTTAATTGCACTACATTTTCTGAATTTAAGTGAAATTGTACTCTGATACAACTTTTTATTTTATTATACAAATTTTTTCTTAACTAAAGTTTTAACTATCTCAAAAGTTAATAAACTAAAAATAAAAATATTTTTATATACGATAATATAATTAAATAATAAAAAATTTTAAAAATAATCCGAAATATTACAAATTTAATATAAAAATTATAAAAAATACTCCAATTTTTTTAAAAAAAATTAGAAAAAAATAAAATTAAAACAATAAAATAAAAAAGGACCCCCATTTGGAGGAGATAAGCATACCTCAACCATTTTCTTTTTATTATTTTTTATTTTTAAAAAAAATCAGAATACCTTTTAGGATTCAAAAAAATATTTAATTTTTAATTTTTATGTCATGTTAATTCTAGATTATAAATAATGGTATTTTTTTACTTTTCACACATCTTAATTATTTTACAGTAAATTAACGGGTAGTAAACTCTAATTAAAAAAATATTTATATACTATTATGAAAAGTTTTCTGATAGTGTAATTGTATCTAAAATAAGGGGTATTAGTATAATTAACCTATTTATTATTTAATAAACCGCGTTTCCCTTGTTTCACTCCATCTTGTCTCGATTTTTACACAACTCGGGTTTAGATTCAGTCTTCGGCGGCTGGCTTCCAAATTCTCTCTCAAGTAAACACGAACTTGTTTCACGCGTTGCGTCCGGTTTGGTCTGTGTCCGTGCAAGCCAAAGTAGAGCGGCAAAATGGCTTTCGTTTCGTTTATCGGGAGAGTTCTGTTCGCGTCGGTTTTCGTTCTCTCGGCTTGGCAAGAGTAAGAGCGCTCTAAACTTACTCAGATCTGTTCTTTTTTGCTTACAGCTATACTTTCACTCTCTGCTTTTGTCTTTTAAAGTTTTAAAACCTGTTTGTTCTCTTTGAATGTGGGTATGTTTGGTTGCTGGAAAAATTGGAAAGGAGAGAAAAATTTTTAATCTCCAGCGTTTGTAAGCTTAGAAGCTTTGGATCTGATTAATGGATATAGAAACCGAAGAGTTTACTTAATTCTTTTAATTAACGTTTATTTTACTTAGTTAAATTTTGCTGTCTAGTGTACCAGTTTGAATATCTGAACTCTATAGAGAAGGAGGATTTATCTGTTGGATTGTGAAGCTGATTTAGAGCTATATTGTGGAGCCATAGGTTTACTCTTAAGGGTGCATTTGGTGATTGGACTGTTTTTATGGGATAAGATTAGATTAGATTGGACTGTATTAAATTAGTATTAGATAAAATTAGATTAGATTAAATTAATTTTTATATAATAAAATTATTTTATAGTAAATTAAAATCATTTTAAATCAAATAAAATTAAATTAAGTAAATTAAATTTAGTTAAAAAATTATTTTACGAGTAAATGTACTGAAAAAATATTTTTTAAATAAATTTAAATTATTTTTTAAAAATATATAAAACTATTTAAAAGTATTTTATTTATTGATGTTAAAAATATATAATATTTAAAAAATATTTTCATAAAATATATTATATAAAAATAATTTAATTAAATAAAAAAATGAAGAAATGAGAGGCGGTACTATTAGTCCCGCCTTAGCAGGACTATAGTGATATAACATGGGACTGTTGGGATTGGCCTTGTCCAACTTGTTCTAAACATAGGATTGGACCTTATCCAGTGCGCCAAACGCTCCGTAAGAGTTTTAGTATTTAACGTCTTAGTATTTTTTAGCGATTCAGTGTGTGTGACAGAGAACCGAAAACTGAGACATATACTTTACCGTTGTAAACAATAGTTTAATAGTGGAAATTGATTGTTTTGCACTCTATGGATATGAGGACCACATTAATTTCTGTAATCTCGTATCTCTTTGCGTCTGTATTTGTTTTATTGCTGTTGGGTTTGTATATTCCTTAACATTATCGTATTTTTTTTTTTTTTATAATGATTGTTGGAGAGATCTGATGTTGGTTTTGGGCACTTCAGTGTGGATATTCTTTGTATATTTGTCCTGTTTTTAAGTAACTGACACTCCTTTTGTCTGCATATTGTACTGTTGGTTAGATTGAATTAATATACAGTTTCAGTTACAATTTGTTTTGATGGGAATGTTTTGAATGGAAAGGAAAGGAAAAGGGTGGATGGGTTCAAATTATATCTCGTTTGTTATAATAAATAACGAGAGGAAGAGGAGGGATGATTAATACCTTAAAACCCCATTTACAATTATTCTGGTGGAAATGCTCAAACATAGTTTAGTATCTTGTTTCCTTGTATTATGTTGAGGGTAGCATATTCACCATCTGCAGTTTAAATGTGCATTTGTGATTTTGAGATGAATGCGATGGGAATTTGCTGAACATGTCAAGTTCGTTGAATTTCTGTGAGTTAGGAAGGCTAATCTTGTTTGAACCATCACATGAATTTGTTGGAAATTGCTATTAATGATAGCAAGATATGTAAAAAAACATTTAAGTTTGTAGGATATTGTATTTGCATTTACCTAATCTTGTAACTCACGTAATTTAAAATACACTCGGAGATAGTTGTCGTGAATGCTATTTGGAAATTAAAAACAAGAGATGTTGGGGGGCCTTGCTAAAATTTGTGGATTATTGCTATTTTTTTAAATAAGCAGCTAAATGATTAATTATTTTTTTTGTCATTATTCTTGAACCCTGTGCTCTTATTTTTCCATTATAGAAGGTCCATAATCAGGTATTGGTCTCACATAAATAGTGTCTGCAGTGGTGTGATGTAGTCGAACCTTGGTGGCATATACTGACCTACAGCTTCGGCATTTGGTCAATCTTATGAAGGAAATTTTTTCTAGTTGTATATTTTCCGGAAAACTTTGGTATTATGCAATTGGAAATCTGAGTTTAGAGGTTCTAGTTTAGAAGTTTTTATTGTTTTGTTAAACTCATAGAAACCTTCAGAGGTGTTGTGGAGGTCATATTATTTAATTGTGGGGGGCCTTATAGAACAATAACACTATTTATTTTCAGTGCTAATGATTGATTAAAAGTCTTTTATCATGTTAAAATTATGGTAATCTGTTTTTTAGTACAGTTACCGTGCCTTCATCAGTCTGTCGTATCTATCAGAAGTAAGATATCTGACACATCGTTAACATCTAATTATCCTTAACTCAGGATCTTATCAGGTCTTAGATAAAGATAAAATGCAGGTTACCAACATATAGCTTTGGTTTAGACATAGTTGTGATGGGTTAATTGAACATCTAATGCTTTTCCTTCTATTTGGAGCAGTCTAAAGTTGCTGTGATTCAATTTATGGTGATTTTTGAGTTGGGATTCTGAGGCTATAAACTTCATTGTTTCAAGAATAATGCCACATTTATGTTTTCTTAGATTATGAGTTGGGTTATTTGAACTAACTGGTATACTTAATTTGAATATTTGATACAAGTAAATATGCGACGAGCGGTATTTAATTATAAATGTGAGCTTGTTTTCCTAAATCCACGACTTGTATTCCGACCAATTTTGTTTGTTCCTGTGTATAGATTCAATGAATACGGCATGGATGGTGGGCCAGCAGCAAAGGCTTTGGAACCAAAGTTCAACATCTTTTCAAAGCACGTGTCATCTCAGACTGGCGTGCAAGTTCCTGCATTTGAAGTGCGAATGCTTTAATTTTCTTTTAACTTAATTATTGAGATGGAATTCAGTTACATTATGTATTATGTATCACTTGTGTTTCATTATTTAAGCTATTGTAGTTTTTGTTTTAACAGATTAAGTATCTAGTTGCTGCTGCTATAGTTTTCAAGGGTCTTGGAAGCCTCCTTTTCGTCTTTGGCAGCTCTCTTGGAGCATATCTTTTGGTTCGTACTGTAGTCTATCTGTGAATTAGGATTGGTAATTTATACCCGATCAACCACATTAAACCTTTTTGTTTTTCTCGGTGCAGCTTCTGCATCAGGCAATTGCTACACCCATATTATATGACTTCTACAACTATGATGCGGACAAGAAAGAATATGGTCAAATCTTCATAAAGTTTACACAGGTTAGCAGATAAAGATTATCTTGCTATGTGGTTCATCTCATGTCCTCTTCCCTCATTTCTCTTCCAATTTTATGTTTGTACCATGTTTTTTTTTTTTTTTTTTTTGCTTTATTGTACGTCAGATTGAAAAAATCAGGGCACTATGTATAAATAATCTTTTCCTGTCCTTTTTGCAGAGCTTGGCGCTTCTAGGGGCATTGCTCTATTTCATTGGCATGAAAAACTCAATGTCAAGGAGACAGCTGAAGAAAAAGGCCCCCAAAACCAAAACAGTTTGAGGATCCAGTTTCATGGTCAGTATCTGACTTTGCCTGGACGCACGTAGTCCAGGAGCCTAGTTTTGTATGCTGGTATTGCGGTTTTTATTTCTTAAGATTAGACCAAAAAAAAACACCTTTCTTTCTTTGAAGGTGTGATATTGTTACTTATGAATCTCATTTATGGTAATAGAATTGATTTTAGAAAGATTTGTTGTGCTTAATTATGGTTCATGTTACTCCGGATTTGCTGTTGAATTCATTAAACACTTTGTCTGAGTAACCACTTCACGGAAAACACATGGTGCAGTCATTACTCAGTTTTACTGATTTGAATATCTTTGTATTCGGAAAGTGCAACTCGTCCTTCTTTCCGGTGTGTGAAATGTGCTTTACATTCTTGAAATTACTATGTTTATCGATAAGATGATGTTGAATTCTAAGTGATTTGGTGTTGCTTTTTCTGTGTGATTGCATGAGCTTGACATGAACTGCGTTTTCATTAGATTAACCAATGAGGCATCACTAGAACATGTTTGAGGTTTTGTCGATGCTGCCAGATTAGGTTCTTTATGATTGGATAATATATGTACTTCCTGTTTAAATTTTTTGTCCACTTTTTCTTGTTTGGATGGTCCCAATTTGCTCCAAATCACTTTCAGTGGATAATATATGTACCACCCCAGTGGCCGCCATGTGATAAAATCTGAAGATTTTTTTAACATATATTAAAATATTTCAATTTTAAAAATAGTTATATTTTTATTTTGAATTTTCATTTTGCAGTTTTAAAAGATCCGGTCTTTCTGTTTTTTAAAAATAATTACTAAACATAAAAGCATTATCGTCTTTTTATTAAATTTGTGTGGGTATTGTAGACGCTACATAAATAATGAGTAACTTATCTAATAATCAGTTTTTAAAGCAACTTTTAACCAAATTTCTTAAAATTTTATCATAGGAGAATTGGATTATGAAATAAACGAATTTTAAAAAGGTGAGTAGTTTACGAAATACTTTTATAATGGTCAAGGCTAATTGTAGCGGTGTCGGTGTACAATAACCAATTAAGAGTGGTAAGGAATTCAAGGAAATAGAATTTGATTTCTAATTTTGTATTCTAGTGTTTATTAAAAACGGTTGGGAATCAAGTTACGTGAACTTCAAACACAAATCATGAATTATGTTCATATTAGAAATAAAATTTAATTCCCCCCACCCATTAGGGAATTAAATTCTTTTTTTAAATTTTCTTTTTAATGGAATTTGATTCTATTTGATTTTCAATCCTAATTAGTAATCGTGTACTTAGTATAATTAGACCACCATTAGTAACAGAATGTTAAAATTTTGTCCGTTAACCGAACTCATCGTGATCGTCTATTGCGGGTTTGGTTAAATTGGTTTCTAAATTTATTCCACAAATACGATATGGGCCCCAAAACCAAAAAATTTAAACCCGAAAACTCATTTCGGGCCCCCATAGGAGATAGTATGTGTCCAATAGGTTCTCAAGAACTCAATAAACATTGCTCTAATAGAACCCACCAAAATGACCCAATAGGTTTCAAATGAACCCATCAAGTCGTTATAAATAAACAGCCAGATCATGAACTGTCAAATTTTTCGCTGTCATCTGATCTGGTTCAGTCTTCACAACACTGACTGTAGCAGATTCTCCCCTCCAAAGCACATTAAATCTCTCCAATAAATTATGTGGTACCATCTACTCTCCCTACCACACGGTCCACACCACCCCCTGTGTTGAAAAAACAAAAACCATTTCACAATTATTTTCTTGGTTTTTTGTCAGAAGTGTATGTGACAACTCCATGACAGATTCACACTGGAAAAATATCTGTGATTTTCTCTTATATAATAGAGACAAGTTATATCTTTTGGCCAAGATCTTATTGCCAGTGGTTATGGCTTCAATTAATAATTAAATATTTTTAAAAACAAACCCATATAAATGTTACACTTCCTTAAAATTTCTTATACGTTATATAGTTATTCTTCTGGACAAACGTTTTAGTATATTAATTATTGTATTATCAAACTCAACAGTTGAATATATCCGACTTTTAAAATCTATTTTTATTTTAACAAAAGAGAAAGTAGAGTTAAAATCGCAAGAAAATAATTAAAAGTGAAATATATTTTAGTGTTCTTGTGAAATATTAAAGCAAAGTCAAAAATCTAAACCTAAGAATTTTTTTTTTTTTTTTTTATGTAACCATGTAGAGCATCAACTGTGAAGTTATATAATAATAACAAGTTTTATGTGAATGATGCTGCCTCTTTTTTTTTTTTTTTGAGAGGAAAATAACTATATTCAAACAAAAGAAGCAATACAAACCAATCAAGCTGGAAAATGATCATCCCAAAATTCAGACAGCTCAGCAGTAAGAGCTCTCTTAGCTAGACAATGAGCAGCTGAATTACAAGTTCTGGGAATAAAAGACAAGAAGATATCATCCCTATTTGCTACTCTAACATGGATATCATGAATTAAAACACTCACATCAGCTTTAGAGAGCAACTCTTCCTTGCAAAGTTGAACAACACTAAGCGAGTCAGATTCTAAAAAAAGAGGAAACAGATTTAACTCAAGCCCTAAAAGAATTCCTTCAAGCACAGCCCTAGCTAGCTTCAGCCACAATAACAGAAACTATACCAGCACACAACAGAGATTTGTCAGCCACAATCTTACCAGAATCATCTCTACAAATAAGGCCAACACCAAAGCAATTCTTCCCACTCATGACAGAAGCATCAACATTAATTTTAATGGAGTTTGAAGGGGAACAGAACAGACCTGCCTTTAAAGCAATTCTTCCCACTCATGACAGATGCTGCCTTTCTTTGCTTGTGAGTTCACAAAATGCATTTAAGCTTGTGAGACTACTGCTGGTTTCTGCTTTTTTCTAAGATGCTGACCAACTTTAGTTTAATTTATTTTTTATTTTTTCTATTTCCAACTTTGTTCTTCCACTTCGATAAATCTTTTATAAAAGTTGTTTAAAATCATATCTGGCAAAATTCCATTTAAAATTAATAATAAAATAAAATAAAAAAAGAAAAACAAAACATGTGATTTTGGACCAGAAAAGTTGCCCAATCATTCTTTTCAAAGTATCGAGTAGGATAGTTTAACGTAAACTGGATGCATTTTATTTTCATTTTATTTTTTATAGCAATTATTGATGTTGCGTTCCTCAATTTTCATTATTATAGTTATATATCACAGTATTTTTTTTTTATAATTTTTTAATCTCTTTTTCTTTATCTACTGTCAAGTGTCAACTTCTGATTGGTTCTTCAAAATCATTCTTCTCTTCTTTTTTTTCTCTTTGCATGCCTTTTAGGGTAATTAGGTTTCATGAATCATGATTTTGGTTAACTTTGACAGAAGTTTGGAGTGCAAGCACCGCAATTCCTTATTTGATCATGTGCTCTGATCGATGCACCCATAACTTCTGGAATATCTTTCTCCATAGCGTGTTCAAACTTCAATTTAGAGGGAGTTAAAGAAACTGCAGGAATGGATAATCTTCTTCTTCACACCATCTTCTCTTATATATATTTATATACACAATAGGTCATGTTTGTTTTTCCGTTGCGTGTGCCATTAAATATATAGCCTCCAACCTTCGGTTAAAAATGGTAAGGTTTTATATATGCCAAAAAGAAGACAACTCCTTTTAACTAGTTAAACTAATCCACTTTCATCATGTTATCTCAGATGCCTCTTTATCATTGGCTGGTTAGTTATTTTGATTACCAAATCCTACTCTACATTTAGACACAACTCTTTTTGTCGGTTTGTAGCCCCCACATGCAGCAAGGTGTACAAGGACTAATAATTCTTCTTCAACACACTATTGTGTCACATATATAGAATCACAAGCACATTAAAAAAAAAATCTAAAACAATAGTTAAATGAAACGAGTTCGTTTTTTACAATTATTTATAAACAAACAAAATATGAGAAGACTAGTCTTCATACCGAAAATTACTTTTCGAACTATAATATTTCAAGTGATTAATCTTATTAGATTTCGAAAGATCTACCTTATCGGTGTCCATTATCTTCGTAAAAGAAAAACCTTCTCTAACTTACAAACACAAAAGAGAGAGGGAAATGTTGAAACACTTTTCAATTGGGATTTATTACTAAATTTCCAAATTACACCACTCCTTCATCTGAAGAATTCAAACCCTAACATCTTAAGTAACAAAATCTACAAAGAAACATATATGGCAAGACAAGAACAATACAAATGAATCCACAGAGATTGATATTTTACTGATACTAATTCACTATTTGTAGTAACCCCATTTATTTTTGGTGAACTGAATGATGACAACAGATTAAAGGGGGTGCTAAACAGAATCTCTCTAAATACAGTAAAGAATGAAGAACAGATGATGACCAAACCAAGTTGAAGAGACAAACCCAAATCATCGCATCCACACACACAAAAAAGAAAAAAAAAACAAAAACAAAAACAAATACGTGGCCTATGATGCCTTAGTCAAAGAATTCCCAAGGGAACTTGGGTTGATGGACTGAATTATTGGTGACAGCAGGAGTGGAGGATACGGATGTGGAGGGGACCGGCATCAATGACGGGCTCGCATCGAATGTCTCCCATTTTGTGGTAACAACAACCGATCCTCCCCCCGGTGTTGTCGAATGCCTAGATGTTTCCTGCTGCTGCTGCTGGTGTTGCTGATTTATTGACAAGTTTTCGAACGAATGCCTTGCTTGTTCCTGCTCCTGAATTGGGGTTAGCCTCTGCCCGTTCGAATAATGCCTTGGTTGATGCTGCTCTTGAATTGGTATTATCGGTGCTGTTGATCTCTGCTGCCCTGGAGTTTGAACTCCATTGCTGCTCGCCATAGAGTTCTTAATCTTCAACATATCTAGAGTCTCAACGTACTTTTGAACTCTTCTCACCTTCATTGATCAAACATTAACAAACCAATGAGACTTTAAATTTTACACAAAACGTTGTATGCAATTCAAATTTTACTAGAAACCAATAGAACATCCAAACTATAACCAAAAAATTTACCTGCATTTTTCTTTGCAACTTTACATCTCCATCACCCATAATACCATCCAATTTCAGCAATTGATTCATCAACATTTCAATCAAATTAAGAACCTGTTTTTCTGCTACTTTTCCTCCTTTAGTAATTATCGATTCAATAGCCGACACCTACCCAAAATTTTCAATTAATCTATCAATACATATTATTACATACACAAACTAATAACACAACAAAACTTCGTAAAGGGCCAAGAAAATTTATAGTTGTTTGAATACTCACCTGGCCTGCGAGACGATCAACTTCCAAGCTGATTTCTGAGATGGATTTCGAAGCCTTTTCCATTTTCGCATTCTTTCTCATCTCAAGTAAACGTTTTTCTTGACTAATTGGGTCCTCAACAAGCACAATTTTGGATCGGTCCTTGACCCCCGCCATGTCAAGGAACGTTTTCGAATCCCTCTCTTTGTCTTTGTATAACAATTTTTGATCTTGATGGTGCAGTCCTGTTGGTCCTGTCAACATTTTCTTCAACTCCCCTGCACAATCAAACCGATCACAAACCGTTCATTTTCTCAACAAATTACTTACTCTGTCGACACCACCAAAACAACAACAAAAAAATTCTAACGAGAAACAGTAGAAGTTGGGGACATATAAAATTTACCAAATGTAGCTTGAGAGCTGATATTCATTTCGTGGTAGATGGACCCATATTTGACCCGAACTCGAATTGTCGGTGGCGGGGCGGATGCCCGATCAGAATCCGGATTTCGCTTTTGTACAAGCATTCCACCGGGTCTGAGCTCCCATTCATTAGCGAGAGGCTCACCGCCGCCACCGGCTGAGCTGACATTCGACAACGGTGACGGTCCTGTCGTTCTAGTCTTCATTCTCATCATCTTCAAACTCATTTTGTACTCTTTTTTTTTTTTCTGTTCGGTTACAGAAACGTACTTGACTTGAACAAAAGACTCTTCAGATCTTCACTAACAGTTATACTACACGATCTGTTACAGAAATCAAACATAACATGACCCAGTTCAGACAAAAGCTTGTCAGAACCGCAGCATTAACACACACGACACGAGTTCGAAACCCCAATAGCCACGCGTTGAATAATAATTAAAAAAAAGACACAACCAAAGAAACCAAAACAGAACCTCTCCTTCTTCTTTTTTTTCACTTTACTTTCCTTTCTCAACTTCTTCGCGGCAACAAAAATGTCGTCTCTACAAGGAAACAATTATTCTTCAAGAAAATACCCAGATAGAGATCGCCTCCTCAACTCGACTCCACCAACTTCAAACCAACAATTTTGCAAATACCCAGATCTCTTTAATGAATGCGGTCAACGTAAGGAAAAAAAGCCTCAAAATTCGCGACAGAATATCGAATTCAACCGCGATTTTTCCCAAGAAAGTGACGGAAAAATCAATGCGAAATCGGATTTCTTTTTTTTTTTTTCTTTTTTTTTCCTCTGCCCCAACTCTCTGTTTCTCTCTCTATCTCTTCCTTGTTGTTCTGGAAATCTCGTGGAAGAAGAGAAAGGAGAAGAAATTGAAAATGAATATAAAAACGAGTGGACAGCTAAACGGAGTCTGTAGTCGTGAGCTGAAAACTATACATATATATCAATTATACATATAAAAAATATTAAAAACCTAAATTATTATTTAATTATTAATTACTATTTCCATTTTTTAATAATTATTCATAATATAAAAAAGAAAGCCGCCAAAGGTTAAAAAATTAAAATTAAGAAAAAAGCAACTTGGTTCTTTCACCAAACTTGGAGGCGATAGTCTAGCACTTTACGTTTTATGTCCGAAAACAGTTGATGGCCTATAATAAGCCCACACGTGTAGCATGTAGGGGTATTGTCGGAATTTCGACGCGATCCCAATCATTTCTTCTTAATTGTGGTTGTTGTTAGCACAAAGGAAGCTCACAAGAACTGAGACGTGATGGTTTCTGGTGTGTGATCATGCGGTGGGTGTCGTCTCTGTCACGTAGCATGTTGTTAAGGTTAGTTAAACAGTTGTTTTTGCATCAAGAACGGTGACGTTTTTGGCTGTCCAAATATCTCTCTCCCAAACCACACGGTTCAAATTCCACTTGCTCGCACGTGTGTCGCTTTCTGTAATTTTTCCAAAACAGTATTTTTAGCATTAATAAAATTATAAAACAATTTCATTTGTGGGGGGGACATTAGTGTACTTATTTGCAAAGTGATACGTGACAATAGAAAAAATTAATTTCCTAACCAATCTTACTTTTTGATGTTTTTAGAACTTTTTGCTTTAGATGTTCAAGTTATTTACTTACAATTGGTGTACTTTTATACTCCATTTATTTTCCTTTTCTAGTTATGCCATTAGTTATGATTTTTAAAAATTAAATATAATATAAATTTGAAATTAAAATCCCATCCGCATTGAAAAAAAATCAGCCCATGAAATTGAAAAATATATTTTACGTTACATATATAATATTTGATAAATTAAATTTAAAATATGAGTAATGTTGTACAATTTTAAAATTTTATCAAATAATATACTATGTAAATTATAATTTTTTTTAAACAATAAGATCTTATTTGATGGTCCGGATTAGACTGGAATTTGACTAATCCCAATCTAATCATTTATTTAGTTGTGACACCGGATTAAATAAAATCTAATCCGGTGCCACTAATTAGTGTGGCTCTAGTGGGACTAATTAGTCATACCATCATATATATATATATATATATATATATATATATATAACAATTTTTTTAACACAATTTTTTTATCTTATTATTATAATTATTTTATAAAAAATATTAAAATTACTTTAATAAATTTTATTCTAACATTAAAAAATAATATATTTCAATAGTAATTTAAAAATTAACTAATTAATTTTAAATATTTTATTTAAGTTAAATAATTTCTTAACTAATTTTATTTTAATTTAAATAATTTTATTTTTATTATAATTGAATTTAAATAATTTTATTTTATTAAATTAAATTATATAATTTTATTTTATTTAAAAATTAATTGATATATCAATTTTATATTATCTTAGACATTAAATACAATTATTTTGTGTCCAATTCAATATACTGAATAATGAAGAATACTTGTCTTTATATATATTTTTAATATAAAATATATTTTATTTATAATTAATTTTAAAATATTTAATATAAATATATTTAAATTTTTATTTATTTTAAATAATTTTAATTTAATTATATAATATTTAAAATTAATTTTATTTTATATAAAATTAATTTAATTTAATTTAATTTTATCTAATTATATTTTATATTAAAGGATGATATTATTTTTAATTATATTTATATTATATTAAATATATTATAATATTAATTAATTCAATTCAATATCGTATCTAAATATATCTTAAAAATATAATTTCTTTTGAATTCATTTAAATTACAAAATCAAGTTTGACAGTGTAGAAGACTGAAAAGGTGTTTACTATTTGAGGGTTGCTTTGTCTTTTACTGCTGAAACTGAAGACTTTTACTTGTCCACTATCTTCCAACCTTCGAAAAGAGAAACCAAAATCTACAAAATCAAGGTCAAATTCGTCATTTTAGATTAAAAGTACAATGTCCTATCAGTGTAAAAAAAGTAAAAAAGGAACGAAACTAGACCACGTCAAGGTCTCTTGTGTCTCTCCTCCGTGAAAACCAAGTAAATGGCACCCAGCTTACGTCAACACCGCTGTAAATCCACGTGGCGTTCATCGATCATACCGTACCCAAAATCTAGGCCCCGTCTATGCTTTTTAGACTTTTTATTCTCCCACTTGCCAGTCCACCGACACTTCCGCACGTGCGACGGACAGGGGTGGAGTTGTACACGTGGCGCTTTACAAGCCGTATACAAAGGAGATGCACGTGGGAATCGTGCGGGCGGAGGGTGATAATA
This sequence comes from Xanthoceras sorbifolium, assembly GCA_003430845.1. Lineage (NCBI taxonomy): Eukaryota > Viridiplantae > Streptophyta > Magnoliopsida > Sapindales > Sapindaceae > Xanthoceras > Xanthoceras sorbifolium. Next base: position 24,226,449 of record CM010611.1, read on the forward strand.
TTCCGTTGCATACGTCGTCGGATTGGGACCGTGCAACCTAACTAGTGGTAAGGAGGGTTCAGGGTTGTATTTGACTTATTGACTAGTAGAATTGTTTTTTTTTTTTTTTTAATTTGTCTAAAGACAAACAATTAAAATTAATAATTTTAGGGTTTTGAGCTGTTGGGTTTCGGGCATGTTTGATTAGAGACATGATACCGACCAATTGGATTATAAAATTTTAGTTTTATTAGAGAGAGAAATTGAATTGTTTGTAAATGGTTTTATAAAAATTTCTCTGGGACTTGGTCCTGCGAGGCACGTGACTAATTTTAATATTTTCGTATCCATCAAACCGATTTTTACTGCTGTCAATTAAAATTGTAAGTGTTAAAACGATGGGTTGAATGATATATTCCTTACATTTATATT